>JAOTNS010001159.1:0-152887 GCA_028476615.1 Culter alburnus | reverse complement strand
CATCCTCACAGACCATGCATTGCCCAAAATCGGTATTAAAAGCTTTTCTATAGTCCATCCATTCTCGGAAAACAAAAACCCCCCAAAATAAAAAATAAAAAACAAAAAAAGGCACAAGGGAATTCGTACGAAGAAGATTTGAAATCAGACTCTGAGAATATATCTATGCCTTATTATTCTTACCAAACTTGGTACATGTCATCACAAGATGACATGAGGCATCATGCAGAGTTTCAGTGCAGTGCCACCTACTGGTCTGGCGATATGAAAAATGGCTAATTATGCTTATAACTTCTGATGGGTTTGTCCAAAAATCATAACTTTGGTCTCTTAGGATTCAGGGCATTATGCCGAGTCAAATGATAACCAATTTTACAATATCGTTCATTTTGGCCATCGGCCATTTTGAATTTTGTGGTAAAATGCTGTATTTTATGAACACATTTGCGTATCGTTAAGAAACTTGGTATGGGTCATCAACACAATTAGCTGAAGGAGCCTGAGAAGTTTCGGACAAGCGCCACCTAGTGGAGAATTTTTTTTAAATATGCTTATAACTTTTGAGTCTGATGCTCATGTCTGATGCTCATGGCTGTGTTGGCTGGCTTGTTGTGCTGCTTTTGTGCTTGGCCCCATAAATGCTGCTTGCAGCTTTAATTAGGGGCCAAGCACCGAAGGTGCTTAGGCACCTATTGTTATTGTTGGCGTTCCGTACGCTTATTATTATCTTCTTCTTCTTCTTCCGCTCTTGAAGTCTATGGCAGCCCATAGAACCGCTTGCGGGAAAGTTGTGAAATTTGGCACACAGTTAGAGGACAGAATGACCTTTGTCCATAGCAAATTTGGAGTCTCTAACTCAATCCCTCTAGCGCCACCAGCTGTCCAAAGTTGCACTTATGTTTATGCTAATAACTTTTGAACCATAAGGGCTAGAAACAAACTTCTTTTTTCCTCTGATTCATTGGGTCAAGACGAATCGATTGTACCATATGACGTCATTTTCCGTCATGAAAAATTTTCCGCCATTTTGAATTTTCTGAAAAACCTACTTTTTCGAACTCCTCCTAGGCCGTTAGTCCGATTTTCATGAAAATTGAACCAGATCATCTTCAGACAATGGGACAAAAAGTATGGAATTCAAGTCGATTGCCCAAACTGTTTTCGAAAAACACACGAACGAATTGTACATAGCGCTTGCGAAAATAGAAGTAAGGCTGTATCTCTGCAACACTTTATCATATTCAGACCAAACTTGGTACATGTCATGACAAGCATGACCTGAGGCATCATGCAGTGTTTCGGCGCAGCGCCACCTACTGGAGTGGAGATATGAAAAATTGATGTTTTTGCTTATAACTTCTGATGGGTTTGTCCAAAAATCATAAATTTGGTCTCGTTGGATTCAGAGCATCATGCCGAGTCGAATGTTCCCCAATTTTCCCAAATCAGACATTTTGGCCGTCGGCCATTTTGAATTTTGTTCTAAAATGCTGTATTTTACGAACGCATTAGCGTATCTTTACAAAACTCGGTATAGGTCATCAGCACAATGCCCTGAAGGAGCCTGAGAATTTTCAGACCAGCGCCACCTTGTGGTCAAAAGTTATAACAAAATTTACGAAAATGCTAATAACTTTTGATTATATCAACCGATTGTAATGAAACTGGTCTCAGTAGATTCCTTGGGTCATGCTGAGAACATAGATATCAAATTTGCCATAGTCAGCTGAACTTCCTGTCCGCCATATTGTTTTTCTTTAAAAACCTACTTTTTCGAACTCCTCCTAGACCGTTGCTCCGATATTCACCAAAATTGAACCGTATCATCTTCAGACCATGCCGCCAAAAATTATGGATTTCAAGTCGATAGTCAAACCGTTTTCGTATGCCGGAGCAAAGAATTTGAGATATGATGAAAAATTACTCTTGAAGCTGTATCTCTACAATGCTTTGACATATTCAGACCAAACTTGGTATGTGTCTTCACAAGCATGACCTGAGGCATCATACATTGTTTCGGCACAGCGCCACCTACTGGAGTGGAGATATGAATTTTTTTTATTTTGCTTATAACTTCTGATGGGTTTGACCAAAATTCATCAATTTGGCATGGGTCTCAGCACAATGCCCTGAAGGAGCCTGAGAAGTTTCGGGCCTGCGCCACCTTGTGGTCAAAGTTATAAACAAAATTTAAAAATGCTAATAAGTTTTTGACTATTAACTGATTGTAATGAAACTGGTCTCTGTAGATTTCTTGGGTCATGCTGAGAACATAGATATCAAATTTGCCATAGTCAGCTGAACTTCCTGTCCGCCATATTGTTTTACTTTAAAAACCTACTTTTTCGAACTCCTCCTAGACCGTTGCTCCGATTTTCACCAAAATTGAACCGTATCATCTTCAGACCATGCCGACAAAAAGTTATGGATTTCAAGTCGATAAGTCAAACCGTTTTCGTATACCAGAGCAAACAATTTGAGATATGATGCAAAAATGACTCTTGCAGCTGTATCTCTGCGATGCTTTATCATATTCAGACCAAACTTGGTACGTGTCATCACAAGCATGACCTGAGGCATCATACTGTGTTTCGGCACAGCGCCACCTACTGGAGTGGAGATATGAAAAATGGCTATTTTTGCTTATAACTTCTGATGGGTTTGACCAAAATTCATAAATTTGGTATGGGTCATCAGGACAATGCCCTGAAGGAGCCTGAGAAGTTTGGACCAGCACCACCTTGTGGTCAAAAGTTATAACAAAACTTGACAAAAATTCTAATAACTTTTTTTTTCTAATTGCTCACTGCTGCTGTTGGTCTGATGCTCCCAGCCATGTTGGCTGGCTTCTTGTGCCGTTTTTGTGCTTGGCCCCGTAATTGCTGCTTGCAGCTATATTATTAGGGGCCAAGCACCGAAGGTGCTTAGGCACCTATTGTTATTGTTGGCGTTCCGTACGCTTATTATTCTTCTTCTTCTTCCGCTCTTGAAGTCTATGGCAGCCATAGAACCGCTTGCGGGAAAGTTGTGAAATTTGGCACACAGTTAGAGGACAGAATGACCTTTGTCCATAGCAAATTTGGAGTCTCTAACTCAATCCCTCTAGCGCCACCAGCTGTCCAAAGTTGCACTTATGTTTATGCTAATAACTTTTGAACCACAGGGGGCTAGAAACAAAATTCTTTTTTCCTATGATTCCTTGGGTCAAGACGAATCGATTGCATCATATGACGTCATTTTCCGTCATGAAAATTTTTCCGCCATTTGAATTTTCTGAAAAACCTACTTTTTCGAACTCCTCCTAGGCCGTTAGTCCGATTTTCATGAAAATTAAACCAGATCATCTTCAGACCATGGTGAAAAAAGTTATGGAATTCAAGTCGATTGCTCAAACCGTTTTCGAAAAACACACGAACGAATTGTACGTAGTGCTTGCGAAAATAGAAGTAAGGCTGTATCTCTGCAACACTTTATCATATTCAGACCAAACTTGGTACATGTCATCACAAGCATGACCTGAGGCACCATGCAGTTTTCGGCTCAGCGCCACCTACTGGTGCGGAGATATGAAAATGGATATTTTTGCTTATAACTTCTGATGGGTTGTCCAAAAATCATACATTTGGTCTTGTTGGATTCGGGGTATCATGCCGAGTCAAATGATATCCAATTTTCCCATACGGACATTTTGGGGCTATTTTGAATTTCGTGCTAAAATGCTGTATTTTACGAACGCATTAGCGTATCGTTACGAAACTCGGTATGGGTCCCCAGCACAATACCCTGAAGGAGCCTGAGAAGTTTCAGCACTGCGCCACCTTGTGGTCAAAAGTTATAACAAAATTTACAGAAATGCTAATAACTTTTGACTATATTGACCGATTGTAATGGAACTTGTCTCAGTAGATTCCTTGGTTCATGCTGAGAACATAGATATCAAATTTGCCATAGTCAACTGAACTTCCTGTCCGCCATATTGTTTTTCTTTAAAAACATACTTTTTCGAAATCCTCCTAGACCTTTTCTCCGATTTTCACCAAAATTGAACCGTGTCATATTCAGACCATGCCAACAAAAAGTTATGGATTTCAAGTCGATAAGTCAAACCGTTTTCGTATACCAGAGCAACGAATTTGAGGCATGATGCAAAAATGACTCTTGAAGCTGTATCTCTGCAATGCTTTATCATATTCAGACCAAACTTGGTATGTGTCATCACAAGCATGACCTGAGGCATCATACAATGTTTCAGCACAGCGCCTTCTAGTGGTGCGGAGATATGAAAAATTGCTATTTTTGCTTATAACTTCTGATGGGTTTGGCCAAAATCATGAATTTGGTCTCGTTGGATTTGGGGCATCATCTTGAGTCGAACGATATCCAATTTTCCCATATTGGCCATTTCAGCTGTCGGCCATTTTGAATTTTGTGCTAAAATGCTGTATTTTACGAACGCATTAGCGTATCATTTTGAAACTCGGTATGGGTCATCAGCATAATGTCCTGAATGAGCTTAATAAGTTTCGGACCAGCGCCACCTTGTGGTCAAAAGTTATAACAAAATTTACAAAAATGCTAATAACTTTTGACTATATTAACCGATTGTAATGAAACTGGTCTCAGTAGATTCTGTGGGTCATGCTGAGAACATAGATATCAAGTTTGCCATAGTTAGCTAAACTTCCTGTCGCCATTGTTTTTCTTTAAAAACCTACTTTTTTGAACTCCTCCTAGACCGTTGCTCCGATTTTCACCAAAATTGAACCGTATCATCTTCAGACCATGTCGACAAAAAGTTATGGATTTCAAGTCGATATGTCAAACCGTTTTCGTATATGAGAGCAAACAATTTGAGATATGAGGCAAAAATGACTCTTGAAGCTGTATCTCTGCAATGCTTTATCATATTCAGATCAAACTTGGTACATGTCATCACAAGCATGACCTGAGGCATCATAGAGTGTTCCGGCGTAGCGCCACCTACTGGAGTGGAGATATGAAAAATAGCTTTTTTTGCTTATAACTTCTGATGGGTTTGACCAAAATTCATAAATTTGGTATGGGTCATCAGGACAATGCACTGAAGGAGCCTGAGAAGTTTCCGACCAGCGCCACCTTGTGGTCAAAAGTTATAACAAAATTGACAAAAATGTTAATAACTTTTTTTTCTAATTGCTCACTGCTGCTGTTGGTCTGATGCTCCCAGCCATGTTGGCTGGCTTCTTGTGCCGTTTTTGTGCTTGGCCCCGTAATTGCTGCTTGCAGCTATATTTATTCTTCTTCTTCTTCTTCCGCTCTTGAAGTCTATGGCAGCCCATAGAACCGCTTGCGGGAAAGTTGTGAAATTTGGCACACAGTTAGAGGACAGAATGACCTTTGTCCATAGCAAATTTGGAGTCTCTAACTCAATCCCTCTAGCGCCACCAGCTGTCCAAAGTTGCACTTATGTTTATGCTAATAACTTTTGAACCATAAGGGCTAGAAACAAAATTCTTTTTTCCTATGATTCCTTGGGTCAAGACGAATCGATTGCATCATATGACGTCATTTTCCGTCATGAAAATTTTTCCGCCATTTTGAATTTTCTGAAAAACCTACTTTTTCGAACTCCTCCTAGGCCGTTAGTCCGATTTTCATGAAAATTGAACCAGATCATCTTCAGACCATGCTGAAAAAAAGTTATGGAATTCAAGTCGATTGCTCAAACCGTTTTCGAAAAACACACGAACGAATTGTACGTAGCGCTTGCGAAAATAGAAGTAAGGCTGTATCTCTGCAACACTTTATCATATTCAGACCAAACTTGGTACATGTCTTCACAAGCATGACCTTAGGCACCATGCAGTGTTTCGGCTCAGCGCCACCTACTGGTGCGGAGATATGAAAAATGGATATTTTTGCTTATAACTTCTGATGGGTTTGTCCAAAAATCATAAATTTGGTCTTGTTGGATTCGGGGTATCATGCCGAGTCAAATGATATCCAATTTTCCCATATCGGACATTTTGGCCGTCGGCTATTTTGAATTTCGTGCTAAAATGCTGTATTTTACGAACGCATTAGCGTCGTTACGAAACTCGGTTGGGTCCCCAGCACAATACCCTGAAGGAGCCTGAGAAGTTTCAGCACTGCGCCACCTTGTGGTCAAAAGTTATAACAAAATTTACAGAAATGCTAATAACTTTTGACTATATTGACCGATTGTAATGGAACTTGTCTCAGTAGATTCCTTGGTTCATGCTGAGAACATAGATATCAAATTTGCCATAGTCAACTGAACTTCCTGTCTGCCATATGTTTTTCTTTAAAACCTACTTTTTCGAACTCCTCCTAGACCTCTGCTCCGATTTTCACCAAAATTGAACCGTCTCATCTTCAGACCATGCCGACAAAAAGTTATGGATTTCAAGTCGATAAGTCAAACTGTTTTCGTATACCGGAGCAAAGAATTTGAGATATGCTGCAAAAATTACTCTTGAAGCTGTATCTCTACAATGCTTTAACATATTCAGACCAAACTTGGTACGTGTCATCACAAGCATGACCTGAGGCAAGATACAGTTTCGGCGCAGCCACCTACTGGAGTGGAGATATGAAAAATGGCTATTTTTGCTTATAACTTCTGATGGGTTTGACCAAAATTCATAAATTTGGTATGGGTCATCAGGACAATGCCCTGAAGGAGCCTGAGAAGTTTCGGACCAGCGCCACCTTGTGGTCAAAAGTTATAACAAAATTGACAAAATGCTAATAACTTTTTTTTCTAATTGCTCACTGCTGCTGTTGGTCTGATGCTCCCAGCCATGTTGGCTGCTTCTTGTGCTGTTTTTGTGCTTGGCCCCGTAATTGCTGCTTGCAGCTATATTTCTTCTTCTTCTTCTTCTTCCGCTCTTGAAGTCTATGGCAGCCCAGAACGCTTGCGGGAAAGTTGAAATTTGGCACAGTTAGAGGACAGTCTGACCTTTGTCCATAGCAAATTTGGAGTCTCTAACTCAATCCCTCTAGCGCCACCAGCTGTCCAAAGTTGCACTTATGTTTATGCTATAACTTTTGAACCATAAGGGCTAGAAACAAAATTCTTTTTTCTCTGATTCCTTGGGTCAAGACGAATCGATTGCATATGACGTCATTTTCCGTCATGAAAATTTTTCCGCCATTTTGAATTTTCTGAAAAACCTACTTTTTCGAACTCCTCCTAGGCCGTTAGTCCGATTTTCATGAAAATTGAACCAGATCATCTTCAGACCATGCTGACAAAAAGTTATGGAATTCAAGTCGATTCCTCAAACGTTTTCGAAAAACACGAACGAATTGTACGTAGCTTGCGAAAATAGAAGTAAGGCTGTATCTCCGCAACACTTTATCGTATTCAGACCAAACTTGGTACATGTCTTCACAGCATGACCTAGGCACCATGCAGTGTTTCGGCGCAGCGCCACCTACTGGTGCGGAGATATGAAAAATTGATATTTTTGCTTATAACTTCTGATGGGTTTGTCCAAAAATCATAAATTGGTCTCGTTGGATTCGGGGAATCATGCCGAGTCAAATGATATCCAATTTTCCCATATCGGACATTTTGGCGTCGGCCATTTTGAATTTTGTGCTAAAATGCTGTATTTTACGAACGCATTAGCGTATCGTTACGAAACTCGGTATGGGTCCAGCACAATACCCTGAAGGAGCCTGAGAAGTTTCACCAGCGCCACCTTGTGGTCAAAAGTTATAACAAAATTTACAAAATGCTAATAAATTTTGATTGTATTACCGATTGTAATGAACTGTTTCAGTAGAGGGTCATGCTGAGAACATAGATATCAAATTTGCCATAGTCAACTGAACTTCCTGTCCGCCATATTGTTTTTCTTTAAAAATCTACTTTTTCGAACTCCCCCTAGACCTTGCCGATTTTCACCAAAATTGAACCGTATCATCTTCAGACCATGCCGACAAAAAGTTATGGATTTCAAGTCGATAAGTCAAACTGTTTTCGTATACCGGAGCAAAGAATTTGAGATATGCTGCAAAAATTACTCTTGAAGCTGTATCTCTACAATGCTTTAACATATTCAGACCAAACTTGGTACGTGTCATCACAAGCATGACCTGAGGCATGATACAGTGTTTCGGCGCAGCGCCACCTACTGGAGTGGAGATATGAAATGGTTTTTTGCTTATAACTTCTGATGGGTTTGACCAAAATTCACAAATTTGGTATGGGTCATCAGGACAATGCCCTGAAGGAGCCTGAGAAGTTTCGGACCAGCGCCACCTTGTGCTCAAAAGTTATAACAAAATTGACAAAAATGCTAATAACTTTTTTTTCTAATTGCTCACTGCTGCTGTTGGTCTGATGCTCCCAGCCATGTTGGCTGGCTTCTTGTGCCGTTTTTGTGCTTGGCCCCGTAATTGCTGCTTGCAGCTATATTTATTATTCTTCTTCTTCCGCTCTTGAAGTCTATGGCAGCCCATAGAACCGCTTGCGGGAAAGTTGTGAAATTTGGCACACAGTTAGAGGACAGTCTGATCTATGTCCATAGCAAATTTGGAGTATCTAACTCAATCCTTCTAGCGCCACCAGCTGTCCAAATTTGCACTTATGTTTATGTTAGTAACTTTTGAACCATAAGGGCTAGAAACAAAATTCTTTTTTCATCTGATTCCTTGGGTCAAGCCGAATCGAATGCACCCTATGACGTCATTTTCCGCCATTTTGAATTTTCTTAAAAACCGTACTTTTTCGAACTCCTCCTAGGCCGTTACTCCAATTTTCACGAAAATTGAACCAGATCATCGTCAGACCATGCCGACAAAAAGTTATGGAATTCAAGTTGATTCCTCTAACCGTTTTCGAAAAACAGGCGAATGAATCATACGTAGTGCTTGCGAAAATAGACATAAGGCTGTATCTCCGCAACGCTTTATCGTATTCAGACCAAACTTGGTACCTGTCATCACAAGCATGACCTGAGGCACCATGCAGTGTTTCGGCGCAGCGCCACCTGCTGGTGCGGAGATATGAAAAATGGATATTTTTGCTTATAACTTCTGATGGGTTTGTCAAAAAATCAAAAATTTGGACTCGTTGGATTCGGGGAATCATGCCGAGTCGAATGATATCCAAGTCCGAGTCGAATGATTTTTCCATATTGGCCATTTTAGCTGTCGGCCATTTTGAATTTTGTGCTAAAATGCTGTATTTTACGAACGCATTAGCGTATTGTTACGAAACTTGGTATGGGTCATCAGGACAATGCCCTGAAGGAGCCTGAGAAGTTTCGAACCAGCGCCACCTTGTGGTCAAAAGTTACAACAAAATTTACAAAAATGCTAATAACTTTTCTCTATATTAACCGATTGTAATGAAACTGGTCTCAGTAGATTCCGTGGGTCATGCTGAGAACATTGATATCAAATTTGCCATAGTTAGCTGAACTTCCTGTCCGCTGTATTGTTTTTTTTTAAAACCCTACTTTTTCGAACTCCTCCTAGACCGTTGCTCTGATTTCCACCAAAATTGAACCGTATCATCTTCAGACCATGCCGACAAAAAGTTATGGATTTCAAGTCGATAAGTCAAACCGTTTTCGTATACCGGAGCAAAGAATTTGAGGCATGATGCAAAAATTACTTTTGAAGCTGTATCTCTACAATGCTTTGACAAACTTGGTACCTGTCATCACAAGCATGACCTGAGGCAACATGCAGCGTTTCGGCGCAGCGCCACTTACTGGTGCGGAGATATGAAAAATGGCTATTTTTGCTTATAACTTCTGATGGGTTTGGCCAAAAATCATGAATTTGGTCTCGTTGGATTCGGGGAATCATGCCGAGTCGAATGACATCCAATTTTCCCATATTGGCCATTTTAGCTGTCGGCCATTTTGAATTTTGTGCTAAAATGCTGTATTTTACGAACGTATTAGCGTATCATTACGAACCTCGGTATGGGTCATCAGCATAATGCCCTGAAGGAGCCTGAGACGTTTCGGACCAGAGCCAGCTTGTGGTCAAAAGTTATAACAAAATGTACAAAAATGTTAATAACTTTTGACTGTATTCACCAATTGTAATGAAACTGGTCTCAGTAGATTCCTTGGGTCATGCTGAGAACATATATATCAAATTTGCCATAGTCAGCTAAACTTCCTGTCCGCCATATTGTTTTTCTTTAAACTCCTACTTTTTCGAACTCCTCCTAGACCGTTGCTCCGATTTTCACCAAAATTGAACCGTGTCATCTTCAGACCATGTTGACAAAAAGTTATGGATTTCAAACAAACTCTTGAACCTGTATCTCCGCAATGCTTTATCGTATTTAGACGAAACTTGGTACATCTCATCAAAATCATGACATGAGGCATCATGCAGCGTTTTATCGCAGTGCCACCTACTGGTGCGGAGATAAGAAAAATGGCTATTTTTGCTTATAACTTCAGATGGGTTTGTCCATAAATCATAACTTTGGTCTCATTGGATTCAGGGAGTCATGCCGAGTCGAATGATATCCAATTTTCCCATTTCAACCATTTTGGCCGTCGTCCATTTTGAATTTTGTGCTAAAGTGCTGTATTTTATGAATGCATTCAAGTATCATTACGAAACTCGGTATGGGTCATCAGAACAATGCCCTGAAGGAGCCTGAGAAGTTTCGGACCAGTGCCACCTTGTGGTCAAAAGTTATTATGAAATTTACAAAAATGTTAATAACGTTTGAATATATTTACCGATTGTAATGAAACTGCTCTCAGTAGATTCCTTGGGTCATGCCGAGAACACGGATATCAAATTTGCTATAGTTGGCTGAACTTGTCCACCATATTGTTTTTCTTTAAAAACATACTTTTTCGAACTCCTCCTAGACCGTTGCTCCGATTTTCACCAAAATCGAACCGTATCATTTTCAGACCATGCAGACAAAAATTTATGGATTTCAAGTCGATATGTCAAACCGTTTTCGTATACCGGAGCAACAAATCTGAGGCATGATGCAAAAACGACTCTTGAAGCTGTATCTCTGCAATGCTTTGACATATTGACACCAAACTTTGCAAGTGTCATTGTCACCTTACTCTGACCATACCACATTAATTTGGTCACAGCGCCACCTATTGGTCGAAAGGGATGAACCAGTAAATCCTCATTTTTGATCATTTTTCAGCTCTTTTACCTAAAATGATCTTAATAGGTCTTTAATTGCTCACTGCTACTGTTGGTCTGATGCTCACAGCCATGTTGGCTGGCTTCTTGTGCTGTTTTTGTGCTTGGCCCCGTAATGGCTGCTTGCAGCTATATTTATTATTATTAGTTTCTAATGTTTACTATTGTTTTCTTTAGGATTATTATTATAAGGGCCAAAGCCCTATAAGGGGCTGAAGGCCCTTTTGTTTTCTTTAGGACTATTATTATTATTAATTTTTTTTTTTTTTCCGACTATTCGGGCATTTTGGGGCCCTTACCATGCTCGAAAACTCTTGAAAATTTGCACACACAATGGAATCCGGGGCCATCAGGGCCGGGCAGAAGCTGGTACCCGGGCGTGGCAGGGGGGCTCGACAGCGCCCCCTTGAACGGGGTCCGAAAAACATGGTCTATATCAAACACGCTTGCACATACAAGTATAAACTCGGTACACATATAGACCTCATCGGGCCAAACAACTTTCGTACTCTAAGTTAAACGCCACCTCAACAGGAAGTCAGTTATTACGGGTTGTTTGAAAAATGCATGCTCTGGAATTTGATATACTCGGTCAGCATGAAGTCAAGACATTGATGATGAAAAATTGCCAGCGGATTTTTGATATCTCGAACGGTTTGGCCGTGGCGAAGCAACGAATTTATGGCGAAAAAGGGAAACACGAAATGTGTTATAACGTCTACGTACATTGATTGATGTTTATGAAACTTCAGCGGTGTGTTCGTTATAGGAGTCTGATCACATGGATGTGACTATTGTGAGTCAAAGTTATAGCGCCACCAACTGGCAGCAAGAAGTGTGTCACTTTCAAAATGCATTGAGTTCACTCTGTTATGTTTACCTGATTTGCTTCAAACTTCATCAGTGTACTGTCAATACACAGCAAATGTAGACCTGTGACAGGATTCTTGATATTTTAAATATTGTTGCCATGGCAACACATCAAACTTAATAATATTCTTGAGTGTTTTTGAGGCTCTTAACATCCTTCAAATTGCATGAAACTCGATACACACATCAATATTGTCAACCAGTAGACATGGACAAAGCCATAGAAATGGGCGTGGTGGAGGGGCTCAGTAGCGCCACCTTTTGACAAAAGTGGGGGGTTAGTTTTTCCTACAGTCACCAAACTCGGTACACATATTGTTCTCATCAGCCGGACAATTTTCTAATTTACATTCATTAGCTCCGACCAACAGGAAGTCAGCTATTTGGTTTGAATGTTTTTTTTGAAAAACAGGCTTTGATTTTATACTACTACTCAACAGGGTTTTACAATTTACACCAAACTTTTTTAACTTGGTGCTAATACACTGAATTGTTTAATTGCAAACGGATTTTGGATATCTCAAATGGTTTGGCCGTGGCGAGGCAACGAATTTATAGCAAGAAAAGGGAAACAAAGTGTTATAACTTCTGCATACATTAATTGATTTTGATGAATCTTCGGCTGTGTTGTTGTACAAGGCTGATCACATAGATGTGACTATTGTGAGTCAAAGTTATAGCGCCACCAACTGGCAGCAGGAAATGTGTTACTTTCAGCATGCTTTGAGATCACCATCTTATTTTACCCTATTTGCTTCAAACTTCATTTAAATAATGTCAAAACATGTCAGATGTAGACCTTTGAAAAGAATGTGATATCTCAAACACAGTTGCCTTGGCAACGCATCAAACTTTTAATATGGTTTTGAATGCTTTTGAGACTCTTAGCATGCTTCAAATTGTTTGAAACTCCACACACACATCAGGATTGTTAGCCAGTAGAAATGGTCAAAGCCTTAGAAACGGGCAGGGAGGAGGGGCTCTATAGCGCCACCCTATAGTGCAGTAAATGTGGTGTGAATTGGAGTCCTTTTATGCTTAACTGTTTTAAATGCCCACTGCCCGCCGTGCACAGTTGCCCTGAAGCACCGGCGGTGGCGGTACCCCGGGCTTTGGCCCGTCATCGCTGCTCGCAGCTATTATTATTATTTATTAAATTTTTTTTTCTATGTTTTGGGGTTTTTGGGGCCCTTAACATGCTCAAAAACTCTTGAAATTTGCACACGGGTCAGAATCCGCGGCCATTACAGCCGGCTAGAAGCTGGTACCCGGGCGTGGCAGGGGGGCTCGACAGCGCCCCCTTGAATTGGGTCTGAAAACTTGGTCCATATATCAAACACACTTGCACATAGAAGTATAAAACTCGGTACACATATAGAACTCATCGGGCCGAACAACTTTCGTACTCTAAGTTAACGTCACCTCAACAGGAAGTCAGCTATTAGGGTTGTTTGAAAAACGCATGCTCTGGAATTTGATATACTCCTCTGAGGCGATTAATCCGATTACCACCAAACTCAGTCAGCATGAAGTCAAGACATTGATGATGAAAAATTGCCAGCGGATTTTTGATATCTGAACGGTTTGGCCGTGCGAGGCAACGAATTTATGGCGAGAAAAGGGAAAAGGAATGTGTTATAACTTCTGCATACATTGATTGATCTTTATGAAACTTCACGAGTGTGTTTGGTATAGGAGTCCGATCACATGGATGTGACTATTGTGAGTCAAAGTTATAGCGCCACCAACTGGCAGCAGGAAGTGTGTCACTTTCAAAATGCTTTGAGACACTCTTATTTTACCTGATTTGCTTCAAACTTCATCAGTGTAATGTCAATACATAGCAGATGTAGACCTGTGACAGGATTTTGATTTTAAATATTGTTGCCATGGCAACACATCAAACTTTAATAATTCTTGAGTGTTTTTGAGGCTCTTAACATGCTTCAAATTGCATGAAACTCGATACACACATCAATATTGTCAACCAGTAGACATGGACAAAGCCATAGAAATGGGCGTGGTGGGGCTCAGTAGCGCCACTTTTGACAAAAGTGGGGGGGTTCGTTTTTCCTACAGTCACCAAACTCGGTACAAATATTGTTCATCAAGCCGGACAATTTTCTAATTTACATTCATTAGCTCCGACCAACAGGAAGTCAGCTATTTTGGTTTGAATGTTAATTTTTTGAAAAAACAGGCTATGAATTTTATACTACTACTCCACAGGGTTTATACAATTTACACCAAACTTTTTTTACTTGGTGCTAATACATTGAAGTTGTTTTAATTGCAAACGGATTTTGGATATCTCAAATGGTTTGGCCGTGGCGAGGCAACGAATTATAGCAAGAAAAGGGAAACAAGTGTTATAACTTCTGCATACATTAATTGATTTTGATGAATCTTCGGCTGTGTTTTCGTTGTACAAGGCTGATCACATAGATGTGACTATTGTGAGTCAAAGTTATAGCGCCACCAACTGGCAGCAGGAAATGTGTTACTTTCAGCATGCTTTGAGATCACCATCTTATTTTTACCCTATTTGCTTCAAACTTCATTTAAATAATGTCAAAACATGTCAGATGTAGACCTTTGAAAAGAATTGTGATATCTCAAACACAGTTGCCTTGGCAACGCATCAAACTTTAATATTGGTTTTGAATGCTTTTGAGACTCTTAGCATGCTTCAAATTGATTAAAACTCCACACACACATCAGGATTGTTAGCCAGTAGACATGGGCAAAGCCTTAGAAATGGGCAGGGAGGAGGGGCTCTATAGCGCTACCTTGTAGTGCAGTAAATGTGGAGTGAATTTGACAGTCCTTTTATGCTTAACTGTTTTAAAAGCCCATTGCCCGCCATGCACAGTTGCCCTGAAGCCACAGGGGTGGCGGTGCCACCGGGCTTTGGCCCGTCATCGCTGCTCGCAGCTATATTTATTATTATTATTCTCCAAAGTAAATCGCATTTTTGAGGGCCTAAACATGCTCGAAAACTCATGAAACTTTGCACACGCATCAGAAGTGGTGAAAATTTACGTCTGTTATCGGTCGCAGCATTAGGCGTGGCAAAATGGCTCGATAGCGCCATCTAACGTACAGCCCCTCTCGCTATATTTCACTAGGGTTTTGAAATTCGGTACACACATTTATCAGCCTGATACCTACAAAAAAGTCTCTTGGAGCGAAATCCGAAACCAAACAGGAAGTCAGATATTTTGAATTAATTCACCGTTTTGTGCATTTTCCAGACGTTGTACTTTAACAAACTCCTCCTAGAGCTTTTATCAGATCAATGTAATATTTAGTCAGTCTAATCTAAAGGCCTTTGTGACGTTAAATTGCGAAGATCTAGAGTTTTCACCAAAGGGCGTGTCCGTGGGGCCCTGACAAAGTTTGATGTTTTCGCCATGAAAGAGGGAGTTGTTGTAATTCAGACAAACAATGTCCGATCTGCCCCAAACTTCACATGTTTTATTAGAGACCGGGCCTGAAGACATCTTCATAACAATATTCAGTTACAGTCATAGCGTCACCTGGGGGCAACAGGAAATGACATGTTTTACACTGTGATTAACTCCTCATAGAGATTTAACCAGATCAACATCATATGTTGTCAGTCTAATCTTAAGACCTTAGCGATGATAAATATCAAAGATCTTGAGTTTTCGTTGAAGGGCGTGTCCGTGGTGGACTGACAAAGTCTGATGTTTCGCCATGAAAGAGGAAGCTGTTGTAACTCAGGCATACTATGTCTGAACTGATCTGAACTTCACATGAGTGATAAAAGTCCTGGCCTTAAGACATCTATATGACAATATTCAGTTAGCTATAGCACCACTTGTTGGCAGCAGGAAGTGTGGCACTTTTACATGATTTTGCCATAATTCTCCTGTATTTACTCGCTTACATGCATGTTGCCCACTGTTCGCTGTTTTCCTGAGGCCAACGGGTGGCGGTTAGCCCGGGTGCGAGGGCCCTTTCATCGCTGCTTGCAGCTTTAATTATTATTATTATTATTATTCTCTAGAATAAATCGCATTTTTGAGGGCCTAAACGTGCTCGAAAACTTATGAAACTTTGCACACGCATCAGAAGTGGTGAAAATTTACGTCTGTGATGGGTCACAGCTTTAACTTTAACTGCTTTAACTGCCTTTTGCCCGCTGTGCACAGTTGACCTGAAGCCACCAGGGTGGCGGTGCCACCGGCTTGGGCCCGCCATCGCTGCTCGCAGCTATATTTCTGTCTTGTTTGTTTATCATTATCATTATCTGTTATTCTGTGTATTTTGTTATGAGCATTAATAATAATAATAATAATAAACTGACGGCACCCGACATACTCGTGACTTTTCGCGTACGCGAGTTTCTCGGCACGCTTTCGTCACGCTTCAAGTTACGTCTAGCATGAACTCTCAACCCTCGCATGCACGCGCAGGAGACAGTTGGTCAAAAGTTTAACATTTTTAAATATTTGTTATTTTTCTTGCAAATACGTATTGTTTCACTTCAGAAGACATTGATTCATCCATTGGGATCATATGGATTAACGTTACTGTAGTTATTGCTGTATGTGCTGTTTGATGCTTCGACTTTTAATTTCAAATTTAAATTTATTTATAAAGCACTGAAAAAAAAAAACAACAGCAACGTTGACCATAGTGCTGTACAAACAATGACACAATAAAAAGACAACATCCATGTAGTTATATAACCTAGGTAAAAATATAAATAAACCTTAAACAATCAAAAAACATTTTAAACTTGAATCAGAAAGGGCATAATACTAGTAACCTTGCAACCTCCACAACTTCAATGATCGAACGCTATCGTAAAGAAATAAGTTTTTAAATAACTTTTAAACTGGCCGAGCGTCGGTACGTTCCTAATGTATAATGGCAGGCTGTTCCATAATTTAGGGGCAGCAACCGCAAACGCGCGATCCTCTCTGGATTTGTCCGGGGAACAACAAGAAGTTTCTGTGACTCAGTTCGTAAGGATCTTATTGGCTTTTGTTCCTGGATTAAATCAGCAATGTAAGATGGTGCAATGCCATGTAAGGATTTAAAAACAAATAATACAATTTTAAAATTAATCCTAAAAGAAATAGGCAACCAGTGCAATAATTTTAACACTGGGGTAATGTGATCTAATTTACCAGTGCCTGTAAGCATTCTTGCAGCCATTTTAGGGGCACACGAGCTTGCATAAAGCATTCTTATTTTTCTAAAAACGCATTCTTATTTTTCCAGGTGTAGCCTAGATAGCAAAAATCATCTGGCCCAGATCCGGCCCAGACACTTCTTAAGATCTGGCCCAGATCCGTGAAACGGACTCGGGCTGGTGTCTTTTGGCACAACGGGCCAATACCGGCACGGATCCTTTTTTCCTCATCTGGACCAGCACTGGGCCAGCTCCGGACCAGATGTGGATTCCTTTATGCCGATTTGGCTCAAATGTGGGCCAGATCTGGTCCAGCTCTGTTCTGGATCTGGTCCAGAACCATGCCGGATCAGGGCCAGCTCATTTTGTATACAGTACACCCCCCCCCCGCCCCCCGCCCTCTCCTTTCCCTAAATAGTATATGTGGCGAGGGGGGAGTGGTTCAGCGAGGTCTGCAACCGGAGAGAATAGCGGGAGACGCTTGATAAGTGAGTGGGTTAGATGCAAATCACGAACACCTGTTTCTCGTTCTAGTGATTGGCGCGGAGACAGGATAAGACGCCGTGAGAAGCAGGAGTGTGGGAGAGAGAGGGGAACTGCTGACTGAGACCCAACGAACTACTTAGAGTGAAGCCCTTTGTGGATTGTGTTTACCGAACCTGGAGTGAAGCCCTTTGTGGATTATTTGTGTTGCTGTTATCGTGCGTCTGCACGGCCTTTCTGTTGAACATTCGTTTCAATAAAAGCTCAGTCAGCAGTTGTTCGCCGTCCCTGTCCTCTTCCTTCCCATAAACGAACGTGAACTGTGTTACACTGGTGCCGAAACCCGGGAAGGAAGACGGGAGTACGCCGCCATGCAAACATCGTCCTCCCCACCAGTGCGGTCCTGCACCGTGAACAACACCAGGCCCTGCTGGATCTGCGCAAAGATCAGGAACGGTGCTGGCAAACCCATCTCCAGACCCAGCAGGAGGACCGCGAGGCGTTACGGAGCTGGATTCACCGGGAGGTTTCTAGGGAGCCCAGCGGGCAGCCAGCTGTGCCTGTCCACCTGCCCCTGAACAAGATGGGCCCCCTGGACGATCCAGAAGTTTTCCTCGAGCTCTTTGAGAGATCCGCTGAAGCGAGTGAATGGCCGCGGGATCAGTGGTCTATGAGGCTGGTCCCGCTCCTCTCGGGAGAGTCGCAGGTGGCGGCACAGCAGCTGCCAGTCCAGAACCTCCTGGTGTATGACGACCTACGGCGGGCCATCATCCAGCGGGTCGGCCGGACCCCGGAACAACATCGTCAACGCTTCCGTTCCCTCGACCTGGGTGAGTCCGGCCGGCCCTTCGTGTTGGCCCAACAGCTCCGGGACTCGTGCCGCAAATGGTTGCTGGCTGAGGGAAGCGACGTGGATCTGGTCATCGATCGCGTGGTGCTGGAGCAGTTCATCACTCGGCTTCCAAAGAAGACGGCCGAGTGGGTCCAGTGCCACCGCCCCACGTCGCTGGACTCAGCCATCCAATTGGCGGAGGACCACATGGTGGTGTGCCAAGGGGGCGGCGAACCCCTTCCAGCTGTCTCTCTCTCTCCCTCTCTTTTGTCCCCCTCTCTCTCTAGACCTGTCCCTCTTCCCAGGTCTCGTCCGCCCGGCCCACCTCGCGTTCCGCCCCGGGGGCGGGGCGGAACGGCCCCGACGCCGCTTTATGGACCCAGGGGGGCGGGACTCCCTGCTGCCGGGACGGACCCCACTCCTGCTTCTCCCCTTTCTCCGCGTCAGCCATTTAACCCACTCACTGCCACAGGAGCGGCGGGCAGGTCTGGGCCGGCTTGTTGGCGGTGTGGGGACCCGGATCATTTTGTGGATAAATGTCCGGTTATGGAAGTTGGGACGATGATCCGGGTCCCCGACCATCCACAAGCTACCCCTGGTCAAGCTGGCGAGTACCAAATACCCGTGAGTATCAAGGGGGGTACATATCGGGCTTTAGTGGACTCGGGCTGTAACCAAACCTCTGTCCATCAAAGCCTGATTTCATCTGGGGCATTGGATACAGGCCGCGTGGTTGGGGTTCGGTGTGTGCACGGGGATGTGGTGAGATATCCTGTAATGCCCGTCATAATTAAATTCAGGGGACAAAAGCATAGTGTGGAGGTTGCAGTTAACCCGCACCTCCGGCATCCGATAATTTTGGGAACAAATTGGCCTGCGTTCAGTCAATTATTGGGATGTTTATGCTCGGATGCCTCTTGGGAAAAGAGAACGCAGGGTAAGCAAGCGCGAGTGCAGGTAGGAGAGACTGAACAGGGACCGGGGAGCACTGCTGCAGGGGAACAGAGTGAAGCCGGAAGACTAATTCTTCCGGAACGCGATGATTTTCCCCTGGAGCAGTCTCAGGATGAGACGCTAAAACATGCGTTTGAAAAGGTCTGTGTGATTGATGGTCAGCCTCTCCAGCCTGGGCGTCCGCTTGCTTATCCATATTTTGCGGTTATAAAAGATAGGTTGTACCGAGTGACCCAAGACACTCAGACAAAAGAGAATACAACCCAGTTATTAGTTCCAAAGAGCCGCAGGGAAATGCTTTTCCACGCGGCTCATTCTAATCCGATGGCGGGGCATTTAGGACAGGCAGCGACACTAAATCGTCTCATGACCCGATTTTTCTGGCCGGGCATTCACGAGAATGTACGCAGGTGGTGCGCGTCTTGTCGTGAATGTCAGTTGGTAAACCCACCGGCCACCCCAAAAGCGCCATTGCGCCCACTCCCATTAATGCAGGTCCCCTTCGAAAGAATTGGTATGGACCTCATCGGGCCATTGGAACGATCAGCACGGGGACATCGCTTTGCATTGGTCGTTGTTGATTATGCAACGCGATATCCTGAAGCAGTGGCTCTCCGCAACATTTCCGCTAAGAGTGTTGCGGATGCACTGTTTCGCCTAATCTCCCGAGTGGGGATTCCAAAAGAAATCCTCACTGACCAAGGCACGGCGTTTATGTCACGCACGTTACGCGAATTGTACGAATTATTGGGCATTAAATCGATTCGTACCAGCGTCTTTCACCCACAAACGGACGGGCTGGTCGAACGTTTTAATCGTACGCTTAAATCCATGATTCGTAAATTCGTTCAGGAAGACGCCAAAAATTGGGATAAGTGGTTGGAACCTCTGTTATTCGCAGTGCGAGAGGTCCCGCAAGCCTCCACGGGGTTTTCCCCCTTCAAGCTTCTCTTTGGACGCCAGCCCCGCGGGGTGCTGGATGTCCTGAGGGAAGCTTGGGAGGACGGACCATCTCAGGCCAAAAACGAAATTCAGTATGTGCTGGACTTGAGAGCAAAACTCCACACTTTGGGGCGGCTGTCAATGGAGAATTTGTTACAAGCCCAGCACAAACAGAGCCAGCTGTATAACAGACGGTCTAATCTACGCAAATTTGCACCGGGAGAGAAAGTACTTGTATTGCTCCCTACTTCAAGTTCTAAATTACTTGCAAAGTGGCAAGGACCCTTTGAGGTTACACGGCAAGTGGGCGAGCTCGATTATGAGGTGGTACGGTCTGACAGGAGGGGGGCACGTCAAATTTATCACCTCAATCTCCTTAAAAAATGGAGTGAGGCAGAATCAGTGATGCTGGCAATGGTGATTAGCGGGGAGGATGATCTCGGGCCAGAGGCGAATGTAAAAACTCAATCCCTCGCTCTGACCCCAGGAGGAGATCACCTCTCGCCCTCCCAGCTCACTGATTTGTCTAAACTACAAGCAGAGTTTGCAGACGTGTTCTCTCCCCTGCCGGGGCGTACCAACCTCATTCAGCACCATATCGAGACGGAGCCGGGCGTGGTTATTCGCAGCCGGCTGTATAGATTACCTGAGCACAAAAAAAAAGGTAGTTCAGGACGAATTAGAGGCAATGCTGAAGATGGGAGTAATAGAAAGAGTCCAGCAGTAACTGGGCGAGCCCGATAGTTTTGGTCCCCAAAACAGACGGCTCTGTTTGGTTCTGCGTGGACTATCGCAGGGTGAATGCAGTGTCGAAATTCGACGCGTATCCAATGCCACGGGTGGACGAATTGCTTGACCGGCTAGGTGCGGCTCGATTTTATTCGACACTGGACTTAACGAAAGGATATTGGCAGATCCCCTTGCCGCTATTATCCAAAGAAAAATCCGCTTTCACGATGCCATTCGGATTACACCAATTCGTTACGCTTCCGTTCGGGCTGTTCGGGGCACCGGCTACCTTTCAGCGACTCATGGATAAAATTCTCCGGCCCCATGGTGCATATGCGGCTGCCTATCTAGATGATATTATTATCTATAGTAATGACTGGCAGCAGCATATGCAGCATTTAAGGGCCGTCCTGAGATCGCTGAGAGGAGCTGGGCTCACGGCCAACCCGAAGAAGTGTGCAATTGGGCGCGTGGAGGTAAGGTATCTGGGCTTCCACTTGGGGCATGGGCAGGTGCGTCCCCAAATTGACAAGACAGCAGCGATTGCGACCTGTCCGCGCCCCAAGACCAAAAAGGAGGTTAGGCAGTTCCTCGGGCTGGCGGGATATTATAGAAGGTTTGTACCTAATTATTCGGCCCTCACCAGCTCGTTGACTGATCTAACTAAAAAGGATGCACCAGATACGGTCCAGTGGACGGAGCTGTGCCAGCAGGCCTTTACCCAGGTGAAGGCTGCTCTATGTGGCGGGCCATTGCTTCACTCTCCTGACTTTTCTCTTCCTTTTCTGTTGCAGACTGACGCGTCGGACAGGGTGCTGGGTGCTGTCCTGTCCCAGGAGATAGAGGGTGAGGAACGGCCGGTGCTGTACATTAGCCGTAAGCTCTCTAAGAGAGAAGCTAAGTACAGCACCGTGGAAAAAGAGTGTTTGGCTATTAGGTGGGCCGTCCTCACCCTCCGCTATTATCTCCTGGGACGGGAATTCACTCTCTGTTCGGACCACGCTCCCCTGCAGTGGCTCCACCGCATGAAGGATACCAACGCGCGGATCACTCGTTGGTATCTGGCTCTACAGCCTTTTAAGTTCAAGGTGGTCCACAGGCCGGGTGTTCGGATGGCTGTGGCCGATTTCCTCTCCAGAAATGGGGGGGGGCTGCAGGCCGGACGGCTCCCCGGCCTGAGTCGGGCGGTGGGGGTATGTGGCGAGGGGGGAGTGGTTCAGCGAGGTCTGCAACCGGAGAGAATAGCGGGAGACGCTTGGTAAGTGAGTGGGTTAGATGCAAATCACGAACACCTGTTTCTCGTTCTAGTGATTGGCGCGGAGACAGGATAAGACGCCGTGAGAAGCAGGAGTGTGTGAGAGAGAGGGGAACTGCTGACTGAGACACAGCGAGTTACTTGGAGTGAAGCCCTTTGTGGATTGTGTCTACCGAACCTGGAGTGAAGCCCTTTGTGGATTATTTGTGTTGCTGTTATCGTGCGTCTGCACGGCCTTTCTGTTGAACATTCGTTTCAATAAAAGCTCAGTCAGCAGTTGTTCGCCGTCCCTGTCCTCTTCCTTCCCATAAACGAACGTGAACTGTGTTACAGTATACATATCTAGAATTTTAAGAATCTTCTCATATACATGATTAAATATCTTATTGTCTGATATTTTTTCTAAGTTTTAACATTAAAATACTTAGACAATAAAAAATGTAAAGTTCTGATTTAGATTTATAGACAATTAATGTACTGAACACTTTTTTTACACTAAAATACCACCTTATAATCTATTGTTAGCACTAACTCAGCAGCAACTACTTTACAGTAAACATACATTCAAAATACAATTGAGTAAATTTGACATAATCAAGGCCTTTATCTTTGATCCATCTTCTATTTATTAGGCATATTAAAACAAATACACAAAGCAATGTAAAACAGTGGATCTTTTCTTTTTATTTTGATCATTTTTGCACAAGTACTCAAAGTTTATATAAAACACTTAAGTGTCTCTACTTGCCTTTAAAGTGTTAGTTCACCCCAAAATAAAACATTCTGTCATTATTTACACTCTCATTTGGTTCTTCAACCATAAGACTTTCCTTCATCTTCGGGACACAAATTAAGATCTTTCTGATAAGATATGAGAGTTTTCTGTTCCTCCGTTGACAGCTATGCAACTACCGCTCTGATGCTTAAAAAGTTCATGATGAGACTGTAAAACTAATCCATATAAATCGAGCGCTTTAGTCCAAAATTTTCTGAAGAGACACGAGCGCTTTATATGATGAATGGATTGAATTTAGGATTTTATACACATATAAGCATTTATAAACTGACACATCAGTTGTGGTAAAGGGAAGCTCAAGCATGTTCACTGGCGTGCAAGAACCACTAAGGTTTAGTCTTGTGTTACACAGCACGCTTGAGCATCAGCAAGAGGTTTGTTCATCATATAAAGTGATTGTTTAATCCAAATTCAAGACAATTTGGATTAAACCACTCAATTTATATGGATTAGTTTGGCGATCTCTTTATGAACTTTGTAGTTGAAGTTCATAGAAGTGTAGAAGTGGTAGCTGTGTCTTTCTATGAACACAATCGGAGATATATTAAAGTATTAGGCTTGAGGGTGAGTAAAGCTTGGGGTAATTTTCATTTGAAAGGGAACTAATCATTTAAGTCTCTAGTTAATCATATTCACTAAGCTTAAAGGGATCATTCACCTAAAAATGAATATTTGCCGTTAATTTACTCAGTAAAGAAGATTTTTAGCTGAAAATGTGGTCCTTGGTGATTTGTATAATATAAAAGTATAATATAAAAGTCAATGGCTACAGTCAGTTTGAGAGTCAAAAATACATATACAGGCAAAACAAAATGAATACCTGTGGCTCCGGATGACTCATTGAGGTCTTATGAAGCGAAAACATTGGTCTGTTTCGCTTTATAAGACCTCAATGTAATGTCAGCATCAGTCAAAGGTATTAACTTTGTTTTGCCTGTATATGTTTTTATGACTCTCAAAGTGACAGTAGCCATTGACTTGCATTATACGAATCACCAAGGACTACGCTAAAAGTCTTTCCTGTAAACTGAAGAAAAAAATGTCACCTACATCATGGATGGCTTGAGGGTGAGTCAATTAACAACAAATTTTCATTTTCACGTGAACTATCCTTTAAAACATTGATACACAAACAGTTAAACAATCTCACGACTTTTCTTAATGTATATTTAAAGAAGAAAAAAAAATAGAAGAAATGGGGAAAAAAAGCATACAAAATATAATTTCATATAATGAATCATAAACACATCAAGAACCAATCAGGACAGGTCGGAAAACCATGGTATTACAAACCACTTCATATGTGCCATTTAATTCCCATGAGGCATCTGCAGAAAAAAAAAGAAAAAAAAAGAAGAAAGCTGTTAGATATTCATGTAATTGTCCCACTAAATCAAGAATCTGACAGTTGTGAGTCTTGTCTATATGAGCCTCTACTATTGCTGTGTGTAGTCAATTCTGATGTTGGTGGAGATGTTAGCCTCATTCAGACTGTCAGCCCAAATCCGATTTTTGTGCATATTGGAATGTGTGATCATAAAGTGTGAACCGCAAAACAAATTACATGTGATTTTTACTAATCTGCTTTGAGCTACATTCATATGTGGTTTGAAATCATATTCAAATGCAATTTCTGGAAATCAGTTTCAGTTTGACCAATCTGATCAGATTTTGCGTGGTTTATGTCACTTTCTCATGCCATGATCAGATTCCAATCAGATACACAAATAATCATATTTGGACTGACAGTGTGAACATAGCCTTTGACACATCAAATATGGCTGTGTACTTTGTCTTTCAATTTCCCCTTCTCAATCTATGTTAAAGCACACCAAAGCAATCTGGTGCTATTGGTCCGATAACTCTGCTTTGGCTGACATTTTGCTGACACTTATTTACTTCACACAAATGAACACCAACTTTTAACAACTGCTGCAAATTAAAGGATTAGTTCACTTTCAAATAAAATTCCTGATAATTTACTCACCCCCATGTCATCCAAGATGTTCATGTCTTTCTTTCTTCAGTCGAAAAGAAATTAAGGTTTTTGATGAAAACATTCCAGGATTTTTCTCCTAGCGGACTTCAATGGCCTCCAAACGATTGAAGGTCAAAATTACAGTTTCAGTGCAGCTTCAAAGGGCTTTAAATGATACCAGACGAGGAATAAGGGTCTTATCTAGTGAAACGATCAGTCATTTTCGAAAAAAAAATACAAATGTATATGCTTTATATAAACAGATGATCGTACGTGCTTCTGCTTTACGTGTTCTTCAAGAAGCTTACATTGTATGTCCTACGCCTTCCCTATTCTACTTACGGAACGAATGTGGGGCCAATTCCGTTTTTTTCCGTAAATTAAATAGGGAAGGCGTAGGACATACAGCGTAAGCTTCTTGAAGAATACGGAATTGTTATTTTGACCTTCAACCGTTTGGAGGCCAGTGAAGTCCACTAAAAGGGGAAAAATCCTGGAATGTTTTCCTCAAAAACCTTCATTTCTTTTCGACTGAAGAAAGAAAGACAAGACATAGTGAGTAAATGAACAGGAAATTTTTATTTTAAAGTGAACTAATCCTTTAAAATTACCATAATAAAAAAAAATCACTCATGTCATTGTGATAAAAATCTGCTCTCCTATACACATTTTTCACTGTTGTATCCAAGTAAAAATATCTCTAAATTTCTCCTTATGCTTTTCCCATGTACAATTTGAACTAAATAAGTGTCTGCAAAATATTAATATAATGCTTTTCATATAATGTTTTCTAAAAAGATAAGGCAAGCCCAGTCCACAGAAAATAATCTCTAAATGTAGAGATAATACTGTACAGTATTATATAAATAAATGTGCTTCAACTGGGCTTGGCATACACTAATATGTGACAATATAAATCCAACTGTCCCTGTTTTCTTTATGAAGTCAGCTACTATTGCTTATTGTAATGTTATGGTGATGAAAAACAGTAATAGCTAAAAACACAACCCGCCACTATGCTGCTTCTATCTGAAATTTACCTCAGTTAAGGCCTCTTTGGCTGTTTCTCAATATGCGTTCTTAAGCGATCTTGCGTCCTTGTGTTCTTGCTTTACGTCATCATCAACCGTCGAAGTTCAGTTCCAATACTCAAGAACGCAAGAACGGAGGACACATGAAAGTACCCGGATGTGTTCTTGATATCGAGGATGCATCGAATGCAAACTTGAGAGAATCGAACCGTTAAAAATCCCAGAAGACGCTGCGGGCGGTCGACATATGGAAGCCTGTAAGCTTTAAAGTTCTCGTTCTCACTTATGAGATTCCCGCTACAAGCCTGCAAATACGTGACGGCTCGTGTAAGTAAATCGTTTGTTGTGATAACCTGAAGAAAGCCTGCAGTATTTTTATTGGAATATAAAAAATAATCTTAATATCGACAAAGCATGTAACACAAAGGCTACTCATTTTTTATAAATACACGCGGTGAAATAAAAAGATATGAAAATAATGTTCATAATAATTTGAAAGAAATCATTTAATAGGTTATGACAATTGTTTGTGATGTTATACTGTATTTATTGTGCATTAGCCACTTATAATATGCTGGGACGGTCAGTTGAGCAACAAGATCGCAGCACATCTCAGTTCTCAAATAATGCGTTCTGTGTCCTCGCGTCCTTCCGAGTTCGTTCTTTCAAGGTCGCCTGGCAAGACCGGACTCCACGAGAACACAAGTCCGTTCTCTGCGTTCTTGGAATTGAGAAATAGCCTTTGCCTTGGCACATTCCTTTTGGCCACCGCCACGGTCAAAGGCAAGAATCTGCTGCACTGGTAGAGGACTGGTTATTCCTTACAGCTCCTGTTGAGAAATACAGCTATGGAAAAAATTAAGAGACCACTCCAAGTTCAGAAATCAATGTTAAGTGGTCTCTTAATTTTTTTCCATAGCTGTATATATGTGTGCAATAAACATCTCCAATCTCCAGACTAATAAGCTCCTAATTACTCATCTGTAATGTAGATCAGTTAAAAAAAGGTATATAAAGAATTTAAATATTAATTTAAATTGATCAGACTCATTTAATATGCTGATTTGGTGCTCATGCAAAATTTCTGATTATTATCAATGTTGAAAATGATTGTGCTGCTTAACATTTTTGTGGAAATGGTGATACTTTTTTCAGGATTCTTTGATGAATAGAAAGTGTTAATTAATTTATTTGCATTTACTGAATTAAGTTTATTACATAATTTACTAAATAGAATTTTTTTTGTTATAAATGTCGTCATTTAGGGTTGACTGTCAATTTTGATCGATTTAAAGTGTCCTTGATGAAGTATTAATTTCTCTTTTTTAATCTTACCACAAATGTTTGAATGATATAATTGTTTCCACAAAAATATAAAGCAACAACTTTTTGAATACTGATAGTAATCAGAAATGTTTCTTGATCATCAAATCATCATATCAGAATGATTTCTGAAGGATCATGTGACACTGAAGACTGGAGTAATGATGCTGAAAATTCAGCTTTGATCACAGGAATAAATTATATTTTATTATAGAATGTAGGTTAATAATATTTCACAATATTACTGTTTTTAGTTTATTTTTGATCAGATAAATGCAGTCTTGGTGAGCAGAAAAGACTAGTATCAGTTAGCATTAGTTGACATGAATGAACTGCACTTCTACATCATTTATTAATCTTTGTTAATGTTAATTTCAACATTTACAAATACATTAAATTCGAATGTTGTATTTGTTAACATTAGTTAAAGGCAGGGTAGGTAAAACATTTTGTTCCAATTTGTTTAAACTTTCTATATATATCCATGCATATTTAAAATGTAAGAACTCTGATAAAAAGAGTATAAAAATCGAGTGACTCTATACCGTTTAATCTGTATTAAACACAGCTCATTATTTCCATCCGGGACGAAACATAGGATTGGTTTAGGCGACTGTCACTCTCTCGCAACCATGGCAACCACCCTTTTGCCACACATGACCTGCCCACTTGCGCGCGCACGTTTGATTTGGGGAATTCAAGAGGCAAGGATCCTAGGAATACCAAAACAATGGCAGAGAAACAGCAAGCAAAATTCACAGTACCGGCCTATGCAGTTAGTGAAGGCAAACCAGGCAAAAAAAGGAAGACAGTAACAGTACAAGAAAAGGCAATGAACAAAAAGTCTTTGGATAAACAAAGAAATAAAACGCGAGTTAATATCGGCGTGGCTTTCCAGCGATGGCGAGAAACTGAGGGAACTCAAGGGGCTGAAAGTGACTCCTTGATGGCTTTATTTCTGCTGGACAGGTAAATCTTTCTTTTTGTATTTTGATCATACATATTTTTTTGTTTATTGGTTCATGAAGCATGTGTCATTAGCACACATAGCTGCGTAATATAGCTAACATAACATTACTTAGCGAGCCGTAGTAGAGACGATAAATAATCTATAGGCCTAGCTCAAGATGATAACTATAGTGTTGAATTGTGCATAATTTTGCTTTAGATAACTAAATACATGTTTAACAGATAGTAGGCCTAACGTTACTCCGCATCTAGGAACTGTTCTTAGAACTATATTTACCCTCTGTCTAACTCTTTACCATGTTCACCTGTAAGTTTACTGCACGTTTTTTTTCGCCTTTGTTTTGTTTTTATATTCTCTACCTATGTTTACTGATGTCTTTATCTTGTATCTGTGTGTGTCGTACACACTTGTTGTATGTGTGTGTTATATTTTGTGTCTGCAATGCAGTTGTGAGTTGATATTTGAGTGTATGTTACTCTGTTTATCTGTAGAACAAGTATATGTTATGAATCTTACACGAAATTCATCTTCATCACAGTGTAAATGATGGTAATGGAAAAACGTGTATCATGCAACCTGTTTTTAGCTTTGCCTTATAGATAACTAGCTCGTTAGCGAATCAAAAAATATATTTTAAACTTTACCAATATCAATGCTAGCTTGATAGTGAGTACTAAAATACATCTTGTTTGTTATCTTCATAATTATAAAGTATTTTTATTACATGTGATTCTGACATGATGTCACTACATGCACTGTGCCCTTCCTCTCCGCTCGTCAGGTAAATAATGCGTCTTCCAGCTCAGTGGTCGGAGTCGCACGTTCATGCGTTTTGGGGGCGTGGCTTTGGAAGGAGCCCAGAGGGGAGGGGGTGGAGTGAATGGAAATAATGAGCTGTCTTTAAAACAGTCGTGAGAGGTCTACAGACACTCGATTTTATACTTCTTTTTCAGAGTACTTACATTTTAATTATGTGTTGATATAAATAAAGTTTAAACAAAATTTTGAAAAAAAGTTTTTTATACATTTTTACCTACCCTGCCTTTAATGCACTGTGAAGTAACATGAACAATGGACAACTGTATTTTTATTAGCTAACGTTAACAAAGATTAACAAATAACTATGTAATGTTAATGGTAGGTATTAGGTTGTTAACTAATATTAACAAGTGAACCCTTGTAAAGTACGGGTCTGCGGTAGGCCTTAGCTAGCTTAAGTTAACGCTACCTTATCACTAGAATTACCCCGCAATTAAAACTTTAACAGTAAAAATTAAAGCAGTTAAAATTCGTCAGTTATATAATTATAATCCTCTGAATCGTCTGCGTGTTAGCGTGCCCTCTGCTAACATAAGAGTTAACTAACATTACGATTCAATACTGATCTAATAAGCAATAAAAACTCCAAACCTTAAGTTTAAACTTTAAGCCAACGAGTACACAATATAATTAATAAGAAATTAATTCATTAATAGAACAGTTTGACTTGCTTTGGTGAAGTTTTTGAGGTAGGTTACCGAGCACTGACTGTGGCTGCCTCCTCTTCTAAACTCCAGAAAAAGATTCGCGCGCCCGTTTCCACGGATACAGGCCGAATCTGCTTTGCGACTGTTGTTCCCGCCCACTGAAACCGGGACCGGGCTGGATCCATTTTAGAGCAGTGAAACGGAGGTGACTCTAACGCGGATTTGCCGGTTTGAAAACAGATCCGGCGCATAGTCTGGTGTATTTTCTTTTAATACAGAATGGCAAATGACATGGAATTCCCTCTTCAGATTCATCAGTGGAAAGAAAGAAAAAGAAGAAGAGGAACAAGAAGAGGAGGTAGCCAAGCAAGAGAAACAAATAAGAAGTGTTAACTTTAATTTCGAAATAAGTTGTTTTTCAAATAAAGGTTTTCGAGTGTAGCAGATTGTTTGCGTTTTTTTTTTTTTTTTTTTTTAATTATTTACCCTGTAACTACATGAAATAAAAGTGTAACAAGCACCGGCCACTTTAATTTATGGCCCACAATGACATATTTACCCTGTAATAGGGTGACCATATTTTGATTACCGAAAACCAGGACACTCAGCCCAGCAATGAGATACTCAAATGATACTCGAAATTTACTCAGAGATGCCTTATAATTTCAACATATTTAAAGTATGCCTCCTCTGCATGGATAGAAAATTTTTATATTACAAAATACTATCTATAACCAAAAGACACAAAGGGGTGGGGTAAAGGACTATATAAGCGAGCATTTCGCCATAGGCCAACAGGCCAAATCCACTGAAGCCGCAGCCTCGTGGCATGGCAAGTAACGCAGTACTCGTTCCGTATCTCAGGGAACCGAAGTTACGTTAGTAACCGAGTACGTTCCCTTTCGATACTTCACTCGTACTGCGTATGGGGGAACAAATTCAACCGCGCCGTGCCACGGCTGGGAATGACTGGACTTGACCGGGCGCCAAAGGGGACCATAGGACAAGTATAGAGGCCGTAGCCGCCATTACCCTGTTACACTACGAGAGGAGAATACTCCTGGTTTCGTGTGAAAAGCGGAACTCTATGGAGGCCGCAAAATCACACTGAAAGGACCCGAGCTTGCAAGGTTGGAACGTACAGCTGATAGAACCTGACAAAAGTGGACGGCGAGGACCAGCCGGCCACCTCACAGATGTCTTTAATCGAAACTCCACCAGACCAGGCCCAAGAAGAAGCCATTCCCCTAGTGGAGTGGGCTCTAACTCCGATAGGGCAAGTCATGCCCACAGAGGAGTAGCAGAGAGCTATTGCGTCAACAATCCAACGCGAGAGCCGTTGTTTTGAGACCGAAGACCCCTTGGTGCGGCCACCAAAACAGACAAAGAGCTGATCAGACTGCCGAAAAGGCTGCGATCGCTCAATATAGATGCGCAGCGCCCTGACGGGGCATAGCAACTCCAGCTCTTGCTCATCCGACAAAGGAGGGAGCGTAGAGAGCGAAATAATCTGTGTTGTGAAAGGAGTTGAGAGCACCTTGGGAACGTAGCCAAGCCTAGGTTTCAGCACGACTTGAGTCGCTTGGCCTGAATTCAAGGCATGCAGGGCTCACGGAGAGGGCCTGCAAGTCGCCAACACGCTTAACCGATGCCAATGCAAGTAGCAAAGTGGTTTTAATTGCAAGGGTCTGAGATCTGCTAGACGCAGTGCCTCAAAAGGAGGGCCTTTGAGAGCTCTGAGGACCAGAGAGCGGTCCCCAGGAGGGAACGGTGAGGGGCCGAGGTGGATGTAATCGCCTAGAACCCCCCAAAATCATATAACAAGGCCGTTCCATCCCACTGACTAACCAGCGATAGGCGAGTGAAACGCTGCAATGGCTGCTACGTAAACCTTGAGCGTGGAGGGGGCTCGCCCCATATCCAGACGCTCCTTGAGGAAGGACAGTATAGAAGATACGTTGCACTCCTCTGGGTCTATGTCACGTGTAGAACACCAGTTAACAAAGACCGACCATTTCTGGGCGTAGAGGCGTCTCGTGGACGGGGCTCTCGCCTGGGAAATGGTATCTAGCACATTCCTTGGGAGGTCAGACGGCTCCCGTTGAGGGACCACAGATGCAGAGCCCAAAGCTCCGGCTAAGCGGAGGTGATGTTTAAAGTCTGTCCCAGCCTCTGCTACTTTCCCACAAGAGTACCCTAATGTAAACCAGGGACAATAATAATGATTTAAAAATAAATTTGCAAATAACACTATAATGCCGTGTAGTGTCATAATATAGACACCGACAGTTTTACTCTGTGAGAGATTCATTCGTGAGGGAATAATTACGTAATAATTTTTATTGGAGTCTTACACACATTATGTACAGATGTCTACGCCATACATGCATTTGTGCATTTGAACCGCGAAATATATATGAGGAAAGGCTTGATGAAGCGCAGGAGATGCAGATAACTTGATCTTGACCCTTAAGAAACTTTAATTAATGCTGTCAAATATGCTTCAAAGGTAAATTAGTTGCTAATTACAACATTGAAATAAAAAATTGCCTGTACAAATACTAGAAATTGTGAATATAGCCTAAATAATTGGGTAATCATGTAAAAAAAAAAAAAAGTGCACATTTCATTTATCTATTATAACATTTATGTCGTTCTTTTGTCATTTATTTGCTTGGCTGTTTCCTTATAAATGTCTAGAAATTAGTCAAGTTTTCGTCAGGTGTCGTTTCTCATTCTATGATGTCATTACCTTGCCGTCTTGACTCCAGCCAATCGCTGCATTGCTGATCAATGTTTCTACTATCGATACATATCCCCTTTTAAGCCAACACATGAACGCGCAATTATCTCAGATAACTCAATCCAGCGATACTAATCATACACAACAGGTGTGTTCGAAGAACCCAATTAGCCGGATCATGATTAGCACGATGATATCATCTTGGATGTGTCATTTGATCTCTGGTCTTTCTTTCGTCAGTCAAAAAAAGAAATTAAGGTTTTTGATGAAACATTCCAGGATTATTCTCCTTATAGTGGACTGCTGTAACTGCAGTAACTGCTTTCTGTGTTCCTAAAAACCTTGTGGCGTATGTCCTACGCCTTCCCTATTACTACAGAACAAACACTAGTTTCAATTATTTCCTTAAGTTGAATAGGGAAGGCGTAGGACATATGGTATAAGCTTTCTGTAGAATGCAGAAACCGGAAGCACGTACAAGGTGATAATTTGTTTCTATAAAGCATATAGGCCTACAGTTGTTTTTTTTTTTAAAGACCGATCCTTTCACTAGATAAGACCCTTATTCCTTGTCTGGTATCGTTTAAAGCCCTTAAAGCTACAGAAGTCCCCCCTGAAATTTGTGTAATAGTTGTGTTTGAGTCCCTCAGTTGTCCTCAGTGTGATAAAAATGAATATAAAAATCAAACAGTCACTGCTGGAAAGGGTTCAAATATGCAAAAAAATCCTTAAACTGAAGAATTCACATACTTTTTCTTACAACTGTTGTTACGATCGTCTAGGGCCAGTCATAACATAAATGAATGTGTGTTCACTCCCGAAGATAAATTTTCAACAAAGGTAAAATTATTAACACAATATAATGAAAATCATAAACAAAGAGATTAAATTCAGGAGTGGACCAGGCCAAAAAAGCAAACAAAAATTACTAATTTAAGTACCCACTAAATTCCCTAAAAACAAAAAACATAAAACGAAAATTACAAAGCAACTTCCCTAACTCCCTTTACCCAAAAACATAGAATAAAGATATATGCAAAAAGAAATGGCATCACACTCCATACTTCCCTTAGAGTATTTACAAATAATATTTAAATAAGGTAACTGAAGGCAAAAGCAATACTGAAAATTATCCCTGCAGGTTCTTTTTTTGGGATAATCTTTCCAAGATGGCGCCAGTGTATGTGGCATGCCGTCTGCTGCTTCTAGTCCCGCTTGTGTTTGTGTTGTTTCTGTCAACTATCTGTAAAAACGTTGACTCTCTACTGGTATATGATCGCCAAACACTACTAAATATAAGATCTGCCACAAATGACTTGGTGAACTACGATCGGAGTGAACAGAGAACTTCTCTCCCATTTGCATCTACAATCCCTTTTTACCTTTGGCGCGCGCCAGTTCCTCTTTTCCGGAGGAGGCGTTATAGACGCCGGGGTAAACGCAGTGGACTGCTTGTAAAAATCAAACGCTATCTGGCGAAATGTTTCTGGATCAATCATTATACCACACTTGCTGAAAACAAACTGGATCGACGTCGCGTTATTTCCTGGCATTCTATGGATTCTGTATACACTGGGCTGATAACGCTCGTCGGCAGGGACGTGGATGTCCCTCCTCCCCGCTCACCCCGTCTCCGGAGAGGTGGCGTGAATCTCCAAAGCCTTCGGCCGCTGGATCGGGAACCCCTGATGGCAGAAGGCCTGACTCCGACCAGGATAGCACTGGTAAATGCTAGATCACTAACAAACAAATCCTTCATTCTTAATGACTTTTTCACCTCCCGTGCACTGGATTTTTTATGTGTGACTGAAACATGGCTAAATGCCAGTGAACTAAGCGTTTTTTCAGAAGTTTTACCGATTGATTGTACTTATTTTAACTCTCCAAGGTTTTCTGGATGAGGAGGAGGAGTAGCGACAATTTTTAAAGAAAAATTTGAATGTCGTCAACTGTCATCAGACATTTACTCCAGCTTTGAACTTAATATTTTCGAATTGGGTCGATTCCAGCCGGTGTTGTGTGCTGTGATATACCGACCACCTAAATATAATAAGGACTTTATTAATGATTTTTCTGACTTTTTGTCTGGAATTATGTCAAATTATGACAGGGTTTTAATAGTTGGCGACTTTAATATACATGTTTGTTGTCCTATGAAGCCACTAGTCAAAGATTTTTTAAATGTTATTGACTCTTTTAATTGGTCCAGTTTGTGACAGATCCTACACACGAGCATGGACACACATTAGATCTTGTTTTATCATGTGGTTTACAAATTTGTAATCTTGAAATTTGTGAAGCGTCTTTTTCAGATCACATGCCTGTTTTATTTGAGATCTCTCTCCCTTATTCTAAACCGAGTGGACCAGCTCAGCGATGTCGGTGTTTAACTCTTCCACGGCTGCGCAGTTTTCTACTGTTTTTCAAAGTTTGGATGAAACTAATTGTATGCTCACTTCCTGTTCTAATACCGAAGAGCTATTCTCTCTGTTTGATTCTTCCTGCCAAAGTGTGTTAGACATTGTTGCACCTTTTAAAGTTGAGGTCTAAGCCAAAAAGTGAACCATGGTTGAACGATACTACTCGTGCTGTCAGAGGAGAGTGCAGGAGAGCTGAACGACAATGGAAGAAAAACAGATTACAGGTGTCTCTTGACATCTTAAAAGACACCTGGCATAAATACCAAAAAAACTGTAAAAACCGAGAAAACTAAATACCTTTCTGACATTATCTTGAAGAATTCTCACAAACCCCAAGCTCTTTTTAGTACAATTAATGCTGTGCTAAATGGGCCTACTCTCAACTGACTTGTTCTTACTCATCTCCAGATGTGTGCGAGAAGTTTTCACAATTTTTTATAGGTAAGATAGAAAATATTAGAGCACATATTTTACCTTCCTCTGAGGACCCTTCTATTATTGTCACCCGCCCTGCTGTCTTTAACCAGTTTGAGCCTGTGTCCTTATCTTTTATAAAAGATATAATTGATCAAATGAAATCATCCGCCTGTTTTACAGATGTTGTCCCTCCACATTTTTTAAAACAAGTTTTTGAAACTATTGGGCCCAAAATTCTAGGAATTATAAATAGCAGTCTGACCACAGGTGTTGTACCACAGTGCCTCAAACATGCAGTAGTTCAACCACTAATAAAAAACCCCAATCTTGACGCATCAGTTTTCTCCAATTACCGACCTATTTCTAAACTTCCATTTCTTTCGAAAATACTTGAGAAAGCTGTAAGTATACAGTTGCAATCTTTTTTGGAATTACATGGAATTTTGGAGTTGTTTCAGTCTGGATTTAAAGCCCTTCATAGTACAGAAACTACACTCTTAAAAGTTTTTAATGACCTCTTATTGATTACAGACTCAGGAGATTCTGCTATTCTAATGCTGTTAGACCTTACAGCTGCATTTGATACTATTGATCATAATATTTTGATCTCTAGGCTGGATCACTGTGTTGGTATCAAAGGTATTGCTCTAGAATGGTTTAGGTCATATCTGTCCGATAGGAAGTTTCTGTTTGCCTTGGAGACTTTGTGTCCCAAATGGCACCTTTTCCTTGTGGTGTCCCTCAGGGGTATTCTTGGCCCGATGCTGTTTCCTCTGTACTCCTTCCTCTGGGATCTATGCTGAGAAGCATGGCATTTCGTTTCACTGTTATGCAGACGATACACAACTTTATCTGCTACTGAAACGAAATGATAACAGCTCTGTAAAATTATTGTTGGACTGCCTCGCAGACATTAAAGCCTGGATGGCCATGAATTTTTTACATTTTAATGAGAGTAAAACTGAAATTGTGATATTTGGCCCAAGTAGTACCCATGTGGCCCCCAACTCAGAATTGGGTTCCTTAATTCCGTATGTTAAATCTTCCGTTAAAAATCTGGGAGTAATCATGGACGGTGATTTTAAACTTGAAAAGCAGATAAATTCTGTGGTTAAAGTCAGTTTTTTTCAGTTAAGGCTCTTGGCTAAAGTGAAACCTTTTTTGTCATTTAAAGACTTTTAAAGAGTTATACATGTTTTTATCTCCTCTCGATTGGATTACTGTAATGCCATCTATGCTGGTGTCAGCCAGGCATCTCTTTCATCTCTTCACCTGCAGTTGGTGCAGAATGCTCAGCTAGACTACTAAAAGGGTACATAAGCGTGACCACATTTCTCCCATACTGGCTTCCCTTCATTGGCTTTCCAGTATGGTTTAGGATTGATTTTAAAATTTTAGTGTTTGCCTACAAATCCCTAAATGGTCTAGCCCCGACCTACCTTTCTGACCTTATACAACAACATGTTCCATCTAGGTCTCTTAGGTCGACAGATTGTATGCTCTTGGCTGTTCCTAGAGTAAGGTTGAAACATAGGGGAGATCGGGCTTTCTCAGTTGCGGCCCCTAAACTATGGAATAACTTACCATTGTCTGTGAGGCTGGCTCCAACTCTATCTGTTTTTAAATCTAGTCTTAAAACATATCTATTTTCCTTGGCTTTTAGTTCAGTTTGAGAGCTGTGTGTTTTTTTGTCGTTTTGATGTCATTTTATTTTTGTTGTTGTTGATTTATTATGTGGGATGTACAGCACTTTGGTCAACTTCTGTTGTTTTAAAAGTGCTCTAGAAATAAACTTGACTTTGACTTTATAACTCGAACTGAACAAAAGCAAATTCAAAGCACACGCAAACACAGGAGAAATCAAAACAGAGCAACAAATAAAATGGCACAAAGTCGACCTCGATAAGGTGTTTGAGGTAGTCCTTATATCATCGCAGCCGGAATCAACCAATCGGGCCCAGACCAATCAGGATCTCTGTGCAGGCCACACCTTCTTCTGCACAAAAACACTCAAAACATACATGGCAACAGTGCCTAAAGACATCGGATATAACACTGTATATAGATTGCATTTATCATGTATAGATTTTAGGGCTGGGTAATGACACATCTCAATTAAGTTCGATAAATTTGATATATATTCGGTTGGGGACATACAGAATATATAGAACAGAAAGAAAAATTTATGAAAAAAAGGGTAAAAATACTGAACTTAAATCTTTTTTTCTCATGAATATTTTGGTGTTGAAAATGTATAGAAAATAGTAAATGCAAAGTTAACTTTAAAAAATCTGCCTTTAAACTTAAAAGAATGTCAAGATTTGACATTTATCATGATAATCTATATTGACTGATATGAAAAAATTAACTCTGGATCATTTTTTTGTTCATCACCCAGCCCTGTATCAGGTACGGTACAGTACATATTGTTTGAAAAAAATCTTAACATAACCAGTGGTAAATTGGTCTTCTGCGTTCCAATGTCATATTTGTAGCACTTTATGGATTCCAAATTATACTATGTGTGGCGAGGGGGGCGTGGTTCAGCTGAGTCTGCAGTGGGAGAGAGAGTCGGGAGACGCACGGTGAGTGAGTGGGTTAAGCGCAAATGATGAACACCTGTCTCTTGTTTCAGTAATTGGCGGGGAGAGAGTATAAAATGCCAGGAAAAACTGGAGCGTGTGAGAGAGAGAAGGACTGCTGACTGCTGGATCTACCCAGGACTGCTGGAATCTCTATTGGAGTCAAAGTTATTTGATTATGACTGTTTTTGTGCCTGTCTGCACCCTGTATTATTTTGGAGTGAAGATTTATTAATAAAATGCCGCAGTCAGCAGTCAAGAGACCCTGTCCTCTTCCTTCCTTACTCACGAACGCGTTACACTGGTGCCGAAACCTGGGAAGGAAGAAGGTGAGCCGCTGCCATGCAATCATCGTCATCCACGCCATTTGCGGATGTCATCGCCTCCCTCGCTGTCCTGCACCAGGAGCAACATCAGGCCCTGCTGGATTTAAGGAACGACCAGGAGTGTCGGTTCCAAGCCATCTTACAAACCCAGTAGGAGGACCGCGAGAGGTTTCGGAGCTGGATCGACCGGGAGGTTCGTACGGAAACCACCGGGCAGCCGTTTGTGCCCAGCCACCTGCCTTTAAATAAGATGGGACCTCAGGACGACCCCAAAGCCTTCATCGATTTATTTGAAAAGTCCGCAGAAGCATGCAGTTGGCCGCGGGACCAATGGTCGATGAGGTTGGTCCCGCTGCTTTCGGGGGATTCCCAGGTGGCGGCACAGCAGCTGCCAGTACAGAACCTCCTGGTCTTCGACGACCTCAAGAGGGCCATCATCCAGCGGGTCAGTCGGACCCCGGAGCAACATCGCCAGTGTTTCCGCTCTCTGGAATTGGGGGAGTCCGGCCGGCCCTTCGTGATGGCCCAACAGCTCTAGGACTCGGCCGAGGGAAGCGACATGGACCAGATCATCGATCGCGTGGTGCTGGAGCAGTTTATCACTCGGCTTCCGAAAAGAACGGCTTCTCTCTCTCCCTCTTTCCCACCTCCTTCTCTCTCTCGACCTGTCCCTCTACCCAGGTCCCGTCCGCCCGGCCCTCCTTGAGTCCCACCCCGGGGGTGGGGCGGGACTGACCGCTGCCGGGCCGGACCCTGCTCCGGTTTCTCCGCTCTCTCCCCGCCAATCGTTTACCCCACTGTCTGCCACTACACTACAGTCTGGGCCGGCCTGTTGGCGTTGCGGGGACCCGGAGCATTTTGTGGACAAATGTCCTGTAATGGAGATTGGGACAATGGTCCGGGTCCTGGATGTCCCGCAGTCTGCCCCCGGTCAAATTGGATGGTACCAAATACCTGTGCGTATCAAGGGGGGTACCTATCAGGCCTTGGTGGATTCAGGATGTAACCAAACCTTGATACACCAAAGCCTGATTCAATCTGGGGCATTGGATACAAGCCGCATGGTTAAGGTGCGGTGTGTGCACGGGGATGTGGTGGAATATCCTATAGTGCGGGTCATTATTCAATTCCGGGGTCAAAAGCATAGTGTTGAGGTGGCAGTTAATCCGTACCTCCGGCATCCCTTGATTTTGGGAACGAATTGGCCAGCGTTTACTGAATTATTGGGGTGTTTATGCACGGATGCCTTTTGGGGGAAAAATGTTTGCGCCCTCTCCCATTAATGCAGGTCCCCTTCGAGAGAATTGGTATGGACCTCATCAGGCCATTAGAGCGATCAGCAAGGGGACATCGTTTTGCATTAGTCATTGTGGATTATGCAACACGATATCCCGAAGCAGTGGCTCTCCGCAACATCTCCGCTAAGAGTGTTGCTGATGCACTGTTTAGTTTAATCTCCCGAGTGGGGATTCCAAAAGAAATCCTCACTGATCAGGGCACAGCGTGTTTATATCACGTACGTTATGCGAACTTTACGAATTATTGGGCATTAAATTGATTCGTACCAGCGTCTTTCACCCACAAACCGATGGGCTGGTCGAATGTTTTAATCGCACGCTTAAATCAATGATTCGTAAATTCATTCAGGAAGACGCCAAAAATTGGAATAAATGGTTAGAACCCCTGTTGTTCGCTGTGCGAGAAGTCCCTCAAGCCTCCACAGGGTTTTTCCCCTTCGAGCTTCTCTATGGACGCCAGCCCTGTTGGCGGTCAAAAGAGAAACTTGGGAGGACGGACCATCTTAATCTAAAAACGAAATTCAGTATGTGCTGGACTTGAGAACAAAACTCCACACTTTGGGGCAGCTATCTATGGAGAATTTGTTACAAGCTCAGGACAAACAGAGCCGTCTGTATAACAGGGGGACTAATTTGCGCAAATTTTCACCGGGAGATAAAGTGCTTGTATTACTTCCAACGTCAAGTTCTAAATTACTTGCAAAGTGGCAAGAACTGTTTGAGGTCACACGGCAAGTTGGAGAGCTCGATTATGAGGTAATATGATCTGATAGAGAGCAGCACGTCAAATTTACCACCTCAATCTCCTTAAAAAACGGAATGAGGCAGAATCAGTGATGCTATCGACAATGATTAGTGGAGAGGATGATCTCGGGCCAGAGGCGAATATAAAAAAACAATCTCTCGCTCTGGCCCCAGGGGGAGATCACCTCTCGCCCTCCCAGCTCACTGATTTAGCTAAGTTACAAGCAGAGTTTGCTGACGTGTTTTCTCCCCTACCTGGCCGTACAAACCTCATTCAGCACCATATCGAGACAGAGCCGCGCGTGGTGATTCGCAGCCGGCCGTATCGCTTGCCTGAACACAAGAAAACAGTAGTTCTGTCAGAATTAAGAGCGATGCTTGAAATGGGCATAATAGAAGAATCCAGCAGTAACTGGGCGAGCCCGATAGTTTTGGTTCCTAAAACGGACGGCTCAGTGCGGTTCTGTGTGGATTACCGCAAGGTGAATGCTGTGTCGAAGTTCGATGCATATCCAGTGCCACGGTTGACGAACTGCTTGATCGGCTCGATACGGCTCGTTTCATTTTAAAATCTCTCTGGATTTCTGGAAATAACTCAGATCCTGCTATTCTATACACATTAGATAGATGCAGAGTTTGAAAGGATGTTTCATGGAAAGGGCAAGCTCTTGATCCGAAAATCATCAGTTATTCTAAAACTGAAAAAGATTGCTGCTTTGGAAAAAGGGAGTGTAACCTCTCTGTTGGATCAACTTGAAAACTGTAATGATGGTAAGTATAAGATGGTAGTAATTAAAAGCTTAAGTATATTATTGATTGACTTTGACAGCCATTTCAACTTGAACTGAATATAAGTCATTATCCGTTTTTTCATTTTCAAAAAATTACAAACTTATTTTAAACTACTCAGTTGTAAAATCTATGATAAATAATTGAAATTGTTACCTGTAAACCATGGTGAACGGTCCTGAGTGTGTTCACCACAGTCTGCAGTGCAAGCTTCTTGTTGTGTATGGCATATGTACAGAAGCTTAAATGTTGGGAATTTGTGGCATCAAGGATAGGCACAAGTACCACTAATAATGACCAAGAAAGAAAAAAGATGAGCACAAGTAAATACCAGTTTGACAAGCAATACAACATGCCTTCTCCCTCTCTGCTGTAAATAAACACAGGGTCAACTCACATGTGAGCCTCCTGCATCACATGATGCATGCTCGGGAACAAACTTAACAAACTTAGCTAACGCTTTGTTTGTTTACAAACAGGAGAGAGGGAGTGTGTGTTGTATTCATCAAAATGGTACTTAAATATTCTTGATGTCGTGTGTGTGTGTATAATATGAAATTTCAGTTGGGACTGACTCTTCACAAATTCCCAATGTTTGAGCTTCAGTGCATACATCACACTTGACAAGAAACTTGCACTGCAGACTTGTGAACATGCTCAATGTTGTTTCAGTTCATAAAACCTCAATATATCATTAGGAGCAATAGCTATTAATTTTGTTTTTATTGTTGTGTTTGTTGTTGTTTTTTTTTTTACTCTTAACTTGATGGCATCTATTGACAATCTCGTTTACTTGTTTACAATCTTCTATTGAGGAAAAGTTACCTTTAAAAGTTAGTTGCAGGGATAATTGTAACAGTCACAACCACCGTCTTTTTTATTTTTATTTTATTTTTATTTTTACATTAATAGATGAAAGTTGTTACATCATGCTGCAGATCCTCACTCATTTACTTCCACCAACTGCTGCAAAAGGTGCAGTGTCAAGCCGGTGCAGTGTCAGATCTGCAATTTCACATTTGCTAGAGTTTGTACCGGTAATTTTAATTTAGTTATGATGTTGTATCTTGGATCACTGGTAATAACACTTATCATCCTGAACATGTGCAGTGTAAGAAAAGTAATTGACTTTATCTCCTTGCCTCCTCTCTTCATCTACCTCCTTTCCTCCTCTTTTCATCTACCTCCATCTCTCTCCAATGCTACACAAAATCTCTTACACTTCTTCTATATAGTGTGGAACCAGCGTCTCCTATATACAGGTGCTGATCATATAATTAGAATATCATCAAAAAGTTCATTTTTTATTGTAAATTATTTTAAAAATGAAACTTTCATATATTCTAGATTCCCTACATGTAAAGTAAAACATTTCAAAAGTTTTTTTTTTTTTTTTTTTTTTTAATTTTGATGATTAGAGCATACATCTCATGAAAGTCCAAAATCCTGTATCTCTCAAATATTAGAATATTTCTAAGATCAATCAAAAATGGATTTGCAAAACAGAAAGTTCAAGTTCTTTAAAGTATGTTCATATGTGCACTCAATACTTGGTTGGCAGCACATATTACAGCAAATGACTTGCTCCTAGCACAAATTACAGCATCAGTGAAGTGTGGCATGGAAGTGATCAGGCTGACACCATCACATGAAATGCAAAATTTACTTTTATCTGAAAAGAGGACTTTCGACCACTGTTCACTGTCCAGTTCTTTTTCCTCCTTAGCCCAGGTAAGATGCTTGTGACGTTTTTTCTGTTTCAGAAGTGGCTTGGTAGTCCTTTTCCTGAAGATGTCTGAGTGTGGTGACTCTGATGCGCTGACTCCGGCTTCATTCTACTCATTGTGAAGCTCTCCTGATGTTTGAATCGGCTTTACTTGTCAGTATTCTCAAGCTTGTGGTCATCCCTGTTGCTTGTGCACCTTTGCCTTCCCAATTTCTTCCTTCCAGTCAACTTTGCATTTAATATGCTTTGATACATCACTCTGTAAACAGCCACCCCATTCAGTAATGACCTTCTGTGACTTACTCTCTTTGTGGAGGGTGTCAATGATTGTCTCCTGGACCATTGCCAAGTCAGCAGTCTTCCCCATTAGTGTGGTTTCAAAGAATAAGAGATACCCGGAATTTATACTGTAGGGATGGTCATTTATCGAGACTCAAATGTAAATATTCTAATATTTTGAGATACTGGTTTTGGACTTCATTAGCTGTACGCTCTAATCAACAATTTAAAAAAATAAAAACTTTGAAATGTTTACTTTAAATGTAGCAAATCTAGAATATATGAAAGTTTCATTTTTTAAAATATTTACAATAAAAAAAATGAACTTTTTCACGATATTCTAATTATATGACCAGCACCTGTATGTGACAATGATGACATCGCCATAAGAAATCAGCAGCCACAACTAGTCCGCATTGGAAACCTGACCAATGAGGCCCACCAATTTGTCATTGTTGCCAAAAATGACAAAGTTGTAATTCCACTGGAAGTATGGTTCTGGAGTATGTATATGACCTGCCAATGTCTAAGACTGCAAAAGATCTAAAGTTTTAAAGCCTATTAGCAAGTTTCAGGCTATAGACTAAATCAGCTTGTCATGTACTGTTGTCCAATTTGCAAAAAGCCAGTTATCTCTAAGATCAGGAGACTATGCTGGAATCTTCGTGCCATACATTTCCTTTCTGATGGACAGGACTACACCATATTTTGCAGCCAAAATGGCTGTCAGCATTCATTTCATAACACTGACTCCCCTATTCTAAGCATCTTGCAAGAGAGCATGCATGATTTGATAGCTTACAAACATGGCTACCCATCTTTCAGAAACAGATGGTCCAGACTGCCATTTAGAGGACAACAATGAAAATATCAGCAACAACACTCATTTGACAACTGACACAACATCAAATAGTGAGGAAAATGCCATGTATTATTCTTCTAAGACTGATGATGCAGTGTAAATTTCCAGTAATGCAGCAACATTTGCTGCAAAGATGTACTCTTGCTTGAATTTAACATTGATGTACAAAGAAGTGTAACTTGCACTAAAGAAATTTTGGACAGGACTATTGAAAACCTTCAAGCATCTACCAGTGCATTGTTTAAAAGCTGGTTGTTCCATATGACAGTGAGGGGTTTTGTTCATTGATGAAAGAGTTTGAGACTGCTAGAGAGTGCCTTGACAATATAGATAACCCATATAAAATGGCTAAATTCTTTGAAAGTGAGTATACTCTTGCAAAGCCAACAGAGATCTTCTTAGGTCACAGAAAAACGTCTTGGTTACGTATGTAACCCTCGTTCCCTGAAGGAGGGAACGGAGACGTACGTCAGTAGTGACCGACGAATTGGGATATTGCTAGAGAGCCCTATCAGCTTCGAGTGAACTAAAACAAGCCAATGGAAATGGCGTGCGATATTTGCATAATGCACACCGCTTCTGACAGGTGTATATAAATAGGAAGTAGATGCAATCGCACTCTGTTTTTCGCTGAGGAGACAACTGGTGTCTGCGCAACAGCGAGGGTACAGAAACTGTGGCAACGGGACGTACGTCTCCGTTCCCTCCTTCAGGGAACGAGGGTTACATCCGTAACCGAGACGTTCCCTTTCAGTCGGTCACGTTCGACGTACGTCAGTAGTGACCGACGAATTGGGATCCCAAATAAAGCGCCACAGTTTGAAACCCCTTCCAGTGCCCAGCGCTAGCACCAGCTGGAACGGTGAAGGGGGCGAGCTTACGCCGAGAGAGTTTACTGCTGTCTTACCGAAATACCCACTAAGTAAACTAGACTACACTGGGGAAGTGAACCCGTAGGGGATGCTGCGGAAGCCACAACCTACCCAGTGGGGAGGAATTTACGTGGAAATACCATATGGACTGGCCCGTAGGGCAGTACGCATATGGAGTCCCTGGGATGGCTCCACCTGGGTAGGGGGAGACACATCTGACAGGTGACAGCAGAGCTAGCTCTGCTAAGGGAAAGACACGGGCTCGCCGTATGGAGTTAACCGTGGACAAATACACATATGGGACTGCTCACGTAGAGGAGTCACAACATATGGAACCCAGCCAACAGACAGCGTCAGTGACGGATATAGGCCTGGCATCAGACACTCCTCAATGTCCGAGCCGAAGGAGGAGGCGGAGGAACTCGTCAGGTTCGCCAAGCGGGAACACGACTGGAGTCAGAAGATGCACGTATCTGGCCCAGGGGCTGGAATGGCATTGCAAGCCGACACTTAGAGCGGGTTCAATGCGTCTACCGCCTGGTGGAAGTGAGTGCACGGGAAGATACCGGCTCTACACGTAGGCTATAAAACCTAGTGAACGTGTTGGGTGTTGTCCAGCCCGCAGCTCTACAGATATCTGTCAGCGAGGCGCCATGAGCCAACGCCCAGGAAGAGGCCACCCCTCTGGTGGAGTGGGTTCTCAACCCGAACGGGCAAGGCACGCCCTGGGATCATACGCCAAGGCAATGGCATCCACTATCCAGTGGGCCATCTCTGCTTGAGACAGCCTTCCCTTCTGCTGGCCTCCATAACAGATGAAGAGCTGGTCTGGATAGCGGCAACATACACCTTGAGGGTGGAGAGACAGCCTTCGCTCCAACCCCTCTTGCAGGAAGGAAAGCACAGATCTGACCGAGCATGATCGGGGTCCTCTCGGCGAGGGAGCACCATTCAACTAATAGGTTCCACTCAGCACATAGAGGCTCCTAGTGGAAGGAGCTCTAGCGGAAGTGATGGTGTCTACGACCGCTTGCGGGAGATCACTCAGAACCTCAGCATCCCATCCAGGGACCACACGTGGAGGTTCTACAGGTCGGGACGCGGGTGCCATAGGGTGCCCCGTCTCTGAGTCAGGAGGTCCTTCCTCAGAGGAATCGCCAAGGAGGGGCTGTCGTGAGGAGCATCAGGTCCGAAAACCAGGTCAGAGTGGACCAATACGGCGCCACTAACAGAACCTTCTCCTCGTCCTCCCTGACCTTGCACAGGAGCTGTGCGAGAAGGCTCACTGGGGGAAACGCATATTTGCGTAGGCCCCGGGGCCAGCTGTGTGCCAGGCATCCGTCCGGCGTGCCGCCGGTCAGGAAATAGAACCACTGGCAGTGGGCAGTTTCTGGGGAGGCAAACAGATCTATCTGAGCCTCGCCGAAGTGCTGCCAGATCAGCTGGACCGCCTGGGGATGGAGCCGCCACTCGTGAGAGCTCGTCGGCTGCACGGTTGAGCACACCTGGGACATGAATGGCACGAAGCGACCTCAGATGCTTCTGACTCCATAGCAAGAGATAGCAGGCGAGTTGCGACATGTGACAGGAGCGTAGACCACCCTGATGGTTGATGTACGCAACGGCCGCAGTGCTGTCCGAGCGGACGAGTACGTGCTTGTCTGACAGCAGCTCCTTGAAGCGGCCCAGTGCAAGACGTACTGCTAGCAACTCAAGGCAATGCAGTTGAGGCCCCGTCCAATGACCCGAAACTGCATGCCCGTTGTACGTGGCCCCCCATTCAGTGGTGGAGGCATCCGCTGAGACGACAGCATGCCTGGACACTTGTTCGAGGGATACTCCGGCCCGCAGGAACGAAGGGTCCGACCACCAGATGAGGGTGCGACGGCAGCTCGGTGTCACCGAGTCTAGCTCGAGACCGAGATAAGAGATCCTCTGCCCGGGGGTGAGTTTGCTCTTGTCCCGGTTGACCCGAAGACCCAACCGACTGAGGTGAGCTGAAAACATGTCCCTGTGTTCGCACAACTGCTCTCGAGAGCTGGCCAGGATCAGCCAGTCGTCGAGATAGTTGAGAATACGAACACCTTGTTCCTTGAGGGGAACAATGGCCACCTCCGCAACCTTCGTGAAGACGCGGGGTGACAGGGCCAGCCCGAAGGGTAGGACTTTGTACTGATATGCCCGACCCTCGAACGCAAACCGTAGGAAGGGTCTGTGTCGAGGCAGAATCGAGACATGAAAGTATGCGTCCTTCAGGTCGATCGCTGCAAACCAATCCTGGGGACGGACGCATTCGAAAATGCGCTTCTGCATGAGCATCTTGAACGGCAACCTGTGAAGGTATCGGTTCAAGACGCACAGATCCAGGATCGGCCGTAGCCCACCGCCTTTCTTCGGTACAATGAAGTAGGGGCTGTAAAACCCCGCCTTCATATCGGCTGGAGGGACTGGCTTGATTGCGTCCTTCGCCAGGAGGACAGCAATCTCTGCCCGGAGAACAGGTGCGTTGTCCAGCGACACCTGAGTGAAGTGGACACCCCTGAAAACCGGGGGACGCCGGGCAAACTGAATCGCATAGCCGAGTCTGATGGTGCGAATGAGCCAGCGGGACGGGCTGGGGAGCGCTCTCCACGCTTCCAGACACCGGGCCAGCGGGACCAAAGGCACCACAGACGTACCAGGAGTGGGGCAGTGATGCAGAGTACGGGGACCCGACTCGGACGGCATGGGAGCGGCCCGGCGTGTGGTCAGACTCTGCGAGGCAGAGGTGTGTATGGGAGACGGCACACGGGGCATGGCCTGCACCATCACACTGCCACCTGCTGGCGAAGTGAGAGGGGGCTGCGAGCGGCAAGGCGGAGCCTGGCACGCTGACAGACGCGCCCTCTTGTGACCTGGAGGTTGGGGAAACTGCTCTTTTTGTGAGGAAGTGGGTACCGCTGGTCTCCGGAGAGCTAGCGGCAGTAGATGGAATGACAGACACACAAATTCCGGGGGTGGGAGAGATGATGGAAAACTCTCCCGAAGAGCAGGATCCTTCCCCTCCAGGTCGCCCGTCTCAGGGCCGAGACTTCTTCGACCGCTTACCACCTGGCTTGGTTGAGACGGGCTGGGCACCACTTCCACGACCGGCACCCTGCTGTTTGGCTGGTGTAGGCTGCTGCTTGGCCAACTTAGCAGGGGCGGAGAACGATGCGGGTGGGCGCCCTCGGCGACGAGCAGGCTGAGGCTGAGCCGCCGGCGGCAGGGTGGAGGCAGTAGCGGACCGCCGGGGCATGTCGTGTATATTATGGCCTCAGCTTGCTTCTGTGCGGCGGAGAAGTGTTGGGCAAAGCTCTCCACCGCGTCGCCGAAAAGGCGGACCGCGAACACGGGGGAGTCCAGGAACCGATGTTTGTCGGTTTCCCTCATGTCCGCCAGGGTCAGCCAAAGGTGGCGCTGCTGGACTACCAAGGTAGACAATTGCATGACCAACAGAGCGCGCTGTCACCTTCGTCGCTCGGAGAGCGAGGTCGTGGCTGCACGCAGCTCCCCCAGCAACTGTTGGTCAAGCCCTTCCTGGGGCATCTCCGATAGCGCCTTTGCCTGGTAAACCTGCAAAAGGGCCATGGCATGCAGGGCGGAGGCAGCTTGTCCACAGGCTCTGTAAGCTTTCTCCGTCAGCCCAGACGAGAATTTACAGGCCTGGGATGGGAGACGCGGTTCACCGCGCCAGCCGGTGGCTGTTGGACACAACTACATCGCAACAGACCGCTCAACTGGAGGGATCCTCGCGTATCCCCTAGCCTCTCTGCCATCCAGGGAGGTGAAGGCGGACGAGGGCCCAGACCTCGCACGAACACGATACGGTGTTTGCCAAGATCTGGTCACCTCATCGTGCACCTCCGGGAAGAAGGGCGTCGGGGCGGGACGCTGGGTTTGTCCAGTGCGACCCCCCCAAATACCAATCGTCCAGCCGAGATGGGCCGGGACACGGTGGAGGGGTCCACACAAGGGCCCGGGAAAGCACAGCCGTCAACTCGGGATCAGACTCGGTCAACGCTACAGTCCCAGAGGGAGGCAGCGAAGCCGAATCCTCATCTCCCGAGGACTCCTGCTCACCTTCCGATGCAGTGACCGACATCTGTTCCTCCGCAGGCGCACCAAAGGTAACGGCTGGACAGTCTGAGGAGGGCCCAGCGGAAACCAGCGGCGGCACGACGGGTTGCAGTGCTGGTGAGGCGGCAGGGGCCCGCGGAGCGGTGCTCGGCGGGGAAGCCCTGACCGTAATCCTCAGATCACCCTGCCTATACGCCACCGAACCGTCACTCCGACCGGGGCCAGAGAAAACGACCGAACGGGGCATAGGGGAGGGGACCCCCACTCCCTGAGACTTCAGGAAGGAGAGCCTAGATCTCAGCACTGCGATAGTCATGTTCCCACAATGAGAACATAAACTATCCACAAAAGCTGTTTCAGCGTGCTGGATGCCCAAACACGTGATGCAGCGATTGTGCCCATCAGCAGGGACCAGGGAACGACCACACCCAGTAACGCACAGACAAAATGACATCGCAATGAATCAGGGTTCGTCTGTGAAGCTCTTTTAGAAGGGGAAAGTCAGCTCTCACGTGCTGAAGCACACAGGGAGTGACGCGATGTGTTCGGGTACACCACTCCCCGAACACACCGGGAGGAACCGGCCCAAATTGCAACAAGACTGCGCTTTAAATGGGAAATGTATTGCTGTTAAAACAGCAGTTTGAGAGCTTTAAGCTCAGGCTCACCGGGAAGCTCGCGACCTCGCTGTTGTGCCTTCACTTTCAACACGAACAAAAGTGCTGAATCCTCTTCTGAGGCGTTTAGTTTCACTTTCTTCTTCCTTTTCTTTTTAGAAGAGTCTGAAGCAGGACACCAACGTTGGCTCCGAAGCGAAAGAGAGTGCGATTGCATCTGCTTCCTATTTATATACACCTGTCGGAGGCGGTGCGCATTATGCAAATATCGCACGCCAATTCCATTGGCTTGTTTTAGTTCACTCGAAGCTGATAGGGCTCTTTAGCGATATCCCAATTCGTCGGTCACTACTGACGTACATCGAACGTGACTGACTGAAAGGGAACTGAAATATCACATGGTCCTAAATATTCAGACCCTTTGCTGTGACACTCATATGTTTAACTCAGGTGCTGTCCATTTCTTCTGATCATCCTTGAGATGGTTCTACACCTTCATTTGAATCAGCTGGTTTGATTATACTGATTGGACTTGATTAGAAAGCCACACACCTGTATATAAGACCTTAAAGCTCACATTGCTGTCAGAGCAAATGAGAAACATGAGGTCAAAGGAACTGCCTGAAGAGCTCAGAGACAGAATTGTGGCAAGGCACAGATCTGGCCAAGGTTACAAAAAATTTCGGCTGCACTTAAGGTTCCTAAGAGCCAGTGGCCTCCATAATCCTTAAATGGAAGACGTTTGGGACGACCAGAACCCTTCCTAGAGCTGGGTCCGTCCAAATGAGCTAATTGTCGGGAGAAGAGCCTTGGTGAGAGAAGTAAAGAAGAACCCAAAAGATCACTGTGGCTGAGCTCCAGAGAGCAGTCGGGAGATGGGAGAAAGTTGTAGAAAGTCAACCATCACTGCAGCCCTCCACCAGTCGGGCTTTAGGCAGAGTTGGCCCGTCGAAGCCTCTCTCTAGTGCAAGACACATGAAAGCCCGCATGGGTTGCTAAAAAACCCTGAGGACTCTCTGGTCTGATGACCCAAGATAGAATATTTGGCCTTAATTCTAAGCGGTATGTGTGGAGAAAACCAGGCACTGCTCATCAGATGTCCAATACAGTCCCAACAGTGAAGCATGGTGGTGGCAGCATCATGCTGTTGGTGGTGTTTTCAGCTGCAGGAACAGGAACGCCTTGTTTGCATCGAGGGAAAGATGCAATACGGCCAATGTACAGGGATATCCTGGACGAAAACCTCCTCCAAGTGCTCAGGACCTCAGACTGGACCGAAGGTTTACTCCAACAAGACAATGACCCTAAGCCCACAGCTACACTAAACGAAGGAGTGGCATCGCAACAACTCCAACTCCAAACGAATGAGCATCTTGGAGAGACCAGAATGGGCTGTCCGGAAAGGGAGAATGGAGACCGGAATGGCTGTCCACCCAACGTTTACCATCCAACCTGACCAGAACTGGAGAGGATCTGCAAGGAGGAAGGCGCAGATCCCCAAATCCAGGTGTAAAAACTTGTTGCATCTTTCCCAAAGACTCAGGGCTGTATTAGATCAAAGGGTGCTTCTACTACCTACTGAGCAAACGGTTCGAATCCTTAGACCATGTGTATTTCAGTTTTTCTTTTTAATAAATCTGCAAAAATGTCAACAATTCTGGTTTTTTTCTGTCAATATGGGGTGCTGTGTTACATTATGAGGGGAAAAAAAGACTTAAAGATTTTAGCAAATGGCTGCAATGTAACAAAGAGTGAAAAATTTAAGGGGGTCTGAATACTTTTCGTACCCACTGTATGTTTGTTTTCCTCAAATGCATTATTGTAATAATTGTTTTATTAGGTTGGTAAAAATACTTTGGTAAAACACTTTAATCTAAATTTTTCGCTGGACATTAAGTGTTAAATATTAATTCTGAATCATTTACAGTTGATTTGATTCTTATTCCCTGTAATTTAATTACCCCTTTAGTTACAATTAATTGAGAAAATGCTTTATACCAGCTATGAACTTTCGCCCTGTCCTGGCTAAGGAGGCCGTCTACGAACTTTCGCCTTGTCCTGTCACATCTAAGGTTGCTGTCTGTGAGCCCTCAGCCAAGATGACTGCCACACCTGAGCCCTCAGCCGAGATGGCTGCCACGCCTGAGGCCTCAACCAAGATGGCAGCCACACCTGAGCCTTATGGCCACAGCCATTTGGTGTGTATGGGCTGCACACACATCGAATCCAGTCCATGAATCCACTCCAGAGCCCACTCCAGTCCTTGAATCCGCTCCAGTCCATGAATCCTCTCCAGAGCCCATGTTCATGTTTTAGTTTCTCCTGTTCAGCCATGTTAGTTCCCAGCAGTATTAATGTAGTTGACGAATAATTTTCGTCATAATTTTCATCAACAACATTTTTTTCACGGACGAAAACGAGACAATGACTAAATAAAAATGTGTTTTGAATGACTACAACTATGACTAAAATCTACTCTAATTTTCGTCAATAAATAAAAACAAGACGTAAATGAAAGAGAGGGACAATTTGGGAAGATATCCAGTCAGAACTGCTGTCCTGTGTGGAAGATGAGCACATTTGAAGTGTAACATACTGATCTAACCGCGGGAAACGCGCGCTCTACAGGCTTGTGCAGCAGCACATCTGACTGCTGCACAATTAATGAATATCACACATTTATGCCAAGCGATTGCTTATAAGCATATGTTGATGAATCATGGCAATGTTTACTACACAATGTTTATATGGTAGTATGTTTTAGATGGTTGTAAGAACGCATATTTATCACCCTCATGAGAAGCCTGCTACAGTGCAGACGCAGACATTTCTGAATAAGAGTCACGGTGTTTTCGGGACGGTTTATAATTATTATTTTTTCCTGGTCATTAGTGATGTCTTGTTTACACAATAAACTGTATTTAATTTAATTCTATTTAATTCAGAGTAAACTATTGTATCTTCTGTCACAGGAAGGAAAGACTAAGAACATTATTTGACACATTATTCAATATATTTTACAAGTATAAGGGTTTAATATAGTTAACTAAACCTAAAACCAAAGAAATCTTCATTACTTGAAATAAACGTTAACTGAAATAAAAATAAATATATATCAAAAATGTAAACTTATTTTATTTCATCTAGTTTCTAAGCTTTAGCTTAACATGAGGTATTAAAATAACAAACATAAATAAAAACTTATAAATATTTAAAAGCAAAAACTAAAAGACATAAACACAGAAAATTACTAAAACTTTTAACTAAAATTACAATGAAAGCAGAAAAACTAAAAATGAAATCTAATAAAAAATTTAAACGAAAACTATAATAGTACCTCAATGAAAAGTGTGTCAATCCCTGAAAAGTCCTGATTTTTGCTCTTTCTGTCTTTTTGCACTTGAACGGTGAAAAACCATCCGCTTTGGCGGGCAAAGTACAGTTGGGTGAACATAAATAATTTGGGGAATATCAGTGTATTGGATCTGTGTATTGTTAGAGAAATGCTTAATGCATTACAATTTATATAAATTAGATTTTAGTAGACTAAATCTAGACTAAAACTAAACAATTTCCGATGACTAAAATATGACTAAAACTAAATGGCATTTTAGTCAAAAGACACTAAATCAAAATTTGCTGTCAAAATTAACCTGGCTACCTGGTCTACTGTTGTGGTCATCTGCTCCGCCGTGGGGGTCTTCAAGCCCGTCTGAGCTGCAGTGGTGGTCATCTACTCTGCCGTGGGCATTCTCAAGCCTGTCTATATTGCTCTGGTGGTCGTCTACTTCGCTGTGGGGGTCTTCAAGCCCGTCTGAGCTGCAGTGGTGTTCGTCTGCTCCGCCTTGGGGGTCTTCAAGCCAATCTGTGCTGCAATGGTGGTCATCTGCTCCGCAATGGGGGTCTTCAAGCCCATCTGAACTGCTTTGGTGGTTGTCTGCTCCACCGTGGGGGTCTTCAAGCCCATCTGAACTGCTTTGGTGGTTGTCTGCTCCGCTCTGGGGGTCTTCAAGTCTGCTGCCCTGGTCGTCTATATTGTTTCAGTTTCCAGGCCGTCTTCCTTTCCATGGAACTGGCCCTCCATCCCGCCCACTGTTCCGCCTCCGTTCCACCTCCGCTCCACCTCCTTCCAAAATTTAGGAGTTTCTGGAACACAGTCACTTCACTCTGGACTATATTTCCCATAATCCCTGAGCTAGGCACTGATCACACTCACACCTGTTTCCCATCAGGTTCCCTTTATAAGCTGCACTCCTTCACACACACATTGCTGAGTATTATTCTGGTTTTCTGTGTACTCCTGTCTTGTTTCCTTGTCCTTGCCTAGCCTTGCCTGTGTTTTTGACCCTGGACTTTTTTCCTTGTTTGGTGATTGTTTGCTGCCTGTCTTGACCTCTGCCTGTGTTTTGAATTACTCTTTTGTCTTGCCTTTTAAATACCTGGGGCCATATTCACAAAACATCTTAAGGCTAAAAGTAGCTCCTAACTTACAGATTTAGGAGAAATGCTTAAAAATAATGGCCGTGTCAGTCCTAAATTTAGGACTCCTAATTTTTTCTCTAAGAGTATTTCACAAACTATTTTAGCACTAAAACTAGCTCCTAAACCTGTGAAACATTAGGAGTAGTCAAGAGGACTCCTAAGTCACTAAGACCAAATCACAAACAGTCCTAATCCACCTACTGTACATCATTGAGGCAATAGCGATAAAAGCTGGGTGCTGCACCTTTTCTTCATAAATGCAATACATATTTTTATTTATGGAATACTATAAAATGGCAAAAATAAATCTTCAATAAATAAATATATAAACAATGTACTATTACTATGGCAGTAGTTTTCACGGTTCACACACTACAAATGATCGAATAGAGTATATACATACACAACACAAAACACCCACACACCATATACAATATATATATATATATATATATTAATATATATATATCTATATATATTATATAATATATATATATATATATATATATACGGTCACTGCTAGAAAGTGACCGTCATGGTGGCCGATCAAATCACCTAATTTTATCCACCGTAATTTTTGCAAATACTCCTCGCTGCAGACTGTATTTTGACGTCATATATGTGTTACCGCGCATGCGGAAAGAATGACGTATCGTCTGTATGTAATACACGCGTAAGTTCACACGTGGACAATAGGGTCTAGCTGCAGCCTGAGGGGTGAGTGGAGCTCCACTCTCGAACAGGAAATATGTCACCTCCACTAGTTTAATTACTGTATTTGTATATTGTAAGGGGTTTAGGGGTTGGGGTAGGTATAGATGTTAGTTAAACAAGTATTTGCATTACTATAAAGGGTAGGTTTAGGGTTGGGGTAGGTGTAGACATTAGTAAAACAAGTATTTGCATTACTGTAAAGATTAGGTTTAGGGTTGGGGTAGGTGTAGATGTTAGTAAAACAAGTATTTGCATTACTGTAAAGGGTAGGTTTAGGGTTGGGGTAGGTGTAGATGTTAGTAAAACGCAAGTGGAGGTGACGTATTTTCATGTTCGAGAGTGGAGCTCCACTCGTCCATGGTCTGCAGCTGCCACCACGTTATGGCGCATGCGTTTTAAAGACATACAATACGTAACATACGTGACGTCACCGCGCTACAGTCTGCAGCAAGGGGTATCTCAATTTTTGCGAATACTACTTGTATTACCACGAACTGTAGTTTTAATAGTTTTTTAGACGAGAATGTAGTTGTTTAGATCTGAAATATGTGATTCATATTTCATTTTACAATTTGTTTTGACAAATTGGCTCTTATAGTGGTTAAACATGAGACATAATTCAATTTTGAGTGCATTAAACAGGCAATCTTTGGTCTTATTAATCTATCATTTGTTCCAGAGCAAGTCGAATTGTGCTATGTTTAATTTGATAATAATTACCTTATCCTTTATATATCATAGCATATTGGCTACAACTAGATGGGACATATCAGACGAAGACTCTTCTCCACTTCCTCTTCTTGCTCCCTTTATATACATACCCTTTATAGACAGTGTTTTTTTGAGTAAAGAAAATGCTTTACAGTTTTTTTTTTTTTTTTTTTCAAACATCAGATCTTTATTTACTTTTCATTGCATAGACGAGATGACCAAACTGCGTGTGGCATTTCATTCACGAGGTGGGCCGGATTTATGAGGTTTGACTGACAGTTTGAGGATCCAATGGAGTTACGAGGTTTTGTCACAAGCTCTTTAAAATCCTTTTCATTAGTTAAATATTTGTAAAACACACATACAAGTGTAAATGGGGGACCTATACCATTGGGTTTTTTTTTGTTTTTTTTTTGTTTTTTTTTAATAAAACAAACATTTGGAAATATAGAGATACAAGTTGTAGCATTTATTTCACTTCATTTATTTTTTGGCATTTGGTAAAGCTGGGCACACATTTAACAATTAGCTAAAACATTCTAAGACTGAGCTCAACATACAGCGATTGTTTCCTGCGACTGAAGCAGATTTAAATACTTACACATGGAATTTGAACACCGACTGTAATCGCAGACTGAACGCAACTGGCTCTGACGCTTTTGAGTCACAAGTATCAATTTACATTCATAAACGGCCTTACAATCGTTAAGTGTGTGTGCGGCTTAATTATCCAATGCACACTTGACAACCGTCACGTGTACACTAGTGCTTTACGTTTGACTGAACTGTACAATTGTGTTTATTTGTTGTTCAATAAATATTTTATATAGAAATGTTCATTAGTGTGTAATATGGATTGAGTGAAAGTTACATTACGCCATTAGATGGCGGCATTCCTTAGTAAAAGTTTATCTCAGCAGCTTTGTGAATAACTTTTAAGTGAAAACTTTTAGCTAAGAACTTTTACTGCTATTTAGGAGAGCTCTTAGTGGTAAGATAAAATGTTTTGTGAATACGACCCTGGTTGCCATTGTCAGACCCTTGCATGTTTTGGAAATAAAGCTTGCATATGGATCCACATGCCTCTCGATGCAGTCCCTCCATAACAGGCTGTTATACCTTTAATTTTTTTCTGGGCAACAGTACTGTAGATTATTTCATTACAGATGTTGACCCAGTGCACCTCAGAGCATTCACAGTCAGTCCTCAAACACCTGTCAGACCACTGTAAAATTACATTATATCTAAACGATCTCAAACTAATGAATCACGCAGACAGCCCTCTCATTTACTAAAGCTGGAACAATCATACAAGTGGACAAAAAACAGCATAGAAAATTATGAAAGTGCAATAGAAAGTCAAACTATCAAATTATTATTGGAAAAATGTATTATTTAACACATATCCATAAAATAAAATAGGCATAAATCTGGCACTACGTGACATCAACAAATTTCACCAATTAGCATCCATGTGCAATTTGGAAAAAAAAAAAATCATCAAAAAGGAAACCAAAAAACACCAACGAAATTGGTTTGACAGTGAGTGTAAAAGTATTAGAACAAAAGTAGGAAATATTTCCAATCAAAAACACAGACCCAGACAATCAAGAACTCCACCATCAATATCATGGAGCTCTTAAAGTCTACAAACAAACACTAAGAGCAAAAAAGGAAGAGCATACAGAGCAATTATTTCAAGCAATGGAGAAGTCAATAAATACCAGTAACTTCTGGAACAATTGGAACACTCTCTATAGACCACAACAGGAAGAATTGGCCATTCAAAACAGGAACATATGGAGGCCACACTTTGAAAATTTGTACAAAACAACCGAAACAAATCCTGCTCAAAATGAAATAAAAACCATATTAGAAATCCTGAAAGAAATAATTAAAGACAATCAGAACCCCCTGGACTTCTCAATTACAATAAACGAGCTAACAGAAAGACTACATGCATTAAAACCCAACAAGGCATGTGGCATTGATGGAATATTAAATGAAATTATAAAATACACCAATGACAAATTCAAGACCACAATAATCTTTATTGTTCAACATTGTTTTGAGTTTAGGATATTTCCCCGACACCTGGAATCAAGGCCTGATTACACAAATCCTTAAACAAGGAGACAAATTTGAGCCAATTACAGAGGCATATGTGCCAATAGCAACCTGCTCTACATCACAAAACGGAGGAAGCAGACATGTAAGTATAGCAAACAGGACTTTATTTAAGGCAGATGCACGGTTCTGGGTTGAGGAGATAACAGGTAAGTAAATCATAGTAAGCACATTGCAGTATGACTGAATACTGATACAATGTCTCTTTTGCAGGAATGGAGAATGGACGGATGGCGGACAGATGATGGAGGACGGATGACAGAAGAAGGATGGTTCAAGTAAGGTTGTCCTTGTGGTTCGTCGGGACGTAGTGTTACACATCGATGTATAGACGAGACCAGACAACTGCAGTGAGGAAGATGACTGCTTAATTAGGGAGTGCAGATGAGTGTAAACGAGGGTGTTGGTTTTCAGGTACCGGTGATTGATGAGTGAGTGCAGGTGAGGAACAGGAGGGATGCTGGGAAATAGAGTGTAGGGAAGGTGACTGAGCTGGTGGCTGTGACATAATGACAGTAATAAACATGTGGTCATGTCAGTCTTATGCACACCCCTTCAAGTAAAGTGTTACCAAATATAAAATATAAAATACAGTTGGATATAAAATATAAAAAGGATTAGAAAGACAAAGACAACTGAAGGATGATGGGATAAAAGCCAATAGAAATTTAGACTATTTAAGAAATACAAAAAAAAAAAAAAAAAAAAAAAAAACCTTTCGTTGTATGACTGAGTTCTGAGAATGTCCTAAATTGAACACCGTACTGTGTATATAAGTCATGTTTTGTTCACTTTGGTCTGGTATCGTCAGTGTATGGTTGTGCTTTGTTGTTTGTCAGTGTGTGGATTTACTTGCCTGTGGATTTATTAAAGACTGTTTGACCCATCATCATCTTCTTCGTGCATGTATTTACAACCAGGTGTGACAACTAACTTCACTCATGTAATTAAAGTTACTGATGGTTGTTTAGTAATAATATATGAGTTTCTGTAAGAAAAAAAAATCCACAAAATTTTTTATTTAAATTAGTAAAGGGCAGTGTGTGTTGAAAAATAAAAGCAGGAGACTGCCTAGCAACACTTGACACTGTAGTAACTGGTTTGACAGTCATCTTAGATTTCTACTTCATGAACATGAACAAAGCACTGGCAACATTCAGCTGGGATTCAGATTGAGAGAAAATGTCACTGCTAAAACAATTGATTTGCCTCATTTATCTCATATTTACACTTCCTGTATTCATTGGAGCAGAAAGTGGTAAGCAAAATGAGACATACTTAAGTAATATAATTAAATAAAAGAAAACTTGCTTTATTAACAGTAGTAGAATTTAAATTATTTAAATATTAAATCATTATTACCTGCAACATTTTCTTAAGATATGTAACTTGCTCTGATGGTCCTTTAAGGGTTATCTATAGTATTTATTACTTTAAAAGGGGAAAAAAAAGTATGCATTTGGCTGATGCATCCAAGTTCTCGTTTTTCTTTCTTGTTGACATATTTATCTCTCAAAACTGTGAGAGTTCTGCCTCTACATTCTTTTTCAGTTGATGAATATTACACAACCCGTTGGGCCAGATGCATCTACAGCTCCCCTGATCTCAGTGACATGGTGTATACTGACAGCATTTATTTCAATAAATATCTATATATACAGTTCAACAGCACTCTAGGAAGGTTTGTGGGGTTCACTGAGCATGGAATGAGAACTGCAGAGGACTGGAACAATAGCACCTATCTGCAACAAGTGAAAGAGAGAGTTGTTTTTTGCAAATTTAGTATTGCAACCAGGGAGTCAGCTGCTCATGTTAAATCAGGTAAGTGGCTTAAGACTCTTTTCTGAACTTTACTGTCATTTGTGGAATTTAATATTTGTTATTTTTACATGAGCATATGCTAATAACTAATAATTATTTATGGGAAAAGGTTGTAATCCAGCCATGAATATATAAGTTTTAAACTCTAGCATTTTGAAATGTAAGAACTGAATCTGATGAACCTATGTGAGTATATATATATATATATATATATATATATATATATATTATATATATATATATATATATATATATTGTGGCGGGGTGAAGTAGGACACGAGTCGAGGATGAAGGGTAAGTTCCCCGAAGGGTGGTTTTTATTCAGGTAAAGGGTGGTGAAATAGCCTTGTCGTGAGGTGGCTTGGTGCTCGGTGCTCAGCTTCCTTGTTTTGGGTGTGCTGGTGCAGTGTGGGTCCGTGCTCTCCTGTGGGCGTTGGGGCTGGCGGTCACACGCTGCTCTCTGTAGGCACAATGAAAGAAAGGGTTAGCCGAGTCTTGCGGAGATATCTCTCACCTCTGTGTTTGCTTGCAGGGTTTAAATGAGCAGCGCTTGATGGGACACAGGTGTGGCCGCTCAGCCCGTGATGAGCAGGTGCAGGTGTGCCTGCTCAGTTTCCAGGGCGACGCTGATGAGAGCTCGGGACACGCGTCACACTCCCCCCCCCAAGCGTCGTCCTGTTCCTATGGAGAAGCGGGGAGATCGGGGCGGGTGGGGAGTGGAACCTGACAGACCTGCGAAAGCTGACCACAGCCGGGAGAGTCCGTCGGCGTTTGCTTTGGCCGTCCCCGCTCGGTGTTGCACGGTGAAGTTGAAGTCCTGGAGCGTGAGAAACCACCGCGTCACCCTGGCATTCGTCTCCTTGGCTCGGGCCATCCACTGTAGGGGAGCGTGATCGGTTACGAGGGTGAAGTGGCGGCCGAGGAGGTAGTACCTGAGCTCCAGGACTGCCCACTTGACGGCCAACGCTTCCCTCTCTACCGTGGCATATCGTTGTTCCGCAGGGGTCAGCTTTCGGCTTATGAACAGCACCGGGTGTTCCTCACCGTCGTGGCCCTGCGATAGGACGGCTCCCAACCCGGTGTCTGAGGCGTCCGTCTGCAGCAGGAAGGGGCAGTTGAAGTCGGGGGCTCGGAGGACTGGTTCCGTCGTGAGGGCTGCCTTTATCCGGTGGAATGCCGTTTCCATCTCGGGGGTCCACAGGACCTTCTCCGGCTGCCCCTTTCTGGTCAGGTCTGTCAGGGGAGAAGCTAAGGAGGAGAAGTTAGGGATAAAGCAGCGGTAATACCCCGCCAACCCCAAAAAGGCCCGTACCTGTGTCTTGGAGGTGGGCCGTGGCGCGGAGAGGATAGCTGCCACCTTCTTCTCTTGAGGTTTAATGAGGCCGCGACCCACCCTGATACCCCAAGTACTTTGCCTCGGCGAGGGCCAGATGACACTTCCGGGGGTTGGCAGTTAGGCCAGCCCCGCGTAGTTCCATTAGCACCCACCGCAGCCGCTCTAGATGGTCCTCCCAAGTCTCCGAATGAATGATGACGTCGTCGAGATAGGCCGCCGCATATGCCTGATGCGGCCGGAGGAGGACGTCCATTAACCGTTGGAAGGTGGCTGGGGCCCCGTGTAGGCCGAAGGGAAGGACCCGGTACTGCCAGTGGCCACTTGGGGTAGAGAAGGCCGTCTTTGGTTTGGCCTGTTCCGTCAAGGGGACCTGCCAGTAGCCCTTGGTAAGGTCGAGAGTGGAGATGAACCGGGCCCTTCCCAAACGGTCCAACAACTCGTCCACGCGGGGTATTGGGTAACAGTCAAATTCTGAGACTTCGTTTAGGCGACGGAAGTCGTTACAGAAGCGGAGGGTGCCGTCGGGCTTCGGAACCATGACGATGGGGCTGGACCAGGGGCTGCGCGATGGTTCAATTACCCCTAACCTCAGCATCTCCTGTACCTCGTCCTTGATGGCGTGTCGCCGAGCCTCCGGGACACGGTAGGGCTGCTGCCGGACGATGGTCCCCGGTGGTGTGCGGACGTCATGCTCCAAGACGTGGGTCCGCCCAGGCTGGGGGGAGAACACATCCGAAAACTGACTGACCAGGTGTTGCAGCTCCGACTTCTGGGCGGCGGAGAGTTGGGGATCCATATCGACAACCACGGGAGTCGAGCCGGTGTAGGCCGAGAGCTGAGGCCCGGTCCCGACCCAGCGCTTCATAAGGTTGACGTGGTAGAGCTGATCCTCCTTCCTTCTACCTGGTTGCCGCACACGGTACGTGACGGGACCGACCTTTTCTGTGACGGTGTAGGGACCTTGCCAGGTGGCCAAGAACTTGCAGGCGGCCGTGGGAACCAGCACCAGGACATGGTCTCCTCGCTGGAACTCCCGTGGTTGGGCCGCCCGGTTGTAGTGTCGTTGCTGCGCCTGTTGCGCCTTGATGAGGTGTTCCCGGACGGGGTAAAGCCGGTGGAGGCCTGAGGGATCTCTCGAACCCCGAAGAGTACGTAGGGGAGCATTTGGTCCCAGTCCCGCTTATCTTCGGCCGCCACCTGGTGCAACATCTGTTTGAGGGTCTGGTTAAAGCGTTCGATGAGCCCGTCGGTCTGGGGGTGGTGCACCGTGGTGCGGAGCTGTTGGACCTTCAGGAGTTTACAGACATCCGCCATCATCCGGGACATGAACGGGGTGCCCTGGTCAGTCAGGATCTGGGAGGGGATGCCTACCCGGCTGAAGAGGAGGAACAGCTCCTGGGATATCGCCTTCGTGGGGTGGCTTTACGGAGGGGAACGGCCTCAGGGTAACGGGTGGCATAATCCACGATGACGAGGATGTGTTCATGCCCCCGGGCGGACTTCGGCAGCGGCCCCACCAAGTCCATCCCAATCCGTTCGAAGGGTACCTCTATGATGGGCAGCGGTATCAGCGGGCTGGGGGGAGGCGTCCGAGGTGACGTCCGTTGGCATGTTGGGCAGGCCTGGCAGAATCGTCGGACTTCGGCCTCTAGGCCCGGCCAGTGGAACCGGTCGCGGAGATGCTGGATCGTGTTTTGGGCCCCCAGGTGGCCTGCCATCGGATGGGCATGGGCAATCTCGATCACTGCCTCCATTTTGCTGCGCGGGACCACCAGCAGGGTTTTCTCCTCCCCCATCCGCTGGGCGACACAGTAAAGCAGGCCATTGTCCACGATAAAATGTTGCGTTGGGTGGGGTGCTGGCTGAAGCTCCTTTCCTTCCGCAATCCTCACCTGCCCCCAACAGTGCTTGAGGCGATCGTCCTCGTGCTGCTCCTTGGAGAAACCCCCGGCTCCAGTCACCTGCTGGAACAAATCAAAATAGAGGTTATGAGGGGGACGGGGTGACTCACCGCCTCTGGGGCTGTTGGAGGCCAGCAGCACGGGACGTCGTCGGCCTTTCCTGCCGGGCTTCCGGGTTGGGCGGTTCCCGGCAAGACTGGCAGGCTGAGTGACGGCGGCGAGTAGGTGGTCGAACCCTGGCCAGTCTCTTCCGAGAAGGACCGGCACTGGAAGATCCCTGACGAGCCCGACGTCTAATGGCCAAGCGCCGATTGACGCAGCGATGGTAACCCACCGCGCCGGCACTTCTCTGGTGTCGCCGTGCACACAGGTAATGGGGAGCTTAGTCTTGGCTTCGGCCCGCGGGGGTAGGATCGATGTTTTGACCAGGCTGACCACACTGCCAGAGTCCAGAAGGGCGAGGAACGGGCGGCCGTTTACTTTCACCTCCGCCCGCGGCGCATTCTCTGTGTGAACGGCGCAGCCTGCCAGCCAAGGTCGTCCTGGGGAGCGGGGTGCTTCTGTGGGCATGGGCTCATCCTGGGGGCCGGGAACCGCCGGCCTGCTCATCGGTCGCTGGGTGCCCTCCGGCGCGCGCCGCTCCTGGACCACCCTTCGGGGAAATGGCGGCGCTCTCTCCCCTACCTCCCGGTGTTGGGTGGCCTCTGCCAGCTCTATGGCCTCGACCAGTTCGTCCACATTGGCTGGGTTCCGCATACCAGCTGCCTGCCGTAGCGGACGGGGAAGGGCACGCAGGAGGCGGTCGACCACAACGCGCTCCGCTACCTGGTGTACGGTGGGACCCCCAGCCAGCAACCAGTGTTGGGCCAGTCGGGAGAGGCTAGCGGCTTGAACCCGGGCCGGCTGCCGCGGGTCGAAGGTCCACTCGTTGAAAAGCTGGGCAGCGCTGATCAGAGACAGCCCCATTCGGCCCAGGATCTCCTTCCATAAGACCTCGTAGGAGGTACTTTGTTCCGGGGGAAGCGCGAAGTACGCTCGCTGAGCCTCTCCCGTGAGCAGTGGGGCCACGATGCACGCCCATTCCTCCTCGGGCCACGCCTCCCGCATGGCAACGGTCTCGAACATCTGGAGATACATTGTTACGTCATCGTGGGCCGTCATCCTGGGTAATAGCTGGGTTGCTTGGACACGGGGGTCAGGTGGCGGAGTTCGCGGGGCTGTGGCGAGACGGAGCGCGGCCAGCTCACGGTCGGTTTCCCCCTGTCGGGAGGCCATGTGTTCCATAATTTGCTGCTGACGGATGCTCACCTCGGTGAGGTGCTTCAACAGCTCTTCCATCGTTGGAGGAGGAGCGCCACCTGGGGAACCAGAGAAAATACGTGAGGCAAGGAGCGTGGAAAAAACAAAAAAAAACAAAAAACAAAGCAAACGAGTTCAATAATAGAACGCCGTGTGAGGAGGGGTCGTCGATGTCCTCTTCACTGTAGTGCCCGCATTCTCCACCAGTGTGGCGGGGTGAAGTAGGACACGAGTCGAGGATGAAGGGTAAGTTCCCCGAAGGGTGGTTTTTATTCAGGTAAAGGGTGGTGAAATGGCCTTGTCATGAGGTGGCTTGGTGCTCGGTGCTCAGCTTCCTTGTTTTGGGTGTGCTGGTGCAGTGTGGGTCCGTGCTCTCCTGTGGGCGTTGGGGCTGGCGGTCACACGCTGCTCTCTGTAGGCACAATGAAAGAAAGGGTTAGCCGAGTCTTGCGGAGACATCTCTCACCTCTGTGTTTGCTTGCAGGGTTTAAATGAGCAGCGCTTGATGGGACACAGGTGTGGCCGCTCAGCCCGTGATGAGCAGGTGCAGGTGTGCCTGCTCAGTTTCCAGGGCGACGCTGATGAGAGCTCGGGACACGCGTCACTATATATATATATATATATAATATATATATATATATATATATATATATATATATATATATATATATATATATATTTCTAGGGTTTTGTAAAATCACCCCACCCCCAATTGTCATATACATTCACATACATATGAGACATTCATTGATGCATTGGAAACCGTATTTAGGATGTTGCTCTTCTTGATTCAGTTAAACCGAAGGTCATTCTCAGTTTAGTGAAGCAGGCTGGTGGCAGACATCCATCCGTGTTGGTGTGCAGCGCATATGAATTTTATCCTCCACAAATCAAAGTGTCCTGGCTGAGAGATGGTAAAATGATGACCTCTGAAGTGACTTCAACAATGGAGATGGCTGATGGTGACTGGTACTACCAGATTCACTCTGAGCTGGAGTACACCCCCAAATCTGGAGAAAAAATCTCCTGTATGATTGAGCATGGCAGTTCAACCCAACCCATGATCTATGACTGGGGTAAGAGGAGATACACACCTAGTGTCATATTAGAACTATGTTTGTGCTCAGCTTAATTTGACACACTAGTTAAACCTACAGATCCCTCTATTCCTGAATCTGAGAAGAATAAAATCACCATTGGTGCCTCTAGTCTGGTGCTGGGAATCATCATAGCAGCTGCTGGACTCATTTACTACAAGAAGAAATTAGTAGGTCAGTGGAGATAAGAAGAATTCAGAAAGCTAATATATTTATATTATCCCTGTATGTAACTAGTCAATCTTCTTCTTTCTTTTTTTTTTTTTTTGACAGGGAGGATCCTGGTACCTAATTAATGATGTTAAGTTTCTCATTAAAGTTTGATAACTCAGCTGTCAAACTCAGTAACCTGAATAAGAGTTATACAAATTAAATAATTTATCCTTTATAGCACGACTATCACACAATCCTAATGTCTACAATTCTTTAAATGTTCTATTTCTAAAAGTTAAAGGTTCCCTAGAATTGAAAATGTAATTTACCATGGCATAGTTAAATAATTAGAGTTCTGTACATGGAAATGCCATTCTGTGAGTCTCAAACACTATTGTTTCCTCCTTCATATGTAAATCTAATGCGTGAAAAACACCACGGAAAAACAGGCGAATCTCAACATGACACTGACTGTGATGCAACAGCTGGGATCATTAATATGTACACCCCCAACTTTGCATATGCTAGCCCATGTTCAAGGCATTAGACAAGCCAGTATTAACGTCTGGAGCTGCACAGCCAAAACATCAGACGTTATGCAGGTAAGCAAGCGAAAATGGCAGATGGAGCGATAATAAATTATATGATCCATGATATCATGATATTTTTAGTGATATTTGTAAATTGTCTTTCTAAATGTTTTGTTAGCATGTTGCTAATGTAACCTACTGTTAAATGTGGTTAAAGTTACCATGTTTCTTACTGTATTCACGGAGACCAGAGCCATGACGTTATTTTCATAGTTAAATGCTTGCAGTCTGTATAAACGCAACTTCATTTTTTAAATTTATAAATTTATAAATCTTCACTTTATAAATCTCTCCAACAGTGTGTAATGTTAGCTTTAGCCCTGTTAGCCACAGAGAATAGCCTACTATCAAACTCATTCAGAATCAAATGTAAACATCCATAAAAATAATTACCATACTTACGTGATCTGATATGCAGCATCACAAACACTTTGTAAAGATCCATTTTGAGAGAGCTGTGTGAACTTATTCTATTGTTTATACAATGTAATATGGAGTTGTGACTCCTGCCAGCTTGGGGACGGGGAGCGCGAGCAATTAAAGGGGACACACACTGAATCAGCACATATCTAATTGTGCCCCAAAATAGGCAGTTAAAACATTGAATAATACAAAAAATTATGGAGTATTTTGAGCTGAAACTTCATAGACACATTCTGGGGACACCTTAGACTTATAAATATTTCTTGTGAAATAGTGTTCTAGGGCACCTTTTAAACATGAAAAACAAGCATGATATATAAAATCTGATAGCCTACTTTTCCTACATGTGAACATTGTACAAATATTAAGTTATATTTTAGCAACTTTTTATTTTTAACCTTCATTCACCTTCAAATTAATTTTTTTAACTGCCTTTAATGAAGATATGTTTATGCATTATACAGACTGCAAGTGTTTAAAAATGAAAATAGTGACGGCTCTTGTCTCCGTGAATACAGTAATAAACAATGGTAACTTTAACCACATTTAACAGTACATTAGCATCATGCTAACCAAACATTTAGAAAGACAATTTACAATATTACTAAAAATATAATGTATCATGGATCATGTCAGTTATTATTGCTCCATCTGCCATTTTTCGCTTTTGTTCTTGCTTGCTTACCAGTCTGATGATTCAGCTGTGCACAGATCCAGATGTTAATACTGCCTGCCCTTGTCTAATGCCTTGAACATGGGCTGGCATATGCAAATATTGGGGGCATGCATATTAATGATCCCGACAGTTACGTAACAGTCGGTGTTATGTTGAGATTCGCCTGTTTTCCGGAGGTCTTTTAAACAAATGAGATTTACATAAGAAGGAGGAAGCAATGGAGTTTGAAACTCAATGTATGTCTTTTCCATGTACTGAACTCTTGTTTTTCAACTATGCCAAGGTAAATTCAATTTTTGATTCTAGGGCACCTTTAAAGCCAATAGACCAAAGCCACTGGAAGACAAGCCTGCAACCTTTAGCCAAAAAAGCGTAGCGGCTAAAGCTAACGCTCCGCCCCCAGCAGAGACCAGAGGCTGTTTTTGGAATGGTCAATGGATGAGAGGCTTCACTATGCTGATTAAACAGCTTTTGTGGGGAAATAGCTAATCATTTACTTAATGGACAGCCTGTTTGCCAATCTTCAGAATGTTTTACACTAAACAATACTTTGGTTAGGAACTATATGTAGATTTTAGCTTGATAAAAATGTATTTTTTTAAGAGAAGGCAGACTAGGGAATGTTGCGACTGATGTCACTGCCATTAGGTGCCACACGTGATTAAATTAGCCGTTACGGTTTCTCCAATGATAAGAGATACAGATCCTCTTATCTCTCCATTACATGCTGTGTTCACGCCACCTCGTATTTACCAGAATCTTGAGATGACAACACTCTGAGTTGTATTCGGAGCTGTTCACGTCCTTGGACTGGGAATTATGCCTTTCTATGGCACCACTATCAACACCTATGAATCTACAGGGGTCAGGTGGTACAACGGCCATGTGGTACATCTGGGAGCTTTCAGAAAACTAAAAAGCTTTGAAAGAAAAACAACCAAAATACACCACAGATGTAACACCCACACCCTTAAAAACAAACATCTACATTAAGTATAGATGTTTTGACAAAAGGAACCAAATTGTTACAGATAACTCATACTTCATTAAACCCGGGATAGAGCGTCTGCCACCACATTATCCAAACCTTTCTTATAGCTTATTTCCAGGTTGTAATTCTGCATGTATAACCAGAGCCAGAGGTTGATGAGATGGTCCATCTCATCAACCTCTGGCTCTGGTTATACATGCGTAAGAGAAAAGTCAGTGGGTTATGATCGGTGTACACAACTACAGGAAGAGCAGAAGAACCAACATACATCTCGAAATGTTGAAGTGCCAACAATAAATCTAAAGCCTCCTTCTCTATTGTTGAATAGTTACATTGGCTTTTATTTAACTTTTTCGAGAAGTAGCAAATAAGGTGATTGATCCCGTCTTTATCCTCCTGTAAAAGTACAGCACCAGCTCCCATCTTACTTGCATCGACCTCCAACTTAAACGCAATGGAAAAGTCTGGGGCAGATAACACTGGCTCACTACACAACATTTTAATGCTATCAAATGCTGTCTGACATTCGGGTGACCATACAATAAATTTCAAAGGGCTAAGTAAAGCAGTTAATGGAACAGCCACAGAAGAAAAGTTTCGGCAAAAACACTGATAATAACCGACCATACCCAAAAACCAACGCAACTCGTGTATGGTTTCTGGCACTGGAAATTCACCAATTGCTGTAATTTTCACTGTAACCGGTCGTACTTGTCCTTGTCCTACTTGTTTACCTAAATAGGTCACAGTTGCTTTGCCAATCTCACATTCAGCAAGGTTTAGGGTCAAAGATGCTTAAACACAGTTTCTAGTAATGATACATGTTCAGACCAGCTCTGTAAATAAACTACTAAATCATCTAGATAGGCACTACAGTTGGGGACATTGGCAAGCACTAAATTGACTAACCTTTGAAATGTAGCAGTAGCATTTCGCAAACCAAACGCCATAACGTTGTATTGTAGAAAGCAGTCTGGTGTGAAGAATGCTGAAATTTCAGACGCTATAGGGGTCAATGGAACTTACCAGTACCCTTTAAGAAGATCAGTTTACTGACAAATTTTGTTGATCCTATGCTATCAACACAATCTTCCATCCTTGGCATTGAAAACTATCAGGTACCATTATGGCATTCACACGATGGTAATCTGTACAGAAATGTTTAGTGCCATCTGATTTCTGTACCAATAAACATGGGGATCTCCAAGGGCTAATACTAGGCTTCACCAACCCCTTCTCCAACAAATACTGAGTTTCCTGTTTCATCATAGCTCTTTTAACAGCGTTCACCCTATAAGGGTGTTTCTTAATGGGCTGGGTATTACTTACTTTGATGTCATGATATAGCATGTCGTTAGTGTTGGGAGCATCGCCTAAGATAGAAGAAAACTTATTAAGCAGCTTGACAACATCCTGCCCTTGGTCAGTGCTAAGATGAGTTAGAAAACCTGACAAGTTTGCAAGTGTTTCAGAGTTTGATAGCCTAGCAGTTAATAATGGTGTATCAGACTCCAAAAAACCATCCAGGTCGGTGTCCTGCTGCTCCACAATGGAACTTGTCTCACACACAACTCCTGTAGGAAAGATAGCATCACTTCCCTTTTCCGTGGTAAGAGAATCTGTGACATCTCTTGCATGATAAGCCTTTAACATATTAATATGACACACTCGTTTTTGGGCCTTCTGTCAGGAGTTCTCACCACAATCTGTCTCACTCTTCTTCTCTAGGATCTCATATGGTCCGGAAAATTGTGCAGAGAATGCAGATCCAGGAACAGGAAGTAAGACCAACACTCGATCACCAACTGCAAAACATCCATTCACAGAACACTTGTCATAAAGCAGTTTTATTTCCCTCTGAACTTTAGACACTGATTCTCGGGCTAGTGCACAAGCACATTATCCAGCACATTTGTTTTCTCACCATTCACAATACCCAACATCCTCTCTTTCAGGGCCTTCAGAGGTCCTCTCACTGTGTGTCCGAAGACCAACTCCGATGGACTGAACTTGAGATTCCTGCACAGTTTCTCGAATTGAAAATAAAAGCAATGGAAACCCTTCATCCCACTTGTTTCCTGTCTCAATACAATATTTCCTCAACATTGCTTTTAGGGTCTGGTGGAATCTTTCTAACATTCCCTGACTCTGGGGATGATAGGCACTAGATACACGGTGTGTGATGTTTAGCGACTCAAAAACTTGTGAACACAATTTAGATAAAAAATTAGTTCCCTGATTTGTTTGTATAACCTTTGGTAAACCAAAAGTGGAGAAAAACTTTGTCAAAGTAACAACCGCTTTGGCTGTAACTTTGCACAGAGGGATAGCCTCTGGTTATCTGGATGCAGTACACATGACTGTAAGCAAAAACTGATTACCCGATTTTGACTTTGGTAACGGCCCCACGCAGTCCACAATCACATGCCCAAATGGTTCGCCCAACACAGGGATTGGAACTAAAAGAGCCGGTGGAATCACCTGGTTAGGTTTCCCTGCACATTCACAAATGTGACAAGTCCTACAATATTGTGTTACATCACGCTTAAGACCATACCAAAAGAAATGTTGAAGGATGCAGTTGTAGGTCTTTGTTATGCCCAAATGTCCTGATAACAGGTGATCATGTGCCAATGACAAAACCTGCTGGTGAAAGACACTAGGAACTACTACCTGATAAACTATGTTTCACTCACTCTCTGTAGAATTACTTTTATGCCACTTTCGCATAAGTAAACCATCAATAAACAAGAATGAAACATTTCTGCAAATTTGAAACGCGTAGCTAATGAGGGATCATACTTTTGAGCCTCAATGAGTTTTTCACGAGTTACAACTTCTCTCACCTGGTTATTGTCACAAGGCTTGGTTTGCACAACCTCTTCAGTCTCCCCATCTGTACTCAAGAAAGAGTCAGATAAAGGTATGTCATCATTCCCTTTCTTATATTGGGCTCTTGTGACAACACATGCAGGATACGCACTCGGGGTCTCTGAAATAACTCGTCAGTCTTGGGCTGGATCAGCGGAGTGTCTACCATGTCCAGTAAAGGTATTACCTTGACCCCAGCCAAGTCATTACCTAAAATGAAAGATACTCCCTTCACTGGTAATGATGGACGAACTCCTACCTCCACAAAATCAGTCACCAAGTCAGATTGGAGATGGATACGATGTAAGGGTACCTTCATAACCTCCATGCTGAAACTTTGCACTAACCTACTAGATACTACTGATGATTGATCTGAAAAAGACAACACATCAGCGCATACAAAAGACTGCGCGGCTCCCGTGTCACATAACATCTGGACTTCCAATTGGGACTCCTTTTTGCCTGTTAATGAAACAAACCCTTTAAGTAGAAAAAGGCAAATAAGTAGGGTCTGGCATGTCATCTCTCTTTTCAGAAAGCAAATCTCAATTCACTGTGTTCATAAATGCAATTTCCTTTTTCTGAAAGTTCTGTTTACGCTTCAAAGATAGACAATCAGCTATCACATGTCCCTTCTTGTGACAATAAAAGCAATCTCGAGTCTCTTTAGACTCCTCACCATTCTGATTAGGTATCTGAACATTCACAGAAAGACCTCTGTAAGGAACTCTTTTCAGCACCTGCTATGTGAAAAAATGTTTTTATGCATCAGCACAAATTCGTCCGCTAGCACTGCGGCCTCCGAAAGTGTTGCCACCTTTTGTTCATTTAAGTACAGCACTACCCGCTCAGGAAGACACTGCTTAAACAGTAACATAAGTTCTCTCAGTGAAACAAAATCATCAGCCTTACTGGAAACCATCTGTCAAAAAGAATTCCCATTCTCGTGCAAATTCTACAAAGGTTTGAGTAGTATTTTTCTTGCGATTTCGAAACTGCTGCCTGTAAGCCTCTGAACTCGTACGATCTAAGTATGGCTGATTTGACTACTTCATATTTAAGACCATCTTCTAAAGACAAGGTAGAGTATACCTCTAGTGCTTTGCCGACTAATTTGCATTGTAATAGTAACAACCAAACATCCTTCGGCCAACCTAAGGATGTTGCTATCCTCTCGAAAGCGCTAAAATAACTATCCACTTCCGATTCTCTAAAGTTCGGTACCAAAGCAATGTGTGTTCCCACATCAAATGTGGTAATACCCAAATTAGACGAATTATCACTCACAGATAAGAAGTTCTGCTGCACAGCGGAAACCAGTGCCTCGATCTCCAGCTTATGAAGCTTCACTTCTTTTTTGGCTTTCGAACCTGCAAACTTCCAGACTCAGATTTAACTCTGCTTGGCGGACTTGTGCTCGATCCTCCACCTCCATACGGAGCCGTCCGATTAGCACCTTCATCTGTGTCTCCCCTCCCAAGCCGTATATATGCTGCATATATGCCGTATATATACTGCATATATGCTGCATATATGCGTATATATACTGCATATATGCTGCATATATGCGTATATATGCCACATATAGGCAAAATTGAGGTGCATATATGTGCATATACTGGAAATATAGGTCTCCTGTATTGCTTCTTCATATCCACATATAAGCCCTATACATACAAGATATGTCTTCTATATAGCTAATGGCAGGATCTGGTCATTTTGTAGCTCATATCTCATTTTTGACTGTCATACATGATGCCTAGGTCATATTTGCTATTATCAAGGCAAAAACTAAGAATTAACGAAAAAAAAATTATGCAAGAACTTATGTATGTGCGAACACGTGAAATTGATATCACATGTAATTGGCATGTTATGGAATTTAACTATGGCAATATATTAACATGATATATTAACTATGATATCTACACGTTTTCCAGAAAGGTCAATTCTTTCTTGTATGAAGATAGTGGAAAGAAGGAAATGTATAACAAATGGTTTTTAATTTTTATTTTGTCAAAAAAAATTTTCAATTTCAAGTCACTTCCAGATTCACATCACAGCTCATACACATCCAAGATAATTTTTTTTTTCTGTTCAGTTTTTTGTTTATTTTTGTTCTTGTACTATTTGATTGTTCTTGTAAATACATAATGTACATTTATATTTTGGACTTTTATTATTGCCTAGCAGCTATGGATTTTAATTTTACTATTATAGGTGAAACATATAGGTGCATATATACGTGCATATATGTACCTATATAGGTATAGTATGCACATATATATGTGTGCATATATATATATGTGTATATATATATATATATATATATATATATATATATATATGTACATATATGTACATATAATATAGGAAAACGGCCTTCCATGTGTGCATATATGTACATATGTGTACATATGTGTACATATATGTGTATATATATATATGTGTACATATATGTACATATATGTGTATATATATATATATATATATATATATAATATATATATATATATATATATATATATATATAATATATATATACGTGTGTGCATATATGTACATATATGTACATATAATATAGGAAAACGGCCAATTTTATATATGTCACATATATTAAAAACCTATATCAAAACCTATATTGAAACATATATGTTTATATAGGTTTTTTCCATGTGGGAAAGGGAGGCAAAACTGCCCCGACATCGGCCTCAGCCTCCGTCATAGAGGTCTCTACCTCTTCTTTCCCTGTTTCTATAACATCCTACACCTCGCTTTTGTCTATGTCAGGCAGAATTTCTAACCAGCCAATCTATTACCTCGACTTTAATTTCTTTTTTTAGCGATTGCTTTGTTTTGCACAAGCTCACCAAAATTGGACAGTTGAAGACTGGAAAAATGTTGCCTGGTCTGATGAGTCTCGATTTCTGTTGAGACATTCAGATGGTAGAGTCAGAATTTGGCGTAAACAGAATGAGAACATGGATCCATCATGCATTGTTACCACTGTGCAGGCTGCTGGTGGTAGTGTAATGGTGTGGGGGATGTTTTCTTGGCACACTTTAGGCCCCTTAGTGCCAATTGGGCATCGTTTAAATGCCACGGCCTACCTGAGCATTGTTTCTGACCATGTCCATCCCTTTATGACCACCATGTACTAGGGCTGTAGTCAAGTCCACCTTTGTCGAGTCCAAGTCAAGTCCAAGTCCAAAAGGTTCGAGTCCAAGTCAAGACCGAGTCCAAAGAGGTTCAAGTCCAAGTCAAGTCCAAGTCCAAAAGGTTCGAGTCCAAGTCAAGTCCGAGTCCAAATGAGACAGTCAAGACAGAGACAGAAAAAATGAATCCTCTTCAAGACCACGTACATAACTATTGATAATTTATGTGATGCGAGACAGCATATCTTAGATTCTAAAATAATAATTTTGCATTATTATTTTTTGCATTATTACATGTTTTTAAATTCTCTACAACTGTGGTTCCCAAACATTTTACAGTCGCATACACCCTGTGGCATTTAACATTCTTCTGCATACCCCCTCTCTTCCACTTAGACTGCTGCAGTCCACACCTTTTCCCCTTTAAACTGATTGTGCATTACAGTGCTTTTTTTTACCTCTATAAATACCTTTATAAAATAAATAAATGTTTTAAATTAAAAATGTCCAAAAGAGAAATAAGCAATGATGTTATAACGTGTGATACTTTTAAATTGAACTAAAACCGCCAGTAGGTGGTGAATGAGTGAGTCATCGAGTCATTCAATTCATTCAATTCATTCATTCATTCATTCATTCAGTAAGGACGCAAGTGGATGTATTTTTGAAAGGGTAGCTGAATCATTGACTCTCATGGTTTTTACACAGCCACAGATTCGTTCACAAAACATCGATATGCTGTGTTCTGCTGTGGCTTTCGTTTGAACTAGAGATGCGCTGATTTCAATTTTCTTGGCCGATTCCGATTTCCAATTTTTGGATAGTGTGATCTGCCAATACCTATTTTTGCCAATTATGATTTTCTTTCTAAGAACTATAATTGACAGCATATACAGACAAAAATCTACCTTTCTTCATCGCAAAGTTTTATTTTCATAAAAAGATAAACTGAATAAGAACAAATAAAAAAAATTCCAAACAGCAAATAAATGCAATAGAATAGAGAGCTATGAAACTAAGTTTTTTCAGGTTAAGTAGGTTTCTATTTAGATAAGAAATACTACAGAAATTAAAGTAATCAAATGTAAAATAACACATCCACGTTGGTTACCTTAATTTCTGTATTTTTTATTGTAATATTAAATACAGACTTATTCTTACCATTAAAGTTAAAAACGTATTCAGTCAAGAGCAGAAAGTGATTTTCTTTGTCTTTTGTTCTTTAAATAACATGACAGACAGCAGCAGGAATATTGGACTGCTCTCCCTTTAAGAGTTTATGAATGGACCCAATACTGTTACACAACATGCGTTCTCTTTCTTAGCCATTTAACGATCCAAAACTGACTGTGTTTATCTGAATAATTGCCCAGACGAGCATTTTGTCATAATTTTGTATGTATTTGATATTTTAAGCGCAGTAAGCAACTCATTTTGGTAATTGTGACTCTGTTTGACTTCTGTCTCTGTTGAGACTGAGCGTGGCTTATTCGCTCCACTGATCAGTGTGCGCGCGCTTTTGGTGTGAGCGCGAGACCTGCGGGAACCGGAGCGAATGAGAGAGAGAGAGAGAGAGAGAGAGAGAGAGAGAGAGAGAGAGCGCGCGAGCGAGTGTCACTTCACCGTGAGAGAAGAGAGCGAGAATGCGCAGCTGACGTTACTGCCTGTGCCGCTGGTAACAAAAAAGATCGGTAAGAAGTGAGACTGAAAAGCTGGACTCGGTCGAGACCAACTAGGACTTGTGGCGAGACCAATGACCAAGTCCGAGGACAAGTCCGAGTGCAAATATACCGAGTCCGAGACAAGTCCGAGACAACAGAAAAACGTCTCGAGTCCGGACTCGAGTCCAAGTCCGGACTCGAGTACTACAGCACTACCATGTACCCATCCTCTGATGACTACTTCCAGCAGGATAATGCACCATGTCACAAAGCTTGAATCATTTCAAATTGGTTTCTTGAACATGACAATGAGTTCACTGTACTAAAATGGCCCCCACAGTCACCAGATCTCAAACTAATAGAGCATCTTGGGATGTGGTGGAACGGGAGCTTCGTGCCCTGGATGTGCATCCCACAAATCTCCATCAACTGCAAGATGCTATCTTATCAATATGGGCCAACATTTCTAAAGAATGCTTTCAGCACCTTGTTGAATCAATGACACGTAGAATTAAGGCAGTTCTGAAGGCGAAAGGGGGTCAAAACACAGTATTAGTATGGTGTTCCTAATAATCCTTTAGGTGAGTGTATATACACATATAGTACATATATGTACACATATATATATATATATATATACACAATATGTACACATATGTACACATATGTACATATATGCACACATATGACATATATAAAATTGGCTGTTTTCCTATATTATATGTACATATATGTACATATATGCATATATATATACACATATATGTACATATATGTACACATATATATGTGCATACATATACCTATATAGGTACATATATGCACGTATATATGCACCTATATGTTCACCTATAATAGTAAAATTAAAATCCATAGCTGCTAGGCAACATAAATAAAAGTCCAAAATATAGAAATGTACATTATGTATTTGTCACAGACACGTCAGGTTCCAACGTCACCCAACCACAACGCTCACAGTCTCCAGTCCTGGACCCCGGCAGCCACCAACGCCTTTAACCAACTCAAAGAAGCCTTCACCACCGCTCCCTTGCTCGTACATCCAGACCCAGAGAAACAATTCGTCGTCGAAGTGGATGCCTCAACAACTGGAGTGGGAGCGATGTTGTCGCAGCAGCAGGGGACGCCAAGTAGACTCCATCCATGCGCCTTCTTCTCCCGCAAGCTCAGCCCGGCGGAAGTCAACTACTCCATCGGTGACAGGGAACTTCTTGCTGTTAAGCTTGCCTTGGAAGAGTGGAGGCATTGGCTGGAGGGAGCCAAGCACGCGTTCCTGGTATTGACTGACCATAAAAACCTTGAATATCTTCGATCAGCTAAGAGACTGAACCCTAGACAAGCTCGCTGGGCCATGTTTTTCTCACGCTTCAATTACACCATCTCCTACCGCCCAGGTACAAAAAATGTAAAGGCTGACGCTCTCTCCCGTCTGCATGCTCCTGACGAACAGACCGAGGAACCTGAACCCATCATCCCAAGCTCTCTCATCGTGAGTCCTATTACCTGGTCAGAAGAGACCATCCCCTCCTCCAATGCCTCCACGAATCCTCCGCCGGGCTGTCCACCTGGCTTGCTGTACCTTCCACGGACACTACGCACTCCCACCATTCACTCGGCTCACACGTCACTTGGCACTGGTCACCCGGGGGTCAATGAAACCCTCTTGTTGCTAAAGGAACGCTTCTGGTGGCCAGGGATGGCTTCGGATGTCAGAAGGTACGTGCAGGGCTGTCGGGAGTGTGCCATCTCCAAGTCTCCTCGTCATCTGCCAGCTGGGAAACTCCTTCCGCTGCCCGTTCCCGATCGCCCATGGTCACACCTAGGAGTGGATTTCATTACTGATCTCCCTGTCTCAGACGGAAATACCACCATCCTAGTTGTCGTGGATCGCTTCTCAAAATCATGCCGTCTGATCCCACTTCCAGGACTACCCACTGCCATGGAGACCGCCGATATACTCTTCATCCAAGTCTTCAGATACTTCAGAATTCCAGAAGATATAGTCTCCGACCGAGGCCCCCAGTTCATATCCAGAGTATGGAAATCGTTCTACTCCCTCCTAGGTGTGGCCGTTAGCCTGACTTCAGGATACCACCCACAGTCGAACGGGCAGACGGAAAGGAAGGTACAGGAGATTGGCCGCTTCCTCCGTACCTTCTGTCATGACCACCAGGACTCTTGGAACCAGTTCCTGGGTTGGGCCGAGTACGCCCAAAACTCTCTCCGTCAGTCAACTACAGGGCTCAAACCATTCCAGTGCGTACTCGGCTACCAACCCCCACTGTTCCCCTGGGATGGGGAACCCTCCAACGTTCCGGCAGTGGATTACTGGTTCCGAGAGAGCGAGAGGGTCTGGGACTCAGCACACCATCAACTGCAACAAGCCCTGCGCAGACGCAGGATGGTAGCCGACCTCCGACGTTCCAACACCCCAGTCTTCCAGCCTGGTCAGATGGTTTGGCTATCCACCCGAAACATCAGACTGCGTCTGCCCTGCAGAAAGCTGAGTCCCAGGTTCATTGGCCCATTCCCTATCGTCAAGCAGGTCAACCCAGTCACCTATCAACTCTGTCTTCCACAAGGGTATCGTATACACCCCACTTTCCACGTGTCACTGCTGAAAACTCACCACCCTTCTGTTCTTCCCACAGGACCTGACGTGGCTCCCGCCGAACCCCCCCTTCCACTCATCTTGGAGGACGGAACTGCGTATGAGGTTCGTGAGATCTTGGACTCCCGGCGTTGTGGTGGTCAGCTGGAATATCTTGTGGATTGGGAAGGATACGGCCCCGAGGAACGCACCTGGGTCCCAAGGAACGACATCTTAGACCCCCAACTTACTCCAGACATTCCACGACAGTCACCCTGAGAAACCGGCACCGCGGGGAAGAGGACGACCACCACGGCGTCGGGGTCCTCGGCCCTCTGGAGCGGGCCGTGGAGGGGGGGGGTACTGTCACAGACACGTCAGGTTCCAACGTCACCCAACCACAACGCTCACAGTCTCCAGAGTACTGATCACCGACACCTGCACCTCATCACCTCACTCATTAGCAGCACTATAAAGCACACACGCACACAGCACTCTATGTCCGGTCTCGTTTGCATCTACTCATGGTTATGCTTACCTCAAGGACTCCTCTCCGTAATACTCACCTGTCTCCAGCGTGCCTCCTTCCCTCTGTGTGCTTCGTCTGCTGTGTGTGTGTGTTCCAGCCAGCTCCCAAGTTCTCCAGCGATCTCCAAGCTCCAGCGTGTATCCATCTGCAAAGAAAGGACAGTAACTATTCCTCATATCACCAGTTCAAACCTCTCTGCAACCAGTTCACTTACCTGTGTGTGTTCCTCTGCTCTACTGTGGTCAAATAAACAACCAGTACCTGTTACATCTGTGTCTGTCTCCTGTATACCGTAACAGTATTTACAAGAACAATCAAATAGTACAAGAACAAAAATAAGACAAAAAACTGAACAGAAAAAAAAATTATCTTGGATGTGTATGAGCTGTGATGTGAATCTGGAAGTGACTTGAAATTGAAAAAAAAGTTTGACAAAATAAAATAAAAAACCATTTTGTTATACATTTCCTTCTTTTCCACTATCTTCATACAAGAAAGAATTGACCTTTCTGGAAAACGTGTAGATATCATAGTTAATATATCATGTTAATATATTGTCATAGTTAAATTCCATAACATGCCAATTACATGTGATATCAATTTCACGTGTTCGCACATACATAAGTTCTTGCATAATTATTTTTTCGTTAATTCTTAGTTTTTGCCTTGATAATAGCAAATATGAGCTAGGCATCATGTATGACAGTCAAAAATGAGATATGAGCACAAAATGACCAGATCCTGCCATTAGCTATATAGAAGACATATCTTGTATGTATAGGGTTATATGTGGATATGAAGAAGCAATACAGGAGACCTATATTTCCTGTATATGCACATATATGCACCTCAATTTTGCCTATATGTGGCATATATACGCATATATGCAGCATATATGCAGTATATATACGCATATGCAGCATATATGCAGATATATACGGCATATATGCAGCATATACGGCATATATGCCACATATAGGCAAAATTGAGGTGCATATATGTGCATATACAGGAAATATAGGTCTCCTGTATTGCTTCTTCATATCCACATATATATGTGCATATATGCAGCATATATATGTGCATATATGCAGCATATAGGTTTCATATATGCGCATATATCCACATATAGGTTCTTTCCATGTGGGGAAATACGGAAGTGGGTAGCGATTGTCAACAACTCGTCTTTCCTACACTTTTCGATAGCTTCTAAAGAAGGATTATCTAGGAAACTCTGCAAATTAAACGGGATGAGCAAGCTTAATATTACCACAAAATGCTCTAACACACTTCAGAACAAGAAAGATTATTTATGAGTTAATATCAGCCATCCACACTGAATCTCTGCCATTATCAAAACAACACACAATTTCTCAATAAACAGTAACAAACGACGAGCTCCCAATTATGTTACGACCCTCTATTAATGCTGTTAAAAGTATATAAAAGAGTGTAACACGCTAGTTTTGAAGTTAAATAAATATAGAAAAAAAGATAAACGGGTTCAATTACATTACTGACAACTTGTGTGGTGAGATGAATCAAGCAGAGACAGATTAGAATTAAAGCTATTTTTTAGTATCTCATTGAGGAAAAATACACCCAATGGTTTATACAAAACAGTGAATTCAGAAATAAGTATTTACAGAATTATGTACAAATAATAAACAAAACACGGAATACAGGAGGGAGGGAAAAAGAGCGATGCTAAATCAAAGAAATCAACAAAACAAAACATATGCTAACTTACACCATATAAAGTACTAAACTAACAAAGAAAATGGAGCAACAAAATAATACAAATTGCCAACTAAACTACACTAGAGAATGAATGATTCTTTAGAATTAATCGAGTGAACAAAAGTGAACAACATAAGTTTACAAAAGTAAAACACAGAAGAAAAACAAACTAAGAAAAATAAACCAAGATCGCTAGTAACAAACAGCAAGCCACAATGAGAGAAAACAAGCCTCTCTCCTCTCGTCACTTCCGGATCTTTATACCAGGCAGGCGAGTTTGGATTGGTTTCTTAGGGAAAGGTGTCGACCCACTGAATGATGATGGTGATGATGATTGACGTACTAGTCAAGCAATCATGAACCTAAGAATTATGACAGTTGAGAACCAAAGGAAAAGAGAAACAACCAAAATACACTGCAGACGTAACAGTTTTTTTTTGATTTCCGGTTTGTATGTCCACAGTGATCTTACGCATTTATGAATGAACTGCTTGTTTCAAAACCTTCCCAGTCTACTGACATTTGATAAGACATCTGCTTTAAACATTATGCTTATAACTTTCATTAACTCTACAACAAGTAAATCCACTTCACCAGCTAATTATTCTTTGAAAACGATGTCCTACACTGTATTCCCGAACAGTATAACATACTTATTAAAAATAAGTGAACTGTACTCAAAACTGTGAAACAGTTCATTCAACTTAAAACTTTTAAGTGTGTTCAACAATTTGGTCGTTTTAACTTCCAGGAACTCAAATAAATAAGTTAAACATCTTATTATCATAGCCTCATTTTTGCCTCTTGGTGGCGGTAATGAGCTTTATTGCATTCCAATCTGCCAATTCAACGAAGTAGAGTCTACACTCAAAAACATTTTAAAGACTTTTTTTTAAAGATGTGCACATTTCAATTAATAGTAAAATTCCATCAAATTGAACTGAATAATTCTTACATATTTTAATTGAATAATTAAGGATTGTTAAATTATTCAATTAAAATATGTAAGAATTATTCAATTCAAATATAATACATTACATTAATTTAATATTAAATTTGTGTGTGTGTGTGTGTACTCAATACTTATTTGCCCATTTTTAATATACTAGTCAACATGTAGGCTAGACTATGTTCGTTTATTTCATGGTTTAGCCTACTCAAATGACTAAAAATAACAATAACAATAGCCTAATTTTTGCCTCTTGGTGGCGGTAATGAGCTGTTGCGTTACAATCTGCCAATTCAACGAAAAAGAAGAGTCTCTAACGTTACTTGTGCACTATTCGCCAAGTTTTAAAACATAACTTTTAGCAGGTAAAACGCTGTGAAACAGAAAAAAAAAAAAATCTACGTAGGCTATCATGCCATGTTTATTTCATGTTTTACTCAAATGACTAAAATATCAACGAATTCCCATTTGAAATTGAGCGCTCAGATTTTAAATTGGAAGCCCAGCATGTAATGCAGGAGCCGTTGACTCAACGTGGTCCTGTGGAATCGATATCTGTCATCATCGTCATCGTTTCTGTGTTTGCTGCAGTTTTTTTAGCGGCTATAATCTGGTAAGTACATTTAAGAAAATAATTAAAGCAATCTGGGTCAGAATTTGACAGTATAACGTTAATCATCAAACTGAAACGATTTACTTGTTGCTTGTTTAGCTAATAGACCTAATACAATGATCACGTACACTTACATGTTGCAATGTAATTTGTAACGTGATTAAAAAATTTAGGGAAAGAGTTGATATATTCATGGATATTATTTTGTGGCACTGTTGGTTATCGCAGTTGCTTCTTGAAGCTTTTAAGTTACATGACTTAAATTGAAACATAAAAAGAGATTAAAACCACTTTCATTCAATAACTTGTTTTTTAACCAATGTTTAGAAATAAATTAGCCTGTAATTGAAGCCAAATGTTCCCCATTCTGAAACTGTTGTATGTCTTTGACATGTCTCTGTCTCAATATTAATTTGGGGTTTTATTTTCTTTACAGGTTAAAACTTGTGAGACCACAGCATATGTGAGTAAAATTACAATTTGGAATTTGGGGGTGGAGATACATCTGTAACGACTAAAAGTACATTTTTAAATCTCCAACTGATTTCAGAGGTTGGCATAGCTCAATGTTTTTATATCTGGTCATTTTCATGATTTATATTTGAGTGATGGATTGGAAATGCAGGTTATGCGATTCCTCCTCACTCACCCGAGCACAGTTACTTAGACATTATGGTTTGCAACATAGCCATTTTTCAAAGGTTAGCCCTTTACCGTGTCTCTATGACTCTTGCATTTGCACATTTGTTTCATTCAATGCACTAAAAATTCATGTATCACGATTTCATAATGAGAAGGATAAGAAGCACGCATGTCAAGAAGTTCAGGTGTGCACACATGTCCTTTATGTGGTTTCAAGCAACCTTTTTCAGAGAAAAATCTTTTTGGTCATTTAAGAGGGCATTTGAGAAGTCATGAAATGGTAACATGTCCATATAAAAACTGTAGGTATAGCACAAATGTCTACTCCTCATTTAATTCCCACAAAACCAGGGCCCATGGAGTAGATGTTAGTTCAACTTGGTTGGACCTTTTTGAGGATGTAGTTGCTGTAGATGATGGCAGTTCTCCAGCTGCAGAGCCTTCATATGAGGATCCTACTCAGTCTGAGAACGCAGACATGTTGGATATTGTTGACGATATACAGTGTGACACAAGCCAATTAAAAGCGCAACTACAATGCAATTTAGCCTCTCTGTTTTTGAAGATGCAGGCTATACTTCATGTGTCAGATATAGCTGCGCAGGAAATAGTAGAACATTTGTGTCATCTGTTTTCTTTGTTGAGACCTCTGCTGAGAGAGGCAGTTAATGACGTATTACAGAAACATTGCTATGCTGTGAGTGAAGCTGCTCTTGATGAAATTGTTAGTGTTGTTATGGACAGTAATGTTTTTGTCAGTGCAACTGCTAAAGGAGCAGAATTATCCTCAAATAAGCGACGAAAAACCTTTATTGAGAGAAACTACCCAATGGTTATGCCGTTTCAGTATGTTTTAGCACCTGGGCGCACAGGCGTTTATGTCCCTATACTGCCTATGATTCAGTTGTTGTTTAAACATACTGATGTTCTTGACAGAATTCAAGAATTACATTCTTCACAATTCAGTCAGTACACAAGTCATAGAGACGGTTTGTACTTTAAAGAAAATAAACTGTTGTCAGCATCAGATGAGTTTAAATTGCCACTGCTCATTTACATCGATGAGATAGAAGTTGCAAATCCATTAGGTACTTCGAGGAAAATACACAAACTCTGTTCGGTGTACTGGGTACTTGCAGATCTACCCAGCAAATACCGATCAGCTTTGCATGTGATACAGCTGGCAGTGCTGTGTAAATGTCCAGAAATGTGGCTATGAAACTGTGCTTGGCCCTTTAATGCAAGACATATGTACATTAGAACAAGATGGTGTGTTCATTGAGTCTCTTGGTCAATCTGTTAAAGGCACTGTTCTTTTTGTTGCAGCAGATAATCTTGCAGCTCACGGATTGGCAGGCTTTGTACAGTCATTTCGTTCTGACTATGTGTGCAGATTCTGTCTGGCAACTCAAGACCAGTTTCAATCGCATGATGTTGCTGAGGGTGAATTCAGTCTGAGAACTAAGGTAAGTCATGATCTGCATGTCCAGAATGTGTCCAGTAGAAATGGGGAAAGTAACTGTGGTGTGAAAGCAGACTGTGTCTTAAAACAAAAGCTGCAGTATTTTCATCCAATCACTGGTTTCCCCTGATATTCTCCATGACCTCCTTGAAGGTATTGTGCCAGTAGAGTTGGCTTTATGCATTCAGGAAATGATTCGTCTGAAACACTTCACGCTTGATTATTTGAACAGGAAAATTGAATCATTCCCATATCAACACACAGATAAGGTTGATAAACCAAAGCCAATTTCCAAAACTTATACCACAAAAATGACAATAGGTGGTAACGGTCATGAAAATGCTGCGTTACTTCGGCTGCTTCCGTTTATGGTTGGCAGTGTAGTACAGAGGGAGATAGTGCATGGGCAGTGTTAATGGAATTGAAAGATTGTGGAGTTAGTGCTGTCTCCAATTTTACTGAAGAGATGATTCAGTATCTACAGACTAAAATTAGGGACCACAGGCAAATTCTTCTTGAAGTATTTCCAGGTTTTAAGCTTCGGCCAAAGCATCACTTCATCGAACATTACCCAGAACTGATCAGATGTTTTGGACCTCTCGTACATTTTTGGACCATGCGCTTTGAAGGCAAACACCGCTTCTTTAAACGGGTTGTGCACGATACACAGAACTTTAAAAATGTGCTAAAGACACTGGCAACCAGACACCAACATATGATGGCTTATCATCTAAGTGCGCCAGCGTTCTTCAAACCACATTTGCAGGCATCAACAGTGACATCTGTTTAGTTTCAACACTACCTGAAGTGGCAATACAGTACATTAAACAGAAGACTGATAGTAACACTATATACTCTGCATCTAGAATCACCATTGATGGGACGAATATTTCTACTGGGGAATATTTTTGCTGGGTTTGATGCAGGGTTACCTCAGTTTTGTAAAACTGAGTCAATCCTCCTTGTGAACGATCACGTGGCCTTCCTATGCAGGGAGCACAAGTCACATTATGTTGAACACCTAAGAGCCTTTAATCTGAGTTTAGGTGATCTATCTGTTAAAACAATAACAGATTTGAGTGACACATCCCCCCTTTCTGCCTACAGCATAGAGGGCCAGTTGCTGTTAACGCCAAAGCGATTTCTACCTTTACAATAAGGTAAAGATTTCTACATTATCTAGAAATCCATGTCCTGTCCATCTTGTTTGAAACTATTTGTTTAACTTGTCTTTTACCTTGTTGTTTTGGTCTCCTAGATGGCGGAATCCCAGAAACTTTTACTGAGAGTTTACATTGCTCCTGACACTTTCTACACGCCCAAGTACAGTAGAAGAGTTGATTACAGTGATTAAAGAGAAATTCAGACCTCGTCTTGATTTTGATTTCAGCCTCCAATATGAGGACCCAGACTTTGGGGGGCAACTCTGCTTTCTAACAGACATTTCAGAACTGCCGGAGAAGGCTGTATTGAAAGTACACAGATCTGAGACTGATGGCAGCTCAACTGCAACTTCAGACACAGAAATACTCCCTTATGCCCCAGGACGCTACCAGAGTTGGCCTGATGTTTTCCCAGTTCCTCAATTTTCATATGATGTCGAGCACAGCCTAGAAGCTGGAAATGCAGCCTATGAAAACAGTGGAAAGTTCTTAAAATTAACAAAAGGCAAAAAACATGACATTCTAGAAAATATGGCGAAGGCAATGCACAGCTTTAAGGCTTACCCCAGTGACAAAGAAGTAGCTAAAGCAGCTGAGGCTCTTATTTCTAAGCACCCCTGCCTCACAGAACCAGGAAGTCACTGTGGATGGTATGGCTGGAAGACAAGTTTAAAGTTTAAGATGGGCAACTATCGCACAAAACTCAGCAGATCTGGTTGTGAAGAGGTGGCTGTGAACTCAGGGAAGAGAAGCCAAAATAACCCAGAGAGTGAGTCTCCCCACTCCAACATCAAAAGAGCTCGTCGAGCTGAGGTAAACTACCTACCAAATTTTCCAAAAGGAGAGAATGCTGAAAGCTTGGAACAACAAAGATTGCAAATAGTTGAAGAAGTGTCTAAGACAGAAAGAAGTCTTGTGCTGATCGAGAGACTCATGCAAACAACATTTGCATTGCGTCGCAAACAGATCGTTGTAGATAACCCATCACAACCAGTGAAGGACTTTTTGGAAAAGTGGCCTGCACTTCGTTTGGAATCTCAGGTAATTTTCTCTGTTGTGTTTATGTGTGTCTGTTACTTTTATTTTCTTGTTTAACATTTTTTTTTTTGTTATTTGTTTGTATGCTTGCTTTCAGATTGCTGCAGAATTCCACAGAATTACTAATATCAGCTTGAAAAACAAGTTCTATGCAGAGCTGGACAAACATACTCCTCGTCTGATTGCTGTTTACAGGCAGAAGGCTGCCCGCACTGGCAAGGCAGCAGAAGCACTGAGAAGCATCTTTAGTGCCTATGATCTTCTGGTAAATTTTATGTTAATTACATTTATAGTTAATTGCTTAATGTGCACAAGTATTACACCGCTATCTGTTAATTGTTTAAACCTGGCTTTAAACCCTTGGACCACTAACATAGTTCTGTCTTTTTCAGGATCACTATGATATTAACAACAGACGTACAGCTGCACTTCGAGCCCTCCCTATCTTTTTGCGTGAAGATGATGCTGTGTTTTTCAAGATGTGGAATGTAGGTTTTATACATCTCATTTGAATTTAAACATTATTTATCCGCTTATGCTCATGAAGTTCTCTCATGCTTTTCAGACTGAAGAGGTGGATGAGCCAGACATTGCAGATTCAGCCGTAGCTCTTGTCAGCATGGTGAATGGAGACTCGAGTTCCACTGCTCAGTTTGACCCTGCTGGGATTGCTATTGTGCTGGAAGGTGACATTGTTCTGAGGGACATTTCCAGGTTGGCTGAGGCTTTTCTTTTGATGTTTGGGTTGATATATGCATTACATCTCAACTACCCCAAAGAGCTGACCCACACCTTTAACTTCATCCAAAAAGTCTTACTGGGCTTGGATGACTCAAAGCCACTAGCACCCAGATTGCTGAGTCTAAAAAATGATCTTCTGATTAAGGAGTAAGAGGAATGTGTGTATGAGCTCTATACAGTTTACATATTTTTATTTTTTTCAGTTGTTGTGACTAATGTAGTTGCACTATTAAGCACTGAGCTCTAGATTTTAAATTTCCCAGTGGAGATTTTCATGTTCATTTTAGTATTCATTGGGACACGAGAATGTTTATTGTATTTTATTTCACTTGTGAATTTTCCAGAACAGACTTTTTTGTTCACTTAGTATTTACTGGGATTGCGTAACTGAAAGCCACTAGCACCCGGATTGCTGTTTAAAAAAAAAAAATATTTACTTAGTAAAGAGTTTTTCTGTATGTCTGGATACACTAGTTTGTACACTTTATTATCTGTTCTTTTCATTTGTTAATACAGTTACATTCTATTGTATACAGAGCTCATGTTATAATGCTGAGCTCAGAAAACTGTTCTATCTGTGACATAAAAAGACATCAACAGTGTAAATGCATTTTGAAATGCATTGTTATTGTATATTTCTAAAATGTTTATACGTTGTGGCACTTTCGTTTGCTGTCAAAAGGTAATGGCATTTAAACAATGTTAATGCCTCAGGTTTGAATCGTAATTCCTTTTGCAAAATAAAACATACTTCATCGCAAATGGAGTTTGAAATTGTCTTCTTTCCTAATATTTAAGGAAAAGATTTAAATTTTGAGGTAATATTCTTGAAAATTGAAAATATTATTTTTTTATATATATATAACCAAACTATTTTGTATATTTAATTTCTGATTAATAAAAATTTATTGAGTTTTAAAATGCATAGAAAAAAGTTTATTCAAATAATTTTGAGTTCATCTGTTCTGTGGATTTAAGTGTAACTGACTTAAAACAATTAATTTATCAACTTAAAATTTTGAGGTAATAAGTTCCTCAAATTTTTTTGAGTTATCTTAACTTATCGGGGTTACAGTGTAGAAATGTACAGGGCTACCGCAAAAACAGAAGTTCAAAGACAATGCTGCGTCTGAATCACCTACTTCTCTACTATTTAGTAGGGGAAAAGCAGTAAGCGAGCGAATATGTCCGTCAAAAAAGAGTAGGCGAAAATTACCTGGGTGACACTAATTCTCACGAGATTCAGACATGCGTCTACTTAAAGTGCATCCGAAACACCTACTTACCTACTATATAGTTGGGGAAAAGCAGTAGGTGAGCGAATAAGTATATCAGAAACCTCAGTAATCATAAGTGAGTAGTCGAGTAGTTCCCGGATGGCCTACTGCTTCCGCCCAGATTCTGAAGTGTTCCTCGATAGATACTTTTCTATCCCAGGAGGCCATGGGAGAGGATACGTCATAATCGAACACGGAGGAGAAAAGCGACACGGATGTTGTCAAATGTGAGTATTGAAAAATAAAAACATGGTTCCTTGTCTTGAAGTCACATTTATTGAACTACTGTAGAGTAAACTGCTGAATGTGTAAAGATGCTAGACAGTATACAGGTGCTGGTCATATAATTAGAATATCATCAAAAAGTTCATTTTTTTATTGTAAATTATTTGTAAAATTGAAACTTTCATATATTCTAGATTCTCTACATGTTAAAGTAAAACATTTCAAAAGTTTTGTTTTTTTTTTTTTTTTTAATTTTGATGATTAGAGCGTACAGCTCATGAAAGTCCAAAATCCAGTATCTCAAAAATTTAGAATATTTCCTAAGATCAATCAAAAAATGGATTTGCAAAACAGAAAAGTTCAATTTCTTTAAAGTATGTTCATTGTGCACTCAATACTTGGTCGGCAGCACATATTACAGCAAATGACTTGCTCCTAGCACTAATTACAGCATCAGTGAAGTGTGGCATGGAAGTGATCAGCCTGTGGCACTGCTGAGGCACTATTGAGCCTTCAGATCATCTGTATATTGTTGGATCGACTGTTTTCATCTTTCTTAAAAATATCCCATAGATTCAGGTCAGGCATGTTGGCTGGCCAATAAAGCACAGTAATATCATGGTCAGCAAACCTCTTGGAAGGGGTTTTTGCACTGTGGGCAGGTGCTAAAGTCCTGCTGAAAAGGAAATCAGCATCCCTAAGCTTGTCAGCAGATGGAAGCATAAAGTGCTCCAAAATCTCCTGGTAGATGGCTGCATTGACTTTGCACTTGATAAAACACAATGGACCAACACCAGCAGACGTCACGCCCCCCAAAATCATTACTGATCTCAGAAACTTCACACTAGACTTCAAGCAGCTTGGATTCTGTGCCTCTCCAGTCTTCCTTCAGACTCTGGGACCATGATTTCAACATGAAATGCAAAAATTTACTTTTATCTGAAAAGAGGACTTTCGACCACTGTTCACTGTCCAGTTCTTTTTCTCCTTAGCCCAGGTAAGATGCTTCTGGTTGTTCTGTTTCAGAAGTGGCTTGGTAGTCCTTTTCCTGAAGATGTCCGAGTGTCGTGACTCTTGATGCGCTGACTCCAGCTTCATTCTACTCATTGTGAAACTCTCCCAAGTGTTTGAATCAGCTTTACTTAACCCTTTCGATGGTGAGTTTAAAATATTCTAACTGTCCCCCCAGAGTGAGTTTTTTAAGGCGACCGTTTATTTAGAACGTTTGCCTTTAATGTTCCATGGCGACGCGTCTTGCGTGTCACGAGCGCTGAACGCAGCAACACAACACTGTATGACAGATGGATCCTATTATTTTAGTTTTTCCTTTTTATTTAAATATTCGCAAAATTGCTTACCATGTCATCAACTATATGATATTCCGATTCTCAAATATGTGTAAGTGAGTGTGCTTTGTCGTTTTAAAACCTTTATAAATAATCTTTATCTTGATCTATAATGCGAGATGGGCGCCGCCATCTTAGTTTGCGCTGCAGTTCACAGAGTCCTGTCAGTCGGATTTACAGCAGGTGAATTCATCAATTTCTCCCGAAATATATGCAAGTAAGTGGCTGGTGAACTGGAAGAATAATAGAGTAAACTTTATAGTTACTTAGGCCCATTATGTGCGTCTGATATGAATAAATGTCGGCAAATATATTTGTTATTGCTGCTTCCACTGATGTCGGACATCAGTGTGTATTTTATAAAACTCTTAATGTATTGTTTTAATGGTGATTATGCATATTTAAATGTCTGAAACCTTAAAAGAAACATTATGTGGCTGAAAACGCTGCATAGCTGTGATATATAACAAGAGCTGCGCGCGTCCGTCTCGCAGCCAGAGCGCGAAAGCACAGTTTGAATCTGGCAGTTATGTGACGTCGCTGAACGTTCGAAATCCCATATGTGGTACCGTACGCCCAGGGGCACAGAAATAAAAATCCCATATGTGGGACCGTACCGCTCAAAGGGTTACAGTATTCTCAAGCTTGCGATCATCCCTGTTGCTTGTGCACCTTTGCCTACCCAATTTCTTTCTTCCAGTCAACTTTGCATTTAATATGCTTTGATACATCACTCTGTAAACAGCCACCCCATTCAGTAATGACCTTCTGTGACTTACTCTCTTTGTGGAGGGTGTCAATGATTGTCTCCTGGACCATTGCCAAGTCAGCAGTCTTCCTCATTAGTGTGGTTTCAAAGAACAAGAGATGCCCAGAATTTATACTGTAGGGATGGTCATTTAATGAAACTCAAATGTAAATATTCTAATATTTGAGATACTGGATTTTGGACTTTCATTAGCTGTACGCTCTAATCAACAAATTAAAAAAAAAAAAAAAAAAAAAAAAAAAAAAATTTTAAATGTTTTTACTTACATGTAGGGAATCTAGAATAATGAACATTTCATTTTTTAAATAATTTACAATAAAAAAATGAACTTTTTCATGATATTCTAATATATAACCAACACCTGTAGTTTTATTATGTGTAGATAACAGGAGAGCTCTATAAACACAACTTAATTCTCTGAAGTGGATTTACATTTTCTAAACCATATACATCTTAAAGATGCTTACTAAATGTTTATTTAAAGACCCCCTGTGGTGAAAATCAATTTTTTAATGTTGTTTATATGTCTATGTAGTGTTTTTAACATGCTTCAAGACAAACCATGTGCAAATTCATAAGTCAGCACCATTGCTGAGTATTTTATGTTTAAAACTGCAGTAAACCAAAAACCCGTGGTTTGAAATCAGTGGTGTTTGTGACATCACAGACTACCTTGTAACCAATCACAACAACGTGCTGGCAGGCTTTAGCCTATCATTAACTATGAGCGCTCTGAAGCAGGAAAGTCTCGAGAGAAGCCAGGTCACCCCGGTAAATTTTCTGTTTGACATAAAAAATTGTGTTGATTTATCAATATAGCGAGTCTATTACGATGTTATGATGAACTGTATGCCTTTCTTTTGCGTTTGTAATGATACTGATTGAAGGCAGCTCTCTGACTCTGTCTGAGATGAAGAACGGGAACAGGAACATTAGCAACACATTATTCACTGTTTGATAATGTAGTCAAGCAAAAGGCTAATCATATTAATTCATATTTATTGAATGACAGAACCATCGCAAGGGCTGTGCGAAGTGTGCGAGCACATAGCGGCTTGCGCTAGAGGTGACAGCTGACTTGAAGTAAAGCCAATAATGTTCATGTTTTTGTCCTTCGAAATATTTTAATAGCCTACTATAAACATAGCTATAACAATATTGCTCTGAGCATGTGCGTGTGATTCGTGTGCATATTCAGTCAGTGTGGAATTGCACGTCAAGTTCTGAGAGAGCTATTCAGTCCATTATAAATTTTAGCCTACCTGATAAGTTCAAGTAAATATGATGGAAGTTCGCGCTCATTCAATGATGTGGATTTCATCTGAATGTTTTTTTTTTTAAATCTGAAAACTAAAAGCAACGAAATTGTCAAACATCCATTAGCGTGTCCACAGAGGAAAACAGCTGAGCAAGTGGAGGTTGGGCTAATTTGCTTGTTTATTAAATGAGACAAGGGTTTACAAGCTATTTTAAGGCATGAAGACATTTTTTTCACTTGAATTTGTTTTTTAAATATGTCATTTCGGTGATCAAAGATGAGTTTTAAGGGATAAAATATTTGACTACAGGGGGACTTTAACAACTGAAAGGAACGTCTTTAAGTATTATGACTTACGAGTGATAGATTATGTATTATGAGTGATGTATGTGTGCTATTATGTAGAATTCACTGTTGTCAACACTGTTTACATTACATGAATGAAAATAATGTAAATAAATAAATTTGAAAGTAAATAAATCTACATAAAATAAACATAAGTTTAATCTATTTTATTTGTCCATTAGTACTGTTAATAAAATAAGGAACATTTGTATTGGATAAAAAGTGAGTTAAGACATAATCAACACATAAATGTATATGTGACATAAAACACATTTGAGCACATAAATCTCAGAGGAATCTTGAATCTTGTCTGGATGTTACAGGGACAGATGATCACACATGTGTTTATCCGGTGGAGAGAGGCTTATGAGGGAATGATGCCATCAAAGGCTTTGAGTGAGGATACTACATAAATGAATACAAAGTCTATTTAAATCTTAAGTTGTAGTTTATTTTAATTATTCTAATTTAAACAGTTATTACAGCACTTTTCTGATTCTTGATGTCTGTGCATTTGCTGCAGAGCTTTTGTGGTGGAGCAAGACCTGCAAGGAAAGGTGACAGTGGCATTTGTTAGAAAAGAAAGGAAAACCTGAAACAAAAATATAAATTAAGATCATTTTGTTACTTCTAATACAGAAATCAGATGACACTGTGCTGTTAAAATGACTGCTTTTGTATGATGATTGTGTATTTTTGTAGGATGTGAAATGTCCTCAGTGTCATGGATGAGACCCTCTATCACTCCCCCTGCCCTTACTGCCTCATCTAGACTGATGTTGATGTGATTTCTTCATCCTCAGTGAGTCAAGAGCCAGCGAGAGCATCTAGACAAAGACCAAAGGACATTAGCCGCGTTTCCACTGTCGGGCCTAAAGCAGGCATGCTAGTGCTTGCCAGGGCCAGTCGCGTTTCCACTGTCACTTCCGGGGCTTGATCGTGCCTCATCGGGGTTTCCTCGGGGCCAACGGCCCGGGTTTTTCGGCCCGCCGAATACCTTGGTCCAAAGCAGGCAAGCTCGGGCTTGAGGGAGTGGTTACGAACAAAGGCGGAGTTTATCTGTGTGTGTGACGGAGGCGCCATGGATGATTACATGTAGGTTACCAGCTAACATCAGCATTAAAGACTTTTAAAACAATTTTAGCTCAAAACTCACATTCAGACAGCAGCAAGTGTTTGAAATCACTTCTGTTTGTGATCCGATGTGTATTCTGATCACCAAGACTGTGCGTGCTATTACCATAGTAAACATGGTAAATATATTTACGACGGCTTAAATAAATCAGACAAATACACTATCATGCAACGTTATTTATTTTATCCGTTAGCACGTCTTGTCTCTCAACGGACTGATATCCATATTTAGCTCTGCATATTTCATAAAATAAAGCAACTCCATGTTTTCGGGATTCCTCTGTTTCTCTGTCACTGGAGAAAGTGCTAAAGCTGTAGGTCATAATTTTGGTGGAAAATTTATAGAAATTATTATTCTTTGTAAATGTGATGTAAAATACTGTTCTATGACAAAATAAACAGAAACAGACGCGAATAAGTAAATAAGTATGTGTGTCCTCTTTCTTTTGTGAAATAACAGTAAATACCACTTTATTTCTGTGACTAATATTTAATCTTGACACAAATTAATTAATTATGATTAATTTGTTTGGTAAAACATCGATGCTTGGGTTTTTAAATTTTTAAGTAAACAACAAAATGCCAACAAACACCTGCTTTTATCATGTTCACTTTACGATCTCGCTAGTTTCCAGTGATTTCTTTCTGATTATTTTTCTGATAAAACTTCAATTTGTTTGTGAAATGACGGGTTTGTGTGATGTTGTTTCAGAGAGGTGTATTACAGGTGGGTTTTAGTGAAGCGCTGTGGAGCTTCTGACCAGATGGTGGAAATGCAGTGTGATTTTGGGCTCGGTGCTACAAGTCCGGGGCTATTAGCCTAGCCTGGCCTGCTGAAAGCCCTGGCTCACACTGGCCCGACAGTGGAAAAACGGCTATTGAGGATGTGATTTTGGTCAAGTTTGTTCTGCTGGTTTCTGTTCATACAATGAAGCTTCAAAAGCATCATTAAATAATGTCATGAAGCTTCTGGAAGTCAGGCTCCATTGCCTGATACTGTGTGAACAGAAACCAGCAGGGAAAACTTGACAAATCACCTTTTGTGTTAAGAAAGAAAAAAAAAAAAATGAACACAGGGTTTGACCTGCATGAAGGCAAGTAAATAATGACTGAATTTATTTGTTTGGATGAATTGGGTGGATTGTATGAAATGTATGTGTGCATTTATATTTTTTAAGTTTACTTATTCATCCTTGGAATTCATTTTATTACTTGTGCTTATATATTTCAGTATGACTAATGCATTAAAAGCCTATTTTTTTAATAAATGCAATGTAGCCTACAGTTTCCAAATATGTGTAAATAAATATGTTTATTAAGTTTATACTGGCATAATCATTTTTCATTCATACACACAAATCTATATTAAACAACACACCAGCAGCACAAATAACGTTACATGAGAAAAAAATATGTCGAGTGTTTGAACTTGAACTTAACTTTTCGGAATTCAAATGTCTCTTCAATTTGGTCTGTGACCAATCATATTTTGTTGCTCACTGCCTTCAGCCAATTAGAGCTGCTGATGTCACAGTACTCGTCTGAATCCCCCTCGCTCAGTCACTCAGGGGTTCCCTTTCGAAGGGAATTTCAATTTTGCGTTCAATCACGCTTTGGGGAATGTCACACGTGACCCGGTGTCTGAAAGCCAACTCCAATCCTTATTGGCCGGCGACAGCCTATGACGTAATATGGCGCGACCTGGAAGTATAAAAGGAGCGCCTGGAGAAACAGTCAGTTTCTTTTTCGTCTTTCAGGTCTGTTCTGTCTGACTGTGACTATATCGACTCCGGTAAGGGATTCTCTAAAGGGCCATGAAACCCCCCTGTTTTACCCTGGTCGTTCACACCTATGACTTGAAAAAACTTTGTGAAAATGGGCGTGTAAAGCTCTGGAAAAGTGGGAGTGAAGAGGGGGGAGAAGAAGGAGGGAGAGAACAACCAATCAAACAGAGACATACAACACACTCATTATACAGAATAATGGATATTTAATATATGAGCATGGAGAAAATGACAAACTCCCAAGCACAAGAAAAAAATGCGAAAGAATATTTAATAGGGCTAATAATAGGCTACTTGGATTACGTTTACGAGCACTGCAGTCTCAAAATCAGTCTTTTGTCTGTTAGAATGATCGTGTCGTCACGTTCAGGCTACACCACTGTATCAGTATCCAGTTTGCACATATAATGTTAGTTCATCTGAAGAAGACTTGATGAAATATGTGTGCATAACTACACCGTGCTGGTTAATGTTTGATGCAGGAGAATGTGTGAAATAAAAACTTTAAACATGGATAGTTTCCATTTGTGCCTGGTAGATCACAGCAAAACAATCCACATGCGCACAAACCTCTGCTCTGGTCGTGTCTCAGGAAAACACATTGTGTTGTGGCACTGAGGAAACGAACACCAACGATATGTCTCTGAATGACAAGAGACCGAGGCGAGAGAAGTGATAATGCTGCAATTATTTTATGCATACTACAGTGCAGTGATTGGATTAAAGGAGCTTTATGTCATGAATATATGTCGAGAAACAGTCTACGTCACCATATTCGACCATGCCCATACTTGGGCCGAAAACACACGATGATGTCAGATTTTGTGACGTTGCTCCGACTTAGCTTTTCAAACAGGAAGTCAGAAATCGCTCTGAAAAATGCAAAAATAACTATTTTTCACTTATGAATAACATTACCGAGTACCTTTAGTGTTTTCAATGATGTGCAGCCTATACATATCTGTTTACATCTCAAAAAAAGTGTTTTGGGGTTTCATGACCCTTTAATATGCCTTACAAATGTTCAAGAGAGTGTATTCATCTGTGTCCCAGATTTTGACACTTGACATACACATTTCTGGGCATTTTCTGTCTGGAGAGGAGCATGCATAGACAGTGTTTGAGGGTGCTGTCTCTGTGTGTTTGTCTGTTGTTTACTATGAGCAGCTCCATATCGGGACGCTCTGTTCTCATTCGGCACTCTTCTCTAGGGAAGAGGTGTCCGCATCTGTGCCTGGTGATTCTGGCCCTGTTTGTGCTGAGGCAAAACGGTAGCTGCAATCATAGGGCTCGCAGGTGAGCTCGAGAGTTTGTGTTCTCTCTCAGCTCCCCCGGGGCTGACGAGGATGAGTTGTTGGATGATGATGACGTCCGTGTTTGACGTCATCGTGTCCGGCAGTGAGTGCTCCTCTGGCTGCTGTTTATGCGGAGCTGCTGGTGTTTTTGGGATGCGCTTTTCGGCGGGCTGCAGCTGCTGTGAGAGCGCGTTAAGTAAGGCGCAGACAGCTCGACGAGCGGTTACTTTCTATCCATGAACGCTGCAGCTCCCATAAGCTTTCCATTCCTTCCTGATCTCCGTGTTTGAGATCGGGAGGACATGGAAAAACCTCTAGCCATTCAGATTTGTATCTGAGCCTAGACAGACGGGAGGGGGAAGAAGCGAGAGTGAGAGATGGATGATCGATTGTAAACACCACTGCGTTTGTAATTGATCCCCCAGCTACATAGGGGGATTTATACCTACCCTCTCCTCTTCTTCTTTCACCTCCTATATATATATATATATATATGTGTGTATATATATGTATGTTTATTTATATGCATGTATATATAGACATATATCATGCTCAGATGCTTCTTATGGTCAGACTGATGGCTGGGCCCATAGTGATTTTTCTGTCGGCCCGCTTTTTCGGTTTGATAGTGAGAGGATCTTTTAGGCTTAAAAGAACCCTAGATTCTATCCTGTCATGTGGAGAAAAAGGAGATTTAGGAGTCTTCGGTCTTTGAGCCGCAGGAGGGTCTATATTTTATGTTTTTAAAATAAGACCTTGTTTTCCTGTATAGTTTGAGTTAGCACTCGTCACTTCAGTTAGTATGTATGTTTATGAGCTAGGTTAGGTGCTTTATATGTTAACCTTATGTATACTATCCCTTGTCAGGTGGTATAGTTCCTAGTTCTGGCCTCCTCCCGAGGGAGTTGTTAGGCCATATGCCCATTGTCCTCATGTTTATGTAGATGCATTGATGAGGTTAACAGCTAGGTTGTAGACTGTGAATCTGTGTGGAGAATATGTTTATCCTCATTGGAAACAGCATGTATGTCAAATCATTACGTTTGCTTTGAGTTCTAGACTTTTGCCCTACATTTGTATGTGAGCTTACTTATGCTGCCACAGGTTAGCACCTGTTCTCATAATAGCAGGCTCTTTGATGTTAGCCTCTACTGGAGAGATTGGTGACTATTATATTCCCCAGTAGAGGTTTATTTTTGTCACTGAGTGCATCACCTGTTGGATTGCATACTCAGGGTAGTATAGAACCACTTTCTGAGAAAAGCTGGTTTCTATTAGCTCCCTTTTTGTGATCTTGTTAACAGCTATATTGCATATAACTTTGGTTGTAGGCTCTTATAGTTAATTAGCCTACTTCTAGTTAGCAATTGTATTTCTAACAAATGCTGTTAGTTGATCATAGTTTGCTCACATAGTTTACACTGCCATAGGCTTTTTGCTACGTGTCCGTTTGAGGTAGTAGGCCATATAGACCTCCCTTAGACCATGTTGGCATTGTTTGGTTCCCTTTAGTCACATATGATTTAGAGTACATTGCCTGTTGGAATGTGTAGCCTAGCTCAGGTTGCAGTTAGCTTCCCACAGCTATTGTTGGGTTAGAGCTGGTCTCCTGTAGCTTGGTTCCCTTTTAAATTCATGAGCTGAAGCCAACAGGCTGAACGCCACTTGTTGCTGAGATTGTAGGCCCCACAAGGCCTCCTTTTAGCTGACTTGTTGGCAGGATGCCTGGGAATCCAAGAACCCATACCACCATCGGCCATGCACCACCTCTGTTGAGTAGGCCTAAAGCAGGCCTCTCGTGGAGTATGGTGACGTAATATGCATTCCTTCTCTCAGTATTATGCGTGAAAGGTTTTCCACTGAATGCATGGCCTGTTGGTTGGTATGGTCTTGGACTGGCTGATGCCAAGTGTTTACTAGGGTAGGCCCTAATAAGGCCTCCTTTTAGTTTACATGTTGGCACAGTTTGTGTTTATATGGGCAAGCGGGCTGAACACCACTTGCTGCTGAACTTGAGGCCCCATAAGGACTCCTTTTTAGCTGACATGCTAGCAGGATGCTTGTGAATCCAGTACCACCATCGGCCACGCCTCACCTCCGTTGAGTAGGCCTTAAGCAGGCCTCTCGTGAAGTATGTGGCGTAATATGCATTTCCTTTTAGAAACTAAATCGTTGAATGCATGGCCTGATGGTTGGTGTGGTTATGGTCGCCACTTGCTGATGCCACATGTTTACTAAGGTATGGGCCTCCCGTGTAGCATGTTGTAGTTCAGTTATGTTCTCCTCTTGCTTTGAGAGTAAAAAGGTGCTTTTTCCGAGTACTCTTCTGAGTGGCTGACCTCACAGGGGTGAGTTTTTGTGGTGAAACCTTACTGAAATTTGGTTTTAACTACATCAGCCTCCTTGAGTCTGGGTTTCTACTCTAGTTGAGCTAAATAGCTACCTAGTATCTAGGTTGGTTCTATTTTTGCTCCTAGAACCCTAATGGCCACCAGACGAACGGCGTATGTCTTGAAGGTTTTTAGGCCTGTAAGGGTGGAACTCCTACAGCGGTTCAGACTGTAAGGTTTGCCGAGTGACTAAAGAAACTTTTTTTACATTTCTTGTCTATTACCACCCACTGCAACTTATACCAAAGACGGAAATAAGCGCAGTTATAATAGCAAAATATGTGGGAGAGCGTTGCTTTTGTGTGACAATATTGTATTGCAATAGGGAGCACATTAATGTTACTAAATCAAAACTAGTTAGCACATCATTTGTAATTGAAAGGTTTTAATGACAATATCTGATTATGGTTACACTTAAAATAATTACAAAATAGATGTATGAGATGATAAAATCATATACCATTAATCGTACACAGCATGTATGAAAAATGTTACCTGAGAGAGAGAGAGAGAGAGATAGAGAGAGAGAGAGAGAGAGAGAGAGAGAGAGAGAGAGAGAGAGAATTGAATTTGAAAATACCTTTTTATTACAGTGAAGTAATTACATTACCCCATTCTACAAAAAAACATACACATTTACAAATACAAAAAACTCTTTATACTATCATTTATAAACAATATTGTAAAATTCTCCTTTACTGCAAAACATACCAAAACTTAATGTCCCTTCACAAACAGAACACAATACTTCCCTACAAACCATTTCATTTCAAATGATGGCAAATCATTCATTGCCTTGAAAAAATTAAAATCTGTAATTACCCTAGATTTAATTACATTGGAAAAAACCATAGTACATCTTGTCCAGAAATATTTTCAATCTATTTTTCCTAAATTGCCATTTTTGATTGTCCCAAAACAAAATAAACAATTGACACTCAGAAGCCTTTCTCCTTACATATTTAAAACCACAAATAAACATTTGCATAGAAAACACTTCATTAAAAGACTTAAAAAAAGACTCCAGAACAATAATAATGGTTTCAATCTTTCACAATACATAAAAGCATGAAAAATTGTTTCTCTTGAGAGCAAAAAGGACAATCAGGTCTAGTCTCAGGGTTCAAAACATTAACAAAAGCATTAACAGCTATAACCCCATTAAGATTCTCCACTGTATGTCACCCGCTCTCTTTGGTAACGGTGGCTTATATAGTGCTCTCCATTGTGGTCTATCAGCCCTACTTAAACCAAGGACAGTACGCCATGGTGTATCACTCCTATTATGTAAAACTTTTATTAAAAACTTTCACACAATTTTTATACACATCTTTTACATTTAAAGAGTCAGCACAAAAACATATATCTTTCTTTTCCAAAAAAAGACCTTCACACTCAACCATTTTAGATGACAAAATTAACAAATGGAAAAGGTCTTCTTCATTTGGTTTTAATAGACCTTGACAAAAGTCTACAATGCTTCTCAACTCTTCTTCTTTAAGAGCTGACTTCCATTTCATTAAAAGTTGACGAACCAACCTCAAAGACTTAAACCCCAACTTTGTTGCTGTCCCCTCAATATTCTCAAAATCCGGTCCTGCAATATTTACCAGATGTCCCAAAGTCGTACAACCTGCTTTAATTAAAAGTCCAGTATTTGCAGGAAAATGAGAACTGTCCACCACTTTTCAAACGGGTTCCATGGATCAGTGGTTCTTGAAGTAACCAAAAAAGTGATCTTGAAACTTGTCCATTTGTAACATCAAACAGATTCCAGACTTTAAAAATGTTCTGATAAAAAATTGGTGCATCTGATGTATCAATTTTCAGGGGATCCATTAAAAAAAAGAGACTTATCAAGACCTAAGCCTCCCAAACTCTTCAAGATCTCACAGCAACAACTTTCCAATTTGAATTAGGTAATCCATATAAAAGTGTGAATATAAAACGCATACGAAAAGCTGCAACTCTGCTTTGCACATTATAGGCCCTGTCCTCCTTCATCCTTAGATAAAAATAACACACTTTCGGATACCCAATGTAACTTCTCCCAAAAGAAATCTACTAAAACTTTCTGAATAGCAGAAAGTAAATACAAAGGAGGATCCACACACGCTAAACGATGCCACAAAGAGGAAGCCACAAGATTGTTAATAATTAAAGTACGTCCCCTGTACGACATTTTTGGAACCAACCACTTCCACTTATTTAGCCTTCCTTTTATTTTTTCCAGAACATCATCCCAGTTTTTGTTTACAACAGAGTCATCACCTAAAAAAAACACCCAAATATTTAAAACCTCTCTTAGACCAGGTTAAGCCATTTGGGAGCTTTGGTATACCCCTTAACCAATGGCCGACCAAAATTGCTTCACTTTTGGTCCAATTTATCTTGGATGAAGATATTTCCTTAAAATCATTTATCATATTTACCAGTGTATCAATGTCCTTTTGATCACTAATTAAGACTACTACATCGTCAGCATAAGTTGACAGAGAAACAGTTTTACCGGAAAAAGGTAAACATAAACCTTTGATGTTTTCTCTAACCTTGCATAAAAGAGGTTTTATTGCAATAGAGTACAACATACCAGACAAAGGACAACCTTGTCTTACACCTCTTTCCACTTTAAAAGGAGCACATAAGCCACCGTTAACCTTAATAATACTTTCAATATCATTATATAAAATCTTAATTTTTTCCACAAAGTTTTTTTTAAAACCAAAGGCTTCTAAAGTTAACAGATATTGATGTTCAGCCCTATCAAAGGCCTTCTCCTGATCTAAAGAGATTAGGCCAACATCAAACTCTTAATTTTAGAAAGGTCAAAAATATCACGAATAAAAGATATATTATCAAAAATAGACCTCTCAGGGATACAATATGTTTGATCGGAATGAATCACCTGTTCTAAAACCTTCTCAAGTCTGTTAGCAAGGGCTTTAGAAAGTATCTTATAGTCGCTACACAACACTGACACTGGTCTCCAACATTTGATTCTGTGATCTCCTTTTTGGGTAAAAGGGTAAGAACAGCTCTACGGCAGCTTAAAGGTAAATGGCCATTTCTAAAACTATCATTTAAAACCTCAAGTAAATCTTCTCCCAGTACAGTCCAGAAAACCTTAAAAAAAAATTCTACTGGAAGACCATCTATGCCTGGGGCCTTTCCATTCTCCATATTCTGAAGTGCTCTTGTCAATTCTTCAAGATGCATCTCACCACCAAGATCCCCATGAGACTCTGAGGAAACTGAGAAAATTTTCTAAAACGAAAAACTTGTGTTTTGCTCTATTTTGAGCTCACATTTATAAAACTTTATAAAAATTGGCAATTTTTTACGAATCTCGTTAACATCAGTTAACATCTTCCGACTCAGATCGCAATGAATGAAAAAATCTTTTTTGACCATTTTCTTCTCCAGGCTAAAAAAGAATTTAGATGGTACATCCATTTGGTCAGCATTTTGAAAACGTGACCTAACCAAGGCACCTTTTGCTTTCATCTCCAGCAAATCATTCAATTTAGATTTTTTTTCAGAAATACACTTAATAAAAGTCCAATCTCCAGTAGATTCTAGCTGTTCTTCCAATTTTACAATTCCATCTCTAAAATTTTCATTGACCTATCTATATTTGCAGTGACATTTTTTGTATACTGTTGGCTTAACTGCTTAATTTGGGATTTTCCATAGTCCCACCACTGTTGTAAAGAAGTAAACTGTTGATCTCTAAAGTCTTTCCAAAAAAAAAAAAAATGTCTTTAAATTCTTTATCACTCAAAAGAGCATTATTAAAGTGCCAGTATGCACTTTTTGATTTTACAGAACTTAAAAACAATGAACATACACTTTTGTAAAGCCACACATAAAGAATCCAAAAAAACAATTCTGTCTGCAGTTGCAGTAGGAGCATATACACATATAAACACAAAAATTTGATTTCAACAACCACTCTAATTTTTAAAATTCCCTTTTATTATCTCATCCATTTCATAAGAAACAGGGGTAAATTTTGAGAACAAAACAGCAACCCCAGCACTCAGTGAATTATTATGACTCAAAAAAGAGAGCCCATCCCATTCCATTGCCCAATTAGCTGCATTTTGAACGTCACTATGCGTCTCTTGAAGTAACACAACGTCAAAATGTTTTTGTTTAAGTAACTCATAAATCTCTGCTCTTTTTTTACAATCCCTTGCACCATTCACATTCAGGGATGCAATGTTAATGCTGCTCATGTTTAATAAAATAAACCATAAACATAAGCTCCACACAAGCACTGCAGCAGGGACCATGAGTTTCAACATCTTAGACACCATCATTGTTACTTGTTTCCACACTAACTCTTCTCACAATTTTCTTCAATCGGTACACTTCTCTATCAGTAAAACACCCCTCACTCATTAAACTCCGCGATCTTTCCACAAATAACTGAGTATTCGGGAAGTAATTTTCAACATAACATTCCTCTTATTTTTTGTAATTCTCAGAAATTGTTTGATGTTTTGTGCATCATAACCTCGAATATGAAATTCGGACTGAAAAAGCACTACTGGAATCAGATGAATCTTCATCACTTTCATCTTCCTCTCCATTGGACAACTCATTCGTACCTACTTTTTTCACCATCTTCAAACTACAATCACTTTTCATCTTTCTTTTTAAAGGTACTTTAAAAGACTGTGAATCCACTGCTTCTGTGACATTTACATCAGGAACCATTTCAGAAGATTTTATTTCACATTCAGAAGTAGGCTACTTCTGCATTCCACCTTGCAGCAGTACGACCATGTCTTCCATTGGTTCTTCAGACCCAGAAGGTCTAGATTCTACAGTCTCAGATACACTCTTATCAGCATCCACAACCACAACTTGCTCGCCTTCAGCCACCTTTGAAGTATTCAAACTGACCGTAGGAACCTCTGCTTCCACCACTGTTTCTGCAGATGTATGTGGTCTAACCACTTCATCATTTTCATTTTTATCTGGGCATGTACGCACCAAATGCCCTGCTTTACCACATCCAAAACATCTCATTTTATCAGTGGTTGCATAGATCAAATAATCAAAATCATCCATCCGAAAATTAAATGAAACGTCAAGCTCAGCGTTATCCCTTAGTACCATATATACATATCTCCTGAAGGAAACGATCTGTTTCAAAAGTGGAGAAACATTTCCAAGTGCAATTTTTTTTATTGGAGAAACCAATTTTCCATAGCGAGACAGCATGTTTACTAAAAACTCATCCTTCACAAAAGGTGGCACATTTGACAAAGTCACTCTCTTAGACGGCATTGAAAGCGGCAACACAGCAGTAAACGCATCATTTATCACTAAACCATGTTCCACTAACTCATTTGCCTTTTCCACAGTGCTCAAAAACATTACTATAGCATTGTTCATTCTAGAAGCCGATAACAATGAATCAAAACCCACTACTTCACCTGCAGCTAGACAGCACTCCTCTATACTCACAGCAAATGCCACTTTTACTCCATGCGTGAGTGACTCAAAAACTCCGAACTGGCAACCGGCATGTTTCCGATCAAACGGAAAACCGGCGCGCCGAACAAAAAGACAACAAAAACTTCTCAAACTAGACTATATTATCTAACTTTAGTAAAGAAAAGGGATAGAAAAGTTTGAAAAACAATGCACTCGTTCACATCCACTCGCTCCAAACACACTCGCGCATGTGAGAGAGAGAGAGAGAGAGAGAGAGAGAGAGAGAGACGTTTGACGTTATCGCGCTTTATTTATACTAAAATTGTTAATTACATTTTTATATATTATATATATATATAATATATATATAATATATAATTATATATATTTTTTTTTTAAATCAACAACCAATCATAAACCCATTCAATTATTACAATCACTCACAAACATAAATTAATAATAAAAAATATAAATAAATAAATCTATATATATATATTAATATACATACACACATACTTGTATAAATGTATACATATACAACTCATATAAATATAAACACATTAACTTCACATCAAATAATATACTTTCAACCAACAATTAAAAGTTTAGAATTAGATTCTCCTCATGATCCACAGTACACAAAACTTCATTTAAACCCCATAATTCCTTGAAACAAACCAGATTTTTAATCAGTTTATAATAAGCAAATTCTGCTTTGATCCTTGAAGTCACAAAGGCTCTTAAAATTATCTCTGGTTCTACTAAAACTTCTTCATTTATCTTTTTTTTCCTTGTTATCCATATAGCCTTTTTTGTTTCCGCTATTAGAAAATTAATTATACCAATTCTTCTCTTATCTGAAGCCTTATATCGGTCCAATATGAAAACAGAGTCATTTAAACTCTTCGCCCAATTTTTCAATACAATTTTCCAATATTTGAAAAACACCTCACAATCTAGAACAAAATAAGAAAAGATGATCAATTGATTCCTCTAAATCGCAAAAGGGACATTTCTTTTCTACAGTGGGATCGATGTGTGCCACGTGTCTGTTTGTAGCTACTGCCCAATGTATAACTCTCCACTGTAGATCTGCAGCTCGTTTTTCAATAGGAGATTTATACAATGTTCTCCAGCTCCTTCTAGGAGAAGAGTTTGGTCCCAACACATCTGACCACTTTGTTTCTCTACAGTCCTTTAGAACTGATTGGTGAGCGACTTTTACACAAGTCAATATAATGTTTTCTTTGAAGCCTCTTTAAAACCATGTAACTCTGGAGTCCTGAAAGAGAGAATTGATTCCTCTTGTGGTTCTTCTACCACCAAAGCTGAAAGTTTAAGTTCAGGAAAAACCACCTCCTTTATCTCCTTCTCTTCCTCATTCAAATCTTCTTCTCTTAACTTTTGACGATAAACCGAGGGAAAAATGAGAAAATCCCATCCATTACATGTTTCATCAATCTGACGGACCTGATTCCAGTCAGACTACACAGTTCCTGGACTTTTCCATTCATCACCATTTTTCAAGTCCATTATCCTTGTGCATCCAGCTCTTGCCAATGCTTTCTGTAGGCTTTTTGAATTAAGCACCTTTACTTGAAGTAAGGGATTATTAAAAAGAGGTTCTTCATTGATCCAGGATTCAGAATAAGACAAATCTCTCTTTACTTGAAAAATTAAAGTCATGTTCTCAACATTGTTTTATAAAAAGCAGATGTGTCTTTTAAGTCCATTTCTGTTAAATTAATTAAAAACAAATGTAAATCATATTTAAAAACATCAACTTTATGCAACAGGGTTTTAGCAGTATCAGTCCATCACCTGTTTGAATACAGCAACTTTTGTGCTGCCTGCAGCCTGAAGGTCTTAACTCTGCTTTTGATATCTATTAATCCCTGTCCACCTTCATTTACTGGTAAAAAAAGAATGGATGCTTTAGTCCAATGTTGTCCAGTCCAGAAAAAATCCACTAATCTTCTTTGTAGTTCATGAACCATATCATCAGGTGGGTCCAGGACATTCATTTTGTGCCACAGTGCTGAAGCTACTAAATTATTTGTGACCAAAACTCTTCCCCTATAAGAAAGCTGTGGTAGCACCCATGACCACTTAGACAACCGGCTACACATCTTCTCCACCATTCCTTCCCAATTTTTCATCTTAAATCTTTCAGTCCCTAAATAAACCCCTAAACATTTCAACCCCTCTTGACTCCACTTAACACCACCTGGGAGCACTGGTGGACTATTATTTACCAATTGTCCACAATAAAACCCTTCACACTTTTCCCAGTTCACTTTCGCTGTTGATGCATTTTCATAGATTTTCAGAGTTCCTATTAATACAGACACATCCCTCTCATCCTTAATAAAAATTGTAACATCATCAGCGTATGCAACAAAATTAATAGGCCTTTCAACAGAAACCCCTTGTAATGTTTTCCTTAACTTACAAAGTAGGGGTTCAATGGCCAATGAATACAACATCCCTGATAACGGGCATCCCTGTCTGATTCCTCTCAACACTGGAATAGGCTGACTAAGCCCACCTCCCACTTTCAACATTGCAGAAGCATCATTGTACAACATTTTAGTCCATGAAATAAAACTTTGACCAATCCCAAAAGCCTCAAGCGTTTTAAATAAATAAAAATGACTAACTCTATCAAACGCTTTTTCCTGATCGATCGCAAAAATGCCAACATTTTCACCATTCAAACTTGCAATGTCTATTATGTCTCTTACAAGAAACAGATTGTCCATTATTGTTCTGTTAGGGATACAATATGTTTGATATTCATTGACAATACATTCTAAAAAAGGTTTCAATCTATTAGAAAGACACTTTGCCATAATTTTATAGTCGGTGCATAAAACAGCCACAGGTCTCCAATTTTTCAACAAACCAAGATCACCTTTTTTAGGTAATAAAGATAAAACTGCTCTTTTACAACTAGTAGGCAATTCATTTTTTTGATAACAATGATTAAAAACTTCATAAAAATCATCTTTCAGTAGGTTCCAAAATTGTTTATAAAATTCAGCTGGGAGTCCATCTATACCGGGTGCTTTTCCAGTTGAAAGTTTTTGAACGGCTTCAGACAGTTCTTTTAGCTGGAGGCCAGAGTCAAGCTGTTTACTCTGTTCATCAGAAAGTTTCAGTAAGTCTTTATGCAATATAAAAACTCATAGCAATTTTCATAGCAATCACATTCCCATTTACATCTTTCAAATGCAACATCATTTTTTTTCTCTTACTTTCTGCTCTAAATTAAAAAAGAAGGAACTTGGTGCATCCATTTCACTCAAAAATGCAAAGCGAGCTCTAATTAAAGCCCCCTTTGCCTTCTCATGAAATAATGTAGCTAAAGCTTTTTTTTTACCTTCCAGCTTCCCAACTGCCACAACATCTCCAACACTTAATTCTCTTTCAATTTGTTTTATCTCTTTTTCTAGTTCAAAAACAGTTTTTTTAATCCTACTATTTGTGTTATATATATAGTTTTGACAAAATATTCTTATCTGTGCTTTTCCTATATCCCACCACTGAACAATATCATCATAATTATTTTTTTGTTTTCTCCACTCAATCCAAAATACTTTAAATTTTTCACAAAAAAGCACATCTTGTAATAATTTCACATTAAAATGCCAATAATAACTATGACTTTGTGACTTCTTTACATTTATTTCAATTATACATAAATGATGATCAGAAAACCCATTTGGATAAATTGTTGATTTTAAAATCCTATTACTTTTATTCTTATTAATATAAAAACGATCTAACCTGGCGGTACTAATATGGTCATTTAAAGCCTTTACCCATGTATACTGTTTAACTGTAGGGTGTTGTAATCTCCATACATCAACTAAATTAGAATTACTAATAACATCCTGTAAAAATTTGGCAGAAGAAGGATGAGGTTCTTCTCCATTTCTATCTAGGGTAAAATTAACTGTACAGTTCCAATCACCCCCTAAAACCAACCACACATTTTCATCACAATTTTGTTTTAAAAATTCATGTAATTTTTTAAAGATTTGTATCCTCTCTGCTCCAGTATTTGGTGCATAAATATTAATAAAAACAAAAACAAATCCATTTACATTTGCTTGAACTGCCAAAATTCTCCCTTTTTCTATTTCATTGACAGACACATTGGTTATATTAATTGTCCTTGAAAATAAAATAGCGACTCCTCCACTAACATTCGTACCATGACTCATAAACAAATCACTTCTCCACCCCATTTTCCATTCTATTTCATTTTTCACATCACTATGTATCTCTTGCACAAATGTTACATCAATACTCTTATTTTCTATGTATTCATGTAAACTTGCTCTTTTTCTGCCATCTCTTCCCCCATTGATATTAATATTCCTAAAGCTCTCCATGAAAAAAGAGACAGAAAAAAGGAAAACACAAACGACAACACAAGAAAGGACAAGTAGTTCACCCCTTGTGATTCCTCATAAATAAATTATAAGGAATTTTCAAGAACTTTCTCTTTTCTCAAGTTTTGTTACCATTTTTTTTCAATCTGAATCTTTTTCTTCTACTTAGCTCTTCATAACTGACCGTCTTTTGTATCTTTATCACAGAAGCCAAAAACTTTCTCACATCAGGAAAAAATTCTTTAACCTCTACTTTTCTTCCAAAGGTTGCATCAAGAAAATCGTTAATCTCTTTTACAGTATATAACTGATCCTCATCATAGTTAGAGGGAATCTGACATTTCAGAAAGACAATCATCATCAGCCATCTCTTCAGTCACATCAGTGCTTTCAGAGAGCTGTGACAGAGGTACATTATCAACTTGATTCTCAACGTTATCTTCATCAAGCTCATCAGAACTCTCAAGATGACATTTTTTCACATCACTTGTCCCTGCCTCTTCATTATTCCTCCTTTTATTTTCTCCGTCACAATTATTTTTTTTCGCCTTTTTTTCCCCTAATTCTTTTCACTTAATTCCTTCAGTCTTATATCCTCAATGAATTCACTTTGTTCATGAGTACTCCATTTATTATTTGCACTCTGCACTTTGTCAGTTTCGTTGTCTGTCACTGTTTCTTTACTTTTATCTGCATTCTCCGTTTCACCTACAGCAACCACCTGTTCACTTTCATTTGTTTTATTGGTATCGTCTTCTATTTGCGTTTTTTTCGGGCATTCCATTTTTTTATGTCCGATACTACCGCACTCAAAACATTTCAAATGATTGGTGCTTGCATAGATCATATATGACTTGTCTTCATGTTTTACCCAAAACGAGATATCAAGCGTTGGCGATTCTAAAACCATAAACTACTGCCGCCTAAAAGACAACACATGCTTCAGGGCCTCTTTTTTACATCCGAGTGGAATTAATGTTATTCCACTTACTATTTTCCCGAACATCTGCAGTTCGTTTTCAATGCATGCATTAGGTATATAAGGTGGACAATTGGAAATATTCACTCTTGTCGATTGCGATACCAAAGGTGAAATGGTAACAAAAGCTCCACTTACCCAAACACCGCTCACAATGAGTTTACTCACAAAACTTTGATCCTTTAGAAAAACTACCATGGCCTTGTTCATCCTGGATGCAGATACAATGTTATCAAATCCTATCTGTTCTCCAATCGCCAAGAGTACGTCCTCGACCGTCACACTGGCGTCTGGCACGCACCTGACTCCATGGCGGAGCGACAGAGAGGAAACCTCCATCCCCGCCCTCCGCCACGAGGCCCAAACTTTTACCTGGCGATTACAACTAAACAAGCTACTAATATTTTTAAATTAACCTCTATAACTCTACAAAAACACTCATACAAAAATAAATAAATAAATAAATAAATAAATAAACGAAAATAGTAAGAAAACACCCCACGAAAAGCTCCTCTCACCCGTGAGACACTCACATTCCCCAAACTCCCAGCATGCACCGAGAGAGAGAGAGAGAGAGAGAGAGAGAGAAAGAGAGAGAGAGAGGAGAGAGAGAGAGAGAGAGAGAGAGAGAGAGAGACTTTTGACTTTTAACATCTCTTTAATTACAATCCATTAGCACAAAAAACATACACCCTTAAAACACCACATTACTTCATAAAATACATATTCTTACAAATACATATATTTAAAAATAAAAAATAAAATAAACTTCTTTTACAACAATATATCACAACCTCCCTCTTCATTGGGTTGACATAAAATATTTCCAACACCCCATAACAAGAAGAAAGCTTCAGTATCATTCACCAATTCATAATACTTATACTCCATTACCAGCCTACTTTTTACTAGAGCTCTAAACATGTTCAAAGGATCAGTATCACTGTTAAACAGTAATTTTCTTTTTCTTGTCAACCAAATTGCCATTTTTGCCATACCGAATAAAACATTAATCAAAACGATTTTGCTTTTATTTAAGGCACTATATTTTGGTCCAAAAATAAAAAAACTATTTGTGAAAATAAATCCAAAATTATGACTCAAGTCTTTTAACAAGCAAGAATTCCAACCAGCCTTGAACATTCAAAAACATATGAATACTGTTTCTGAAAGACCACAAAACAAACACTCTTCTCCTTGCAAAGGATTTAGATGAACTTTATAACGATTTGTTGCTAAAATCCAATGAGAAATCCGCCATTGCAAATCCCCACTTCTTTTTTCAATTGGTTTCTTATACAGTGACCTCCAACATCCTTTTGGAGAGGCACCTGATTCAACAAAATTAGTCCATTTGGTCTCTGGAAGGTCTTTCAATGCTCTTAAATTTAGAAATTTGACACAAACCAGATAAAGTGACTTCTTAGATATAGTATCAAGAGACCAAGTTCAGGTGTCCTAAACGAAAGCAGTCTTCCATCAACCTCCTGCCAATCTCCTACATTTGCATCCACACTGATGCTGGGGAATACATTCTTAACTATCTCTGTTTGCAATGGTATTGCAGGAAAGACTCCTGAATCTCAGATAATAATTTTTCAACAGTCCGAACAGAATGGATACCAATCTTCATGGCCAGATTTTCTGCAGAAATCCATCGGTCCATTGACCTAAGATGACAAATTTTACATACTCCAGCTCTCACCATGCTTGTGCAGACACCTCTCGAATTTAAAATCACACTAGATAGAAGTGGATTAAAAAGTAAAGGTTCTTCAAGAACCCACTCTTGAGTTATCTCAGACTGTTCTCGTTTAACAATAAATATTTGCCATGCATTTAATACTGATGCATAAAAAGAAGAAAGTCCATTAAAATCTACTTCCTTCAAATTCATCAAAAAAAGGTGTCTATCCAAGTTCATCCACCCCACTTTATTCAATAAAGCACAAGCTATTTTTGTCCAATTCTGTGACTGATGATACAGGAGTCTTTGTGCAGTCTGCAGTCTAAAAGCAGCTACTTTGGACTTAATGTCCATAAGGCCTTGGCCTCCTTCACTTAACTGCAGATACAATACTGACTCTCTTAGCCAATGTTGTCCATCCCATAAAAAATTAACAAACACTTTTTGAATTTCCCTAATAAAATCATCTGGCGGGTTCAACACAATCAATTTATGCCATAGGACAGAAGCAGCAAGATTATTTATGACCAGCACTCTTCCTCTATAAGATAGTTGAGGTAAAATCCAGTTCCATTTTGATAATCTATTGCAAATTTTATCTTTAACACTGTCCCAGTTTTTCATTTGATACACCTCTGAACCTAAAAAAATTCCTAAAAACTTAAAACCATCTTTTTCCCACTTTACATTTTCAGGTATAACAGGTAAAGGTATTTTTCTTTTATCATTGCACCAAAATGCTTCTGTTTTACTCCAGTTCAGTTTTGCAGATGATGCTCTCTCATATGAAGAGATACTGTAATTAACAATATCAATATCTCTTTGATCTTTCACAATTACAGTGATATCATCTGCATATGCTGTTAACTTAAAAACATTACAATTACCATCAATTTTTATACCAGACAGATCTTTTCTTAATAAACACAGGATGGCTCCACTGCTAAAGCATATAACTGACCAGACAGTGGGCATCCTTGTCGTATACCTTTAAGTAATCTTATTGGTTTGCTTAACCCACCACCTATTTTTAGAATACAAGAGGCATTCATGTATAAAAGTTTGATCCAAGAAATAAAAACATCTCCAAACCCAAAAGCACTCATTGTTTCAAACAGAAAACCGTGGTCAACTCTATCAAATGCTTTTTCCTGATCCAGGAACAGAAAGCCAAAATTCACTTCATGTAGTTTAGAGTAATCCACAATATCTCTAATCATAAAAATATTATCATATAATGTTCTTTCTGGAATGCAGTATGATTGGTCATGATGTATTAAAACTCCCAATACAGTTTTCAGCCTGTTTGCTAAAACTTTAGCTATTATCTTATAATCAGTTGTCAAAATTGACACAGGCCTCCAATTTTTAAGAACACTCAAGTCACCCTTTTTTGGTAATAGTGTTAATACTGCCCTTTGGCAACTTGTGGGAAGGCATTTTTCTTTAAAACACTCTTGGATCACCTCATAAAAGTCTTTTCCAATGTATTTCCACACAGCTTTAAAAGTCCACTGAGTCCATCAATTCCAGGGGCTCTACCCGGTTTCATCTGTTTAACAGCATCAGTTAACTCCTCAAATGAAAAAGAACTGTCCAAATTCTTACTCTGTGTTTCAGTAAGAGTAGGCAACTGTTGCAACAGCTGTGAAGCACATTCAGTATCAGTTCTTCTTCTTCTTTTCTACAAATCTGAATAAAAGTCCACTGCAATCTTTCTCATTTGTCTTACATCAGAAGTCTTATGTCCATCAGGTGTTGTCAAACAATACATTTCATTTGTTGTTTTGACACTTTTTCTAAATTAAAAAATAAGCAGTGGGAGCATCCATCTCATGTACAGACATAAAACGAGATCTTATTAGGGCACCTTTAGCCCGCACTTGCAATAAATATTCTAGATCTTGCTTCTTTTCACATAAAATGCCAGCTGAAGATGAATTAGAATTCTGAATCATACCAGATGTAATGTGTAAAATCTCTTATTCTATTTCAGAAATTTTTTGTTTTATTTTTCTTGTTGCAAAACATGTATACTGCTGACAAAAAATTTGTATTTGTGTCTTTCCTATTTCCCACCACTGTATCAAATTATCAAATTCATTTTTCTTAGAACCCCATTCATTCCAAAACAATTCAAATTTCTCATAAAAATCTTTTTCTTTCAACAATGCAATATTAAATTTCCAATAAGGACTTTTAAATTTAGATTGTGTCAAAACTATATTTATTGTAATAAAATTATGATCTGATAAACAACATGGAAAAATATTACACCCCATTATTCTATTATTTTCAGTACGTTTGACATAAAACCTGTCAAGTCTTGCTACACTTATCATTCCTTGTGAAACCTTTGTCCATGTATATTGTTTAATCTCTTTATTCCTATCTCTCCATACATCTACCAAATCATTCTGAATTGTAATACTTTTTAAGAAAGAAGCTGATACAGGATGTGGTTCCTCACTATTCCTATCTAAAAGAAAATTAAAAGTACAATTCCAATCCCCTCCAATGATTAATACACCATCCAAAGTATAACTTTTTAAAAACTCTCCTAATTTTCTAAATATTATAATTCTATCTGACCCTTTGTTTGGAGCATAAATATTTATAAATACAAATAACTGATTTTTAATCATAGCGTTCACCATCATAATACGTCCTTTCTCTATTTCCATTTCTGATAAAATATTAACATCAAGGTGAGCTGAAAACAAAATCGCTACACCTGCACTGACATTTGTGCCATGGCTAAAACAGATTTTTCCTCTCCACCACAGGTTTAACTCAGATTCATTTTTTATGTCGCTATGAGTTTCTTGTAAAAATATTACTTCAGCTTCTTTAAGCCTAAGAAATTCATTAAGTAAAGCTCTTTTCCCCCCATCCCTCATACCACCCTGCTGAAAAAAACCAGCTTAAACCAGCCTAAGCTGGTTGGCTGGTTTTAGCTGGTTTAAGCTGGTTTAAGATGGAAATAGCTGGTTTTAGCTGGTCTCCCAGCCTGGCCAGGCTGGTTTTAGCTGGTCTCCCAGCCTGGCCAAGCTGGTCAAGCTGGTCTACCAGCCTGGCCAAGCTGGCTGGCCAGTGGCCAGACTGGTTTAGCGGTCTGGCCAGGCTGTTTTAGCTGGTCTCCCAGCCTGGCCCAGGCTGGTCAAGCTGGTCTACCACCCTGGCCAGGCTGGTTTTAGCTGGTTCTCCCAGCCTGGCCAGGCTGGTTTTAGCTGGTCTTCCAGTCTGGCCAGGCTGGTCAAGCTGGTCTCCGAACCTGGCCAAGCTGGTGTCTATGGCTGCCTTTACACTTGGCATTAACATGTGATCACCGGGATCTGATAAAGCAGATCAGATCATCAGTCAATCAGAACACAGCACGTTTACACTTGGCAACATCAACTGATTTTTCCATCTAGGTAACCGATCGGATTGGTCTTTCCTGCGCAATATTTAAATAAGTCTGCAGAGAATGGCCCGGTGCAATGTCAACCTGAAATAATGGGTTTTCTTTTGAAAAGCATTTTCAGTCGAGGGACAATTTACAAATCAAAGATAAGGGTAGAAGTTGTTGGGAAAATTTATTGATTATTAACGTATTACCAGTAGAGAATAGCTTGCATGAAAAGCACTGGAAAGTACCGGGTTTTCTGCACTAAGAGCATCAAGCGTAAATGAGATATAAGTGTATTCAAAGCAAATTACAGTAGCAAGCTGTGGAAGGCACCAAAGAAGCCCTTAAGCATGTTTTTAAAATAGCAATTATAGTAGCAAGCCGTGGAAGGCACCAAAGAAACCATTAAAACATGTTTTTAAAAAAATATAGTGGCTGGCGATCCGCCACCATTAAAATCAAAGCTGAGGAGTATTCATAGATAACAGTGGCAAAACGCCAGGGTGGAGTTAAAAGAAAAAGATAACTAGAAGAATACTAATTGGATCTGTAACGATAAGAGAAATATAAACGAGCTGATTAACGCTGTTTAGATCAGATGTGATGCCTGATGGAAGCTGACATCTCACTTTGTTGCCTGGCAATAAAGAAATCTTTTGAAGACCTGGAACTTCTGACTCTGAGAGCTTTTTTGAGAAGAGAACAGAATCATCTAGGACACTGCAGACTGGCCACAACATAATTGGCGAGCGGCCTCCAGGAGCAGCGAGAGGTCAGAGGTGACCCCCACGGCGGGCTGCTGCAGGAGGCCCTACAAACAAAAAAAAAGGCGCCAAACAAAGGTAAGCACTTTTGCTTATATTTGTTTTGTATGGCCCTTGTGAGCTTATGCCTGGGTGGTAACTATAAAACCTCAGCCAAACGAACTTAAATTTAAATTGAAATAATAAATGAAGAATTAAGATTAAAATGATTTATTGGAATATTAAAATGAGGAACAATTTTCAGGTCTTTGAAGATAGCGCATGCGTAGATTAGTAGTATTTAACACGCAAAGTGCGTTGTGCCAGAAGTTGGCTTTAGTAGTATTTCGCAGAAGTGCGTTGTGTGCCAGAAGTTGGCTTTAGTATATTTAACACGCAGAAGTGCGTTGTGCCAGAAGTTGGCTTTAGTATATTTACACGCAGAAGTGCGTTGTGCCAGAAGTTGGCTTTAGAAGTATTTAACACGCAGAAGTGCGTTTTGCCAGAGTTGGCTGTAGAAGTAGTATTTACACGCAGAAGTGCGTTTTGCCAGAAGTTGGCTACATGAGAAGTGTTTTATGCAGAAGTGCACCTCGTCTGCCTGAAGGAGGCACAGAGGAATGTGTGTGCGCAGAAGTGCGCTTATTGTTGATGTGTGTCAGGGAAAGCCTTGTGAAGAGTGGCAGCCCTGTAATTGTGTTGTATAATAGTGTATAAAGTGTAAAGTAAGGAAAAAAGTGAAATAAGGTGGATAGAAGAATTTTTTTTTTTTGGGTTTTGTATAATTTGCATTGAGGAAAACAGTATGCTTAGGATTGATGAAATTTAAAGGTGTTTTTGTGAATTGGGAGAACAAGCTTATGATGGATAGTGAGAATCAAAATAAAATGGAAATGTAAAATGTGAGAAAATTTATGTGAGGACAAAAAAAATACTCCAAAGACTTTGTGTTGCAGATTATTTGGACATTTTCCAGATTGCAGACGCTGTGATCCAAATAAAGGAACACAGCCACTGATAAATAAAATATATAAATAAGACTGAATTGTTTTCCCATTGTCACAAAAATCAGAAAAAAATTTAATGTATTGTAAATATACTGTATATGAAGTGTGAGTGAAATCCCGGGTGTGTGAGTGCGCATTGAAGTGTCCGAGAGCTTGAGGAGGGGAGAGAGGTGTGTGTGCGTGTGAGTGTGTAGTGGAGCAGAAACAGAGAGATTCCTTTCTAAGAAGCAACAGTTGGCCAGGATCCATGTTTGAATTATTTGTCTCAGAATATGAGAAAGATAGAATAAGGGAGTGTATGAGACTGCATAGAGAAGAAACCAAATTTAGACAAGCATTAAAAGAGTCCCAAGGGATACAAAATCATTTTTGGCTTGAAACTGAATATATAGACATTGACGGGCAGAGGAGGGAGCTTACTGAACAGAAAAAAGAACAGTTGCTGAAAGATTTAGTAAAAGTCACCAATGCAAAATTGATTGAAAAAGAATGGCCTTTAGTGGATTGGAGTGGAGAAATTAAAAAACGAATAACACTTGAAAAGCTAAGGCCATATTTAGCTAAATTTTGCCATCCTAGAACAACACTTCTAGAAGCATTGCTGACAACAGCAGAAATAGAATTAGACCCAGTTCTCATTCTTCCCTACCTGAAAAGAAATGTTGGGTATCGTTGGCCTCAGGATTTAGGAGGAGCAACTATATTGCAAAATATTTACATCATTGTAAATTCATGCACAAGGCCAGTACAGTGGGAAAGTGACAGGATTTTTAAATTAGGAAAAAAAGGAATTAAAAGTGTCACAACCACTAATTGGACGCTGGGCAAACTGGCAGTGTCAGTGGTGCTGAGGAATAACCCAGAACACATACATCACTTGTGGGTGGAGATAAGGAGGGGCAAGAGGGAAGTGGAGGAGCAGCCAGTGACTGTGGAGGATGACAGACCCTCAAGCAGAGAAGCAGAAGCGAAAGAGGGGGAAGAAGGGGAGGAGGATTTTGAATACTAGAGAGAGAGAAAGTTTGATTGAAGTGTTTGAGCCATTGGATTTCATTACCTTTCCCAAAGCACAATTACAAATTTCAATAACAGTAGTAGGAGGATTTAATGCAAATTTAACCTCATGTCTCACTTATTCATATTGGGCAGGAGGAATAACAGCAATTGGGCGGAGAGTTGAGGAGAACGAGCTCTGGAGTTTTGAATTGATCTGCTTGGGGGAAGACATTATTTGGAAACGCAACAATTACAGTTGGCTGGATCTGGAAGACGTGACTACGAAGCCATTGACTGAGGTACAAATAAGAGCAATTTAAATACATAAAAAAGAAAGACCATCAAACTATTGTTTTAAAGTCCTCAACCCAGTGCAAGTCCGGTGAAGGTCAGGGGTCGGATACTTATAGTGGTCCTCGTCTGACTAATCTGGTGAAGAATTAAAATAAAATTGGAAAATGATTTAACTGGGGTTAAAGAGGTAAAAAAATTGGTCACAAGACACAATGGCTTCGAAGTCACCGGAAACAGACATACCAGTAGAGCGAATAATAACACAATATCCCATATGTAAAGATATTATTAAGAAATTATCAAAAAAGTGGGAAAAAAGAACCAAAAGTTAAAACAAAATGGCCAGCAGAGGGAACATTTGATGTAGCAATGTGTAGAGAAATGAAAGCATTAATAAAGAACCATAAACCACATGACAAAACTAAAAAAGAGACAACAGAACAAAAAGAGCAGGAGGTTTTAGATCTCTTCATACAGCAAGCATAAAAGATCACAAGAAGACAAAGAAGAACAGAAAAAGAAAATGGAAGAAAGGTGGAGCGCCACCTCCCTATGCACCTCCCTACCAGGAAATAAAAAAGCAAATGCCTATGGTAAGAGGTACATTAGGGTGGATGGAAATTTAAGTGTTGTTGAAACTGATGAAGAGGATGAGAACAACAAATGAGAAAAAGAGAAGAGGAGTACGCCTACCAAGGAGATGATGAGCAAGGAGATTATCAAGAGAACAATGGACAGAAAAAAAACTAGTAAGCCTGTACCAATGAAGAGGAGGCTAACAGCGAGTACAAAGACACAACAACAACAACAAGAACAAAGAAAAGAAGAGCAATGGAACCCACTGATGGACTGCTCTTATGTGAAACAAAAAAGGCAGAAAGAAGAAAGAAAGGGAAGAGGAAAAAGAAATCCATTATTGGACAACCCCTATTTCTATATGGGAGAAGCCATACAGGAATTAAACAGAGCTGGAAGAGATGGTGACAATGAACCCATGACACTAGAACAGGGAGAAAGTGGCAGTGTGGACACATTGGATCATGAGCTGAACAAGCTTCAGGAAGTGGTTGAAGAGCTAAGTCTGGAAAAACAACAAAGACACCTGACTAGAAGGGCTCGAAACCTGAGAAGGAGCCTTGAGGAAGAGGAGGATGAACATTGGCAAAGAAGAAGAGCACGTTCAGTCAGCCCTTTGGGAAGACACAGAAGAAATAGCTCACAGGAGGAATACAGAAGGGTCTCAGGAACTCTTCGACTTGAGAAAATACCTCCAGGAGATCCGATGTGGAGAAACAGGGGAGAGAGGCAACTCATATCCCCCGCAGAGTCCATGCCAATCCTAACGCCACACCCAATAGGAAACTTGGCAGAAGAGTGGGGTGATCTAAACCCCTTTCAAACACAAGGGAGATACTCTCCAGGAGGACACAACTCAATGTTGGACCCAGAAGTCACAGGTGACCTGCTGGCCTCTGTACACCAAGCACCTATGCTACAAAAGAAGAAAAAGCAACTTCCCATCCTGATTAAGGGGGAACAAGCGCAATACGTGCCCTGGGCGGGGCAAGACTTGGAAGGACTTGTGGCTCGTCTACCAGACATACATGAAGGAGCTGGAAAATGGATTCGACTATTGGAAGCAGAAACAATGGGAAAGATACTGGCCATTGGAGACATCAAGGCCTTACTGGCAAAGAGTGTGGGAGGAGCCAAGACCAATGAGATCCTTGAGGATGCAGGTTTGAAGTCTGCAGTAGGAGGAACAAGGAAGGATGCCACCACCTTTGATCAGTACCGATCCATGATATGGAGAGTACTGAGGAAACACTACCCGACACAAATGGATCCCAAGTTACTGAAAGGAGAACAGTTGGGAGAAATGGAGAACCCTACCTCCTACATCCAGAAACAGTTAAGAAGATGGAAAGAAGAACTGGAAAAGGATCCAGAAGGAGACATAGTGATGACAACACTCTTCAGAACTGCCATAGTGGAAGCCATGCCCTCAGCAGTAAAAGCAAGATTGGAAGATGTAGTGGGCCTGAACTCAAAGACAACAAAGGAGTTCTGTGACCATGTGGCCCATGCAGTGGAACAATATAGGAGGAATGAACAAAAGCTGAAAAACCAAAGAGAACTGCAAAAAAACTGACTCAACTACAGCTAGAACCTGACCAGCAAAAAAAAAAGTTCAAGCTACCCTGAAGAGTGGTGAAGACCAAACTGCAGTGATGGCCACGGTGAACATGTCAAGCCCACCTATGCAAGCTTCAGTTGTGACACCAGCACAGGCTCCAGTAATGGCAGCAGCACCAGCATCAGTGCCAGTATCAGCTCCTCAGAACACGCCTGCACCTGCAGGAGGTGTGCAACAACCAAATGCACCAATTGTGATCTATTTACCTGAACAGCAGAGCAACAGGAACCCAACTGAACAACAGCAAAGAGGAAGAGGAAGAGGGAGACAATTCAACACTCAACAGAAGAATGGTCCTCCAGGAATGTGTTGGGGATGCAACCAATTCGGACATAACAAGAAGGATTGTCCAACCAACCCATGGCCATTGAATATGCCACCTACAGGACAAATGCAGCAACCATGGCAACACAATCCTCAGAACCCCATATCAGGACCCGTCAATCCATGGCGAGGTCCGAATCAAGGTTATTAGGGATGCCCAGAGAATCCTACGGGGAGAAGTCAGCTTCCAATGATATCTTCTGATGCTGATCAAGAACCTATGCTGCAGGTTAAGGTAGAGGACAAGATAACGCCAATGATGCTTGACACTGGGGCCACTTTTTCTTGCCTAAGCCCAAAATATGCCTCTCATCTCCCCAAGTCTGGCAAGTATGTCAAGACAGTAGGATTCTCGGGACAAAACGCAGCTAATCCAAATGACGGCCCCTGTCACCATAAAAGTCAAAGACTCAGAAGTAAAGATTCCAGTCCTAATATCAGAACAGACACCAGTCAACTTGCTAGAGATGCAATATGCAAACTGAAATTACAAATATGGTGCTCTCCAGAAGGAATATACATAGATGACAAGCGAATTAGACAGATGGTTGTAACAGAAGAACAAAACTCACAAGAACCACAGGCAAATATATATTGGTTAGGAAATCTGGAAAAAGAAGTAGGGGAAACTATTAACAAATGGGGAAAATATATAAAAGAACAACTTAAGAATCCAGTCATGCCTGAAACTGAATTTCATTGCACAATGAGATATGACCCTACCAGAGACTCTGAGCTAGAAAAACAGTGGTTAGAACAGACCAAAGAACTGGAAATACCCTTAAACTCTGAGTATTAGTAGTGGGACCAAAAGGAGCAGCCTTACAAATTGAAGAAAACAGGTTTATCCAAAAATGGTTTAGGATAGATAATTCAACTCCACGTTACTTTATACATAAGTGAGGGATGTCAACCTGAGGACTTAGGACCAATGATGTTACATGCAAAAGGGAAAGCATGGGAGGCCACAGAAAACCCATTTATCTTTCAAACTACAGATATGATGTATCTTAAAATCCTCTGTCAGACTAAAATGAAAGGAATACCAAAAATGATAGTGGAAACTAGGGAAATGAAAAAAGAATTGAATTCCAAATTGGATGAATTGATGATGGAAATGAAACAAAGAGTACCACAAAAATTGTGGTCCAAACATGATACAGATGTAGGTTTAGTAAAATCTGCCAATCCAGTAAGAATTAAGACAAAGCCAGGTGTTCAGTTACCCAGAAAACAACAATACCCACTCAAGCCTGAAGCAGTGGAAGGGATTAGGAAAACAATTGAAGGGTTAATTAAAGCAGGGGTGTTAATTGAAACAGTTAGCTATTGTAACACACCCATTTTACCTGTTGAGAAAGCCAATAAGTCAAAGTGGAGGTTAGTCCATGACCTAAGGGCAGTGAATGAGGTAGTGGAAGACTGGCCTGCTGAGGTCCCAAACCCACACACGTTGTTGACGAATGTTCCACCTGCTGCTAATTATTTCACAGTTATTGATCTCTGTTCTGCGTTTTTCAGCGTTCCTCTAGCGGAAGAGAGCAGACACCTTTTTTCCTTCACTTACCAAGGTAAACAGTATACATACACCAGGATGCCCCAGGGGTTCAAACACTCACCACATGTATTTAACCAAGTATTAAAGGTTGATTTGGAAGATCTGAGACTGGATAGCACACTGATACAATATGTGGATGATTTGTTAATCTGTTCAACAACATTGGAACAGTGCCATCAAGATTCCATCAAAGTGCTCACCAAATTAGCAGAAGGAGGTCACAAGGCCTCAAAAGAAAAGTTACAGTATTGTATGACACAAGTAGAATATTTAGGCCGAATTATTGCTCACCACAAAAGCAATTTCTCCAAGCCAATTAGAAGGAATTAGCAAAGCGCCACGGCCCCAACTGTGGGACAATGATGACCTTTTAGGTATGACAGGGTTTAGTGCTGATTGGATTGAAGAATATGCAATAAAAACAGCCCCATTAAGGGCAATGATGAAACAAGCTGGTCATCAAAATCTCAGAGCAAAACTTGTATGGGATACTGAGGCACTGATTGCCTTTGAAACATTAAAAAGGAGCTCCAAACTGCTCCTGCACTTGCTACACCAGATTATGGTAAGGTATTTCATTTATATGTTGCTGATAGAAAGATGGCTATGCTTCAGCAGTACTAATGCAAGAGACATGTAGTGGCAGGAAAAAACAGCCACTTGCTTACTATAGCACCAAATTGGATAGTGTAGCCCAAGGCTACCCGCCATGCTATCAGCAAGGCTTAGCAGCTGTATATTTTGCTTATGATAAAGCATCCACTGTGACAATGGGCTACCCAGTCATCATATATACTCACCACAAGGTGGCTGAACTATTAGAAAAAGGAAGATTTGTTTTGACACAGGCAAGATGCCTTACGTATTCTAGTCTGTTAACATACCCTGACATTACTATCAAAAGATGTACAACAACAAATCCAGCAAACTTCATCCCTTTGGAGGGAGAAGGAACCCCACATGAGTGTGTGACAGAATCTCTGGCTTTCACTCGATTGAGACCAGATTTGGAATCAATTCCAATTTCTGATGCAAATGTTGATTATTTTGTTGATGGATCATGCTTTAGAGATCATTTGGGGAACCATGCTGGATTTGCAGTTGTAAAAAGGGAAGGAGATGACTTTATCCCGGTATTACTCAAACATTGTGAACAGCCATGCTCAGCCCAATTGGCAGAATTACGGGCACTTACTGAGGCATGTCTATTGGCAAAGGATCAAGTAGCAAACATCTATACTGACTGCATATGCACATGGAGTATGCCATTTATTTGGAGCAGTATGGAAACAAAGAGGGTTCAAAAAGAGTGATGGAACACCAATCCAACATGGAGACCAAATTACTAAATTAATCTCAGCTATGATGTATCCAACTAGATTGGCTATAATTAAATGTCAGGCACATAAGAAAGGTAATGATTTTGTAATTAAAGGAAATAATGCTGCGGACTCTTTTGCAAAACAGGCCTCAGGGTGTCAGTTGGCTGTGATGGCACCATCAGTTTTAATCCAACCGGTTCCAACTCTTGAGCATATAAGTGAAATGCAAAACAGAGCACCCCCTTATGAAGTAGCAATATGGCAACAACGAGGAGCCACAAGAGATGCTAATGGACTTTGGCGCTCTCATGAAGGATTCATGATAGCTCCAAACCCACTGTTGACAATTTTAATCACGGATGCGCATGGGTTTGCCCATTGCGCAAGGGGGGAGATCTTAAAGAAAATAAAAAGACAGGGATTCTGGTCACCCTATATGCAGCAAAGAGTAGATGAGTACTTAAGTGAATGTGAAGTCTGTGCACAAAACAATGTTAGAAGAGGAACAGCAACACCACTAGGCTCAATACCAGTTCCAGAGGGGCCCTTCAAACACCAAGTACTAGATTATGTGGACATGATTAAATCTGTAAGGGGGGAAAAGATACATGCTAGTGATAATAGATCGATTTAGTAGATGGGTGGAAGCAGAACCCTCAGCAGATCAAGGAGCTAAGACAGTAATCAGATTCTTGACCAGAGAGGTTATCCCAAGATTTGGCATACCATCCCAGATTAGTTCTGACAATGGCTCAGCCTTCATTCAAAGAACAGTAAAGACAGTAATACAACAGCTACGAATCAAGCAGAGATTAGGATGCATATATCACCCTTCCTCTCAGGGTATCGTGGAGCGTGCCAACGGCACCCTCAAGGCCAAACTCAACAAGATTTGTGCAGATACAAAACTTAACTGGGTAGATGCGTTACCCCTTGCCCTTATGAGTTACCGCATGCAAACTAACAGAGTGACAAATCTGACTCCCCATGAGATGTTGACAGGGAGACTCATGCCTGCGCCCCATTTGAGAGGCCCGTATGAAGGACCGCCCCTAGAACAACTTGAGACTGAAATAAGGGCCTATATGAGACAATTGACTTCCATACATGAAGCCATACATACTCAGGAGCAAAACAGGGGGCCAAGAGAGGAGGAAGAGGCACCCTGTCCAGTGCTTCCTGGAGATCAGGTCTATTTGAGAGTCTTTAGGAGAAGATGGAATGAGCCAAGGCGAGAAGGACCTTATACTGTAGTAAGAGCAACCCCAACTGCAGTCCAAGTAGAAGGAAAAACGACTTGGTATCATTTGAATCATTGTACTAGGGTGCCAAGGCTGAGACGGAGAGAAGAGGAGGCAGAGAGTGCAGAAGAAGATGCAGATCAAGATGCCCGAGAAGGGGAGGGGCCAGGGGATCCAGGAGAGGGACCTAGTAATGTTGTTGCTGAACCTTCTTCTAGGGAAGCTGAGCAACCCGAGACACGAGATGAGATGCGGGGACAGGATGACGCCCCACAAGCAGGTGAAGCTGGGGAGGAGGGTCTTGACATTGATCCTGCTGCTGATGTACCTGCTGAATCAGCTGCCACTGATCCAGAGCCGTCGGGTGACCAATCTCCTGAAGCAGGACCCTCCACCAGTGAACAACCTCAGCCAAATGGATTCCTCACCGAACTCCAAGGTATTGACCTACCCACCGCAGACAGCGGATCCCCAGCCAGTGACCTCCCAGATCTCAGCCTCACAGGAGACTTTCCCACCCTCAATCTTCAAGACCTTGAGGAAATCATCGGAAGTGATCCAACTCAAAATGACTAATTCAACTCAAGGTACTGTTGTAAATAGGTCTATAAGGAAAAGAGCTGCTGACCTGAATGACACTGACTATGAAGGATTAGGGTATGATATGGCTTTAGAAATGCATAAAGAAAAACTGTTGGACATTGCTTATCACAATGAATGGTACAAGTGGGCAGAATATACTGCCAAACAATCAAAGAGAGAGACTTGTTTGTTGTGCTAGCCATCTCCTTTGAAAAAGTTAACAGTGGTGCCTGACGAATATAGCTTTGCTCATTGTGCCAGATTTTACTCGAATCACTGTGTAAATATATCAGGGCGAGTTGCTCCTTATTGCCCTGCAGCATTACTGGGAAATAAATACTATCACAGGTACTATGAGCAAGAATATTGGGGAGATGAATGTAGAAAATTAGATGTAAGAATTGACCTAAGGCGAAGAGAAACTCCCAGTAACTATGTTTTTGATCGAACCTTAATATATGAATGCTTCAATAAGTCAAAAGGGGATGTAGATTATGGAAATTTTCAAGGACAGTGTGGAATAATTTGGCACTTAGATGGGGACATGTATGAAAATCCAAATGTACATAAAGCATTTAGTAGAATATATGCTACAGCTACTGTAAATATTAACATGACAGTTATTACAACTAAAGAAGCTTGTGAAAATGCCACACTAGCCTTCCCAATAATAGATCAATTTGAAGCAATAGATGAAGCAATTGCTGATCATTTTTGGATATGTGGAGGCAAACGACTAAGAGCCACCTTACCAAAAGGGTGGAAAGGAATATGTGCTAGAGTAAGACTAGCTCAAGAAGTAACAATGATTGATTGGGACCCAGATGATGAAACACCAAGCCAGCATGTAACTCCCGGACATAGAGCCAAAAGAGCATACAAACCAGATCCTAATGTGGTAATAGACGCAATAGGCCAGCCTAGAGGCATACCACATGAATTTAAAGCAAGAGATGAAGTGAAATCAGGATTTGAGTCTATATTTGTTTGGATAACCCCAAATAAGAATGCTGAATGGATTAACTACATTTACTATAATCAGCAAAGATTTATTAATTATACAGATGATGCTCTGATGGCTCTGGGAGAACAATTGAAATACACCAGTAAAATGACCTGGCAGAACAGGCAAGCGCTAAATTGGTTACTCGCAGAAAAAGGCGGTTTGCGTGATGTTTGGAATTGACTGTTGTACCTTTATCCCAAACAATACAGCACCTGATGGATCCTTTACCAAAGCCATGAAGAAGCTAAAGAATCTGAGGACAGAAGTCACTGAAAATGCTGGAAGAGACAGAAAAATTGGAGAGTGGTTTGACTCTCTTTTTGGCTCATGGAAAGAATGGCTGGTAAAGGTGGGAGTAATAATAGCAGTTGCTCTTGGAATTTTTGTGCTGTTGTTTTGTTGTGTGTTACCTTTTCTCAGATCAATGATGGCGGGTGCAGCAGCCAAGCAGATGGTGAATGTGTCTGTAAAACAATCTGGGGTTGACATTGGATGCACCACGACAACTGGAGTGTATCCAATAGGTCCAGGTCTCGATGAGCTGGACGAATTCCCGTAAAGAAACCCTTAACTGGGAAAAATGGAAGGGGTGCCACTTTTTTATTTTTGACCCTGAATTTAATGCTGTTTTTGATAGAGAGGGAGGTAGGCAAGAACATGTATTTTCTTTTGGGGCAAAAACTCAAGTAAGCATTTTAGACAATGGGTAGAGTAGGCAGTTAGTAAGTGGATGTTTTGTTTGTTATTTTGGCATAAACCCCCTTCCGATTTTTATTTTCATTTTTGTTTTTCCATTATTATAAAAATACCTGCATATTATTAAAAATCACTTTAAGAATGAGAGGGGACGAATGAGGGTCAGAAGCAGGCCATCATCCGGCACAAAGCCAAGCGTAGAAAAAAAAAAAAAAAAAAAAAAAAGGTGGCGCTTGGTTGACCGAGGGATGATGCAACCCGATTACAGGGAAAAGAATATGAAGGCCTTTTTACTATTTTTATTATTCTTATTTAAACCAATGAAGCTCACTTTTGAATGTAATGTGCACTCACTTATCCATTGAGAATCCTATTGGTGACTGGAGGAAGGATCGACGAGCACCCCAGTGCTTAGCAGCAAGGGCTGACTCTACTGGTGGTTTAAAAACCCGCTGTCAGTCCCAACTCTAGATAGTACCCTAGGCAGGTCCAGGTACCTCTGGCAACGGTGGAGCAGCCCAGATAGCGCTCCAGGCCACCGGAAGCGCCTGAGAGTTCCTCTGGCATCGTGGGACCATATATACATTATATATTATATATATATATATATATATATATATATATATGTGCATTTTACTACTGCCATTATTCTATTACTGTATGATGTAATCACTGAAGTGCATTGATCTACTGATATAACCAAAGCTTGTGAATCAGTTAAAATGTGAAGAAGTATCCCCCTAAAAGAAGGTTTTAGGTAGGGAGATGGGATCTTTTACTCCTCTCTAGCCAAACAAAGGGGGGAGATGTTTGGTCTCATTCTCCTCTGGAGCGTGTCCCCATGGGAAGGTCACTTGGTAGAAGAAGATGGGTGACTATTCTTGGTCACTAAGAAAGAAGAAGGAAACAGGCTGACCTATGAGGACATGCTCTGGGATAAGGGCATAGAGGTGGGGCTAAAGAGAGCCCCAAAGGGGGGATGTGTTGGGAAAATTTATTGATTATTAACGTATTACCAGTAGAGAATAGCTTGCATGAAAAGCACTGGAAAGTACCGGGTTTTCTGCACTAAGAGCATCAAGCGTAAATGAGATATAAGTGTATTCAAAGCAAATTACAGTAGCAAGCTGTGGAAGGCACCAAAGAAGCCATTAAAGCATGTTTTTAAAAATATAGCAATTATAGTAGCAAGCCGTGGAAGGCACCAAAGAAACCATTAAAACATGTTTTTAAAAAAATATAGTGGCTGGCGATCCGCCACCATTAAAATCAAAGCTGAGGAGTATTCATAGATAACAGTGGCAAAACGCCAGGGTGGAGTTAAAAGAAAAAGATAACTAGAAGAATACTAATTGGATCTGTAACGATAAGAGAAACATATAAAACGAGCTGATTAACGCTGTTTAGATCAGATGTGATGCCTGATGAGAAGCTGACATCTCACTTTGTTGCCTGGCAATAAAGAATATCTTTTGAAGACCTGGAACTTCTGACTCTGAGAGCTTTTTTTGAGAAGAGAACAGAATCATCTTAGGACATTGCAGACTGGCCACAACAAAGTCTCAATAGTCTCCATACGGGGGTTCTCTGTCTTTTTTTCTGACCGTTCGCGAGAGAGGGTGCGACCTGCGAATGCAGACACGATGGCTGGATTGCGTTTACATTACACTGAAATTCGATCACAATGCGTCCTCAACTACCTCTGGACCAGGACACACTGATCGGATAACATTCCAATCAGACGTGCATTTACACTTGTCTTTTCAATGTGTATGTGGACAACATCCGTATACAGGTTGCATGTTAATGCCAAGTGTAAACTCAGCCTATTTTACCAAATTACAAATTAATCAGATTGTTCCACTTACTGACAAGGTTCAATTCAAGGGTAGTTTAGTATCACTGTCAAGCAGGCTAGATGGTACAGCTTAAATTATTCTAGTTGCTAATGATATAATATATCTGAGAGGAGTCTAAAACAAAATGATAAAACTGGTTTCACAAATAAATTATAGCATAAAATAAAGCATGAATCTGTAGCATGCTCTGACTAAAATGAGATAAAATTATATTGTCTGAAGAAATACATTCACCATAGTTGTATGACCATATATAATCAACTTTCATTTTTAACAAGTGTTTAGGTTATGAATAGACTTAAATACAAATAAAACAAACACCACATTTCTATAATAAATCATTTTAATGCCATCAGTAATGAAAAAAATACTAGAAAAAAAATCAAAATATCTTAATAATCTGATACACAAGTTTATATTCATTTAATTCCCATTCAGAAAAGTTACACATACATAAATATAACTTGGAATGTTTGAGTCATTGAGCACTGATTGATGTCATTTAGTATGTACAGATATGATTTTATTTGCTTTCTTTAACACTTTGTACTATTTTACATATACTTCAGTTGTTTCCAAGGATGGAATTCTTTTAAAACTATAAACAAGCACCAAAGCTACAAAATTAATAATGTGATGCTGGAGTTTGTAAAATAATTAAACACTACTTGTTATAGAGAATGTAAACTTACATTTGTTTTTCATTAACATCTTTTATCGGTTCTGACAATTTTACAGTTAAGGCAAGACATGCTGTTGTCGACTCCTGGCAAATTTCCAGGCTAAAGTAATCACAAGTCAACTACCTAAATTGCTCAAAACTCGGTTTCCCACTTACTGTTAAATACAATTCTCAAAAGCATGGCTGACTATATATAGGCAAGATCTGAAAGTGTAGCTTTTTTGTGTTGGAGTAGGGGTTGTGGGTGACTGAGGGGACATAACAGATTGACAGTCGCACAGAAACACAGCATCACTATATGAAAAGAGCTGCACTGTGACACACCTACATCTCCTACGACTCCTACACACCCCCCCTTCCTCATTGACACCCCCTCACCCAAACCTCCCACAGCCATACACCTACATCCCACAAACCCACTCTTGCCACCACACTTTCCTCACCCAAACCACACCCATACACCCTCTACAAGAATGGACAATATGTATGCCATTGGAGTAGTAAAACAAGAAATTGTTTTTTAAAATCTAATGTTTTCCTAATAGAAAAAAAAGTTCATAGCTGTCTGCTTTTGTTGTTGGTGGCTATAAGACTCAAATGATGTAGGCTTTGTGATGTCATTTAAAGGAACAGTGCATTATTTATAGATAAAACAAGTTAGTGTGACGGGGTGGTAAGTCAAACTGAGGGACGTGCACAAATCATAAAATATTTACAAAAAAAATAAGGTTTATTGTGAATAAATATATTTTGTTTAAACAGGGACACAGATATAATCCTGAAAATAGTATATGTTTGAAAAAAACTTTATTTGGTGATATTTTAGATGCAAATGTCATGTTGGTTAACACGGACATGTGAAATTGGCTATGTAATAATGAAAAATTATTTAAAATAGTATGCTAATCTTCAAAAAAACCATTTGATCATATATTATGTCAAAAAGAACACCTTCAGTTATTTGTTCATATAGCTGTTCTAACAAATATTTACAAGATTATAGGAATGATTAAAATGCTAAAAAAACCCTATGTTTTTTAAGTGCCTGCCAGATTAAATAAAAAAATGTTAAAGTGGTTGTGCTTGTGGTCCTGCAGATTATTTAAAGTAAAATTGGAATGATTTAAATTGTCACAACACTCACTGACAGGAAAATTGGGTCAAACACAATCCAGCAGGCAATGACCGACCTTTCAATGTGAAATGTGGTTGAAATAAGGTCAGTTGATGTTTCAACGGTGAAACAACGTTGATACAACGTTGAATGCTAAATGGTTGAAGCCCAGTCAACACCGAAATTCAATGTTGAAATATGGTTGAAGTAACGTCAGTTGATGTTTCAGTGAAACAATTATTAAATGTAAAATGGTTGAAATAGGTTAAGAAAATCACTTATAAATAAATGCTGAAATAAGCTCGTATACTAAAAAAAACCCCCAAGTGTTTAATAATAATAATAATAATAATAATAATAAAGGCTAACAATATAATGTATATGAAAAAAATGTGCCCTATTAGGCCTATTTTGCCACTTCTGTGTCAGTTTGTTGGTACGTCAATATTAAAATAGAAATTATATGCTCATTTTCATTTTTTGCGGTCTGAAGAGATATCGCGAGATTACACGAGACTATAAGAAACACCAGAGCCTGGAGCGGATCTGAGTTACCATGGAAACGGGGAAACGTCAGGCAGCAAGACCCCGTCTCGCTGTTGTTTTCACTTATTTTTTGGTAAGTTTAGTCCATAAAATCACACAAATAATATATATAACTGTTCCTGATACCTTTCTTACGTGTAGTCGACACACTTCTGTTGAATATTTACTTCAAAGAAATGATTTAGTGTCTTTGAAAAAGTCCGTTAGCATCTCAACCGTTTTCAGAGGCAGTTGGCTAACTAACTCTATTTTGAGCTCTTGTTTAATGAAAGTTTGGCTTTTAATCGCATCTTTATGTGTAGATGAGATGCTATAATAGTTTTGTAAAGGTTTTGCTGGCAAATTGTTAATGGATGATAGTAAACTAATTTATTTAACCTAAAAGTTGCTGTACCGTTAATCAGTGACGTCACTTGCATGAGTGCGAAAATGAACTGAAACTATTTCAAACTTTTGATCTCTAATGGTAAACAGATATGGATAAATAATGTCCTGCAATTTCAGGGTCGACAGAAAACCCCCTCTACAACAAATGGGAAGCTGACAGAGGAGGAGGGGAAACAGGTGAACTGAGAAAGCTCATTAAATACATAAATTTTCTTAAAAGTTTTCTTTTGCAAAATTATTATTATATTTTTAATTTATTAGTTAAGAAGTCTTTCACATCCAAATGTAAGTGACACTACATGTACAATACTGAATTCTAAATCTAAAAATATACATTTTGTTATCTTAAGTAATATATATATATTTTTTAATATGTATATTATTCTTTCCACCTCTGCTCTAGCTTGGTTCCTTGTAATAAACCTGGCATTTTATACTAAATATTGTTGGCTCTGTGACAAATTGCATGTTATGTTCGTAGATCCTTCCATGCTGATGGCTCCTGCATCCCAGCAGAGCTGAGTGACCTCATGTCAAAGGCCATGAACCAGATTAAACCTCAATCATTCAGTACACTACTGTTGAAAAGTTGTGGGTCTGTAAGATTTTTACATGTTTTTGAAAGAAGTCTCACATTTTTTAAATCATTAACCCCGGGTTGGTTTAGTGAGATTGTCCTTGAAAGGCCTGTAGGCTAAATAATCATCTAAATGAGGTAACATAGGTGACAAGTATAATGTTATAATGCTTGTAGTTATAATCATTTATTTAGCTATTATAATAACAGGATATCATGGTCATTAATCTATTTTATTGTATTTCTCTATGTCTGTTTGTAGTTATGTTTGCCAGTGAACAGACACCATACTGTTCCACTAAAAGGTATTTATTTATTTGTTTGTACACATGTATGTATTTTTATTTTTAACTTAAATACTTTTTACTTATAAAGGCTGACTATGGTTCAGGGGGTCGACAACTTTAAGCATGCAAGTTATTTTCGACAGAAATTTGGCCTGCTTACTCATTGCTCATACTCTGTGCCTCTAATATGTTTGAATTATATCACCAGGGTAAAGATATTATTAGAGTTCTTACAGTTATGTTTACTTTTGTTACCAGATGAGATGTAATCTCTAGCGTTTGGTGCTGAGATTCTTCAGGACAACGCCTTGATGCCATTCACACTCAGTACATGAAGAAGGTGAGTTTCACAATAGCTGCCACAGCCACAAATCTGAAAAGGCGCCAAAGCAACTGTGTGCGCAACTGCGCATGCGCAAGCAACCAACTTAATTTTTTTTAACTGACTTTAATGAATTTACACAGCTTGGTTCAAAACACTTGTAATTCCCATAAAACCAATTAAATTTAACTAAATTTAAAAACTAAATTCAAAAACTAAATTTAAATGATTTAAACAAGCAAAATGTAATTATGCTTAATTTAAGCATGGCCAAAATAATTTTTTTCAGTGAATATGATTTCCTGTAGCAGCTATGGGAGTGACAGTAAATCGGTTATCAATCTCTCTCTATTTTTTTTCATCTTTTTGAAAGTTGTTTCTTTTACTATTTGAGAAAATTGGAATACAAAAAATATATTTAATTTATTCTCTCATTCACCGCCATAGACATAGACCCAACTATGACGACTTCCGCTTCTGAGACACCCAAAAATACAAATAGGTCTGTAGTAAAAATTAAATTCCTCATTTTAAGGACTTTTCAGTGAACCATTTCTTTCCTTTTTGTAGATTCACAAAACATGCTGATTACTGGCAATTTGGTAAGAGATTGTTGTCTATGTCACTGTCACTTCTTTTTCTAGTTGATTTATTAACATTTTGTGATTTTCGATTACTTAATTGAATATAAATGCACTTAGGTTGATTTTAATTTATTTACAAAGTATAGATAGGATTCTGTTGTGTAATGTTTCTCCATATAATTAGTAATATATCGAGCCCCCAGGGGAAACAATATAAGTATTAAGATTAATATAAGTATTAAATGATAATATATTTTGATGTTTGTTTGTTTTTAATATACACAGCAGTAATGACAGTGGACAAGTGAAGAGAGTGGAGGGGAGGGCATCAGAAAGGACCTTGAGCTGCTGCGACTGTCTTGGATAAACCAAAGCACAACTACACTATGTGTCCAAGTACTGAACAAGGCTTTTCTCCTTACATATTATATGTATTTAATTTAAGGCAGGGTTTTTTTTTTCCTGCATAGTGAATTACTTGATGGTTCCCTGTCAAATTTGATGCTGTCTCCAGCTATTAACAAAACTCAGACAGGCAGTCACATGCTCCGATTCCCCTTTTCCACCAACACGGTTCTGTTGCAGGATCCTGGCCTGTGTCCATTCTCAAACTGTTCCACGAACCTCCACTGCACAAAAGGCAGTTCCAGGACAGAAATATCGGTACCCTCACTCTTCACCAGTCATCACATTCACAACCACCACAGTCAACGAAGTCAAGGTCCCTGGTCCACAGCATCAACCATCTTTGTAGGAAGATGATTACTGCATTTCTTGATGTATCTTTAAAATTGACAGATTTCTTATGGAGTGCAATCCCTCTCTAGATGAACTGAGGCCTATCGGTCTTACAAAATACTGTCAGACACTGCATAAGATGTTCTCAAAATAATAAATTAATTAATAAAATACTTAAGAATTTTTTTTTGGTTTGTTTGTTTTTATCTAGTTGAAGGTATAGTACACATGAATGTTCTGCGTCATTTTGAGCTAGAAAAGCCTTGATTTAAGGTTTGTGCTGTAATTGTAGAAAAAAAACCTTGCATTTTCATAATATGAAATTATTATTACACATATTACACATTATTACACATATTATTGTATGCTACAGGTTTTTAATATTACCTCTAAACATTGCAAAGTTGAGATGTTTTGTTTTAAAAGTGTTTTTTTAGTGCATGTACAGTATGTAGTATTGTCATGTTCGTACAAATGCAAACTAGATTGAAATTTAATGTAAAATAGTGTATTTATCCATGTTGAGGGTAACAGGGTGAAACAACGTCACAATATTAACGTTGATCCAACTGGCAAAACCAAAAGGTAATCCAACGTTGATCCAACCATGGTACCTGACGTTGTTTCAACGTTGAAATGCCGGCTGGGATGTGATCAATCAAATCAATCAGTCAATCAAAATCAATCAATTTGAACAGCTAAAACCAGCCAGTCTGACCAGCTAAGACCAGCCTGGCCAGCTAAAAATCAGCCTGACCAGCTTAAACCAGCCTGACCAGCTAAAACCAGCCTGACCAGCTAAAACCAGCTAAGACCAGCCATGACCAGCTAAAACCAGCTAAGACCAGCCATCCTGACCAGCTAAAACCAGCTAAGACCAGCCTGACCAGCTAAGACCAGCTAAAACCAGCTAAAAAAGTGGTCAAAACCCCTCTTAAACCAGCATGAGAAACCAGCTATGACCAGGCTGGGAGACCAGCTAAAACCAGCTTGACCAGCTTAAGCTGGTTTTAGCTGGTTTTTTTCAGCAGGGCATTCACGTTTAAAGATCCTAATCTAAGAATCTGCATTACAGGATAGAGAGATAAAAAAAAAAAACATGCCAGAAAAGCAAAACAAAAATAAAGATAGATCCCACACCCATGTGCTTTATTTTTTTTACCTTTGACAATCTCACGTTATCTTTTTGAGCTTTACGTACAGTAGCAAGAAACTTTTTCAGCCGAAATCTTTTTTGTTTTGAAATAACATCATAGCCAAACCGTCTTCTGAGCTTTCACCACTGATTTAATAAACTTATTAACATCAGGGAAATATTTTACGACATCCACCTTTTTCCCTTTGGTTAAATCCAGAAACTCATTTAATTCATCGACAGAATACACGTCATCCAAAGACTGACTGCAATCAATCTCCGAAACCTCCGAACAATCATCACAATCCTCCATCAGTTCTCCATCACTATTTTCATTCTCCACAATTGTACTAGACTGGCCGCTAACACTCAAAACCTCATCACCATAAGCACAATCAATATCCTTAACAGCAACGTCCTCCTTTAAAACATTCGGGCCTACAACATTATCACCAGCTCGCATAAGTGAAATAAACTCACTCACCTCTGACTTTGAAACTGGATCAGTAGCACTCTGCTCAGCTGGAGAACCGTTCCGAGGAATAACGCTGGGTTCACCTGCCGAAACTGAAGCCTCCGAATCCTTCTCGCTAACCCCGTTTGTCTTTTGTTTTTTTTCTGGAATCACTACCTCCTTTACAGCGATGGGCCGTTTTTCTTTATCTAGATTTTCGTCTTTTTTTCTTTGATCGATTTGCTCATCATTATTCCCATCGTTCTTTTCATTTTCTGAACGTTTCTTATGCGGACATGTGAACTTCTTATGTCCCAAATCACCGCATTCAAAACAACGCAAACTATCTGTCGTTGCAAAAATCATATAGGAACTGTCACCATGTTGAATGCGAAACGAGATATCTAAAGACTGAGATTGCGCATTTAAAAACCATGAACACTTGTCTTCGAAAAGACAGCACATGTTTTAAAACGGCATTTTTACAGCCGAGCGGAACCATTTTAATGGATCCAGCAAACTTACCAAAGCGACTCAATTCCTTTACAATTTGCTCATTAGAAATGAATGGAGGCGCGTTTGAAATGGTAACCTTAGTAGCAGGTGCGCGTGTAGCCGGTCTGAGCCCCACGTGTCAGTTTCACTCGGACTCGGCTACCCCCCTGCGTTGTGTTGTGTGTTGTAGGTGCGAAATAAAGACTGAAGTCGGTCTGCTGGTTCAGTAGATCTTTCTTTTCAAGAGGCAAAATCTGCATGAGTTGAAAAATGCAGTTAAATTAGTTGTATGTAGACAATTTTGTGTGAACAGCCTGCTCCTTGCTCTGCTCAGACCTCCCGCGGACTGAAGCAAGAGCTCACAACATACAGAACCTTATTTACAATAAAGTACTATAAAGAAATATACATAATCATATTAATAATCACATCAGATATCGATATATTATGTCATATAATATATATATAAACAAAATATCTTATATAAAATACCTCACTTGATATTAACACTGAATACATTTCAAAGAAATGAGTATAGTGCATCACACTCATATTCAGATTAAACTCATAGAAAGCACCTCTTAAATCACATTTCCAGCATTTGATGTATACAAACAGTTACATTTTGAACACACGACAAAGAAAACTGATCAGAAAATAACCATACCTGCATGAGTTGAAAAATGCAGTTAAATTAGTTGTATGTAGACAATTTTGTGTGAACAGCCTGCTCCTGCCGAATATTTGAATAGAAATAGATTAAAAGTCACGCTTTGCAGGCCAATTTTCACACCAACATACATCACTCTGCATTAAATTGACAAAACCATTCACTTTTGCAAATAAAACAAATTTAAAGAAAAGATATACACACTCATGCATACTTACTTCTTAGCAAAATACATATCAATTAATTAGCGATTACTTAACTTAAAACACATTTTTTAACCGGAGTGAACAAAATGAATACCTTGCTCTGCTCAGACCTCCCGCGGACTGAAGCAAGAGCGCGCCACGCGGTGATGACGTCACAATTGCGACGAACGCAAAACTCAAAGAAATACATTTTTTTTCTCTTTTTCTTTTTCTCATACATATAACATTAGTTCCCAACTGAAAAAAGAAGGATTTTGTGTGAATTAAATTAAAACAAATTATAATACCTGTTACACGCGCAAAGGCATTACTTGCACCAAGGTATCGGAAACAACAATTCCGTTTTCAACAAGGCTATTTACGAGTTTTTCATCCTTAAGAAACACCACCACTGCCTTATTCATTCTAGAGGCCGATGTTATATTTTCATGCCCAACAATCTCACCCATTGCTAAAAGCACGTCTTCAACTGTAAACGCTTGATCCGAAAACACTTTGCATCCATTCTTAATAGAGAAACCTGGCGTTCCCTCACCTGGGAGAGACGCCATGGCTTTCCCCTTACCACGGAATCACTCTGGTGTTTTTCTTAAAGTAAATAAATAAACCAAAAAGTGATAATTAACCCCCCCCAAAAAAAGAACAAACATAGAAAAAGAAAAAAGAAAAATTACCCTTGAAAACCAATTCAAGCGTGCCGCTCTCACACCCTACACCACACTTCCGCTCCCAGCATGCAACAGAGAGAGAGAGAGAGAGAGAGAGAGAGACCCAGAAAAGCCAAGAAAGAGCAGAGCATAAAAGAAGAGAAGCCCAGAGCAACAGTTACAATCTTCTTTTATCCCTTCCTTGACCATGTGACCAAAACTCAAATATGAGACATTCAAACTGACTAATCAGAAGATTAAAACTTCCCCCACTGTACTAAAGGTGTGACCATTTGTAGACCCCCAACGTACACACATCTTGGCCTTGTTACGGGATACAGGAGACGGACACAGTTGTAACAGGTAATGGTAGTTTTATGGTGACAGATGATATTAAGCGGATGATATGAGGAATAGTTACTGTCCTTTCTTTTGCAGGTAGAAGTACGTTGGAGCTGAGAGATCGCTGGAGTTACTTGGAGCTGGCTGACACACACCCACACAGCAGACGAAGCACACGAAGGGAAGGAGAGACGCTGGAGACAGGTGAGTATACGAAGAGGAGTCCTTAAGGTAAGCATCACATGGAGTATATGCGAACGAGACCGGACATAGAGTGCTGTGTGCATGTGTGCTTTATAGTGCTGTTGATGAGTGGGGTGATGAGGTGCAGGTGGCGGTGATCAGTACTCTGGAGACAGCGTGCGTTGTGATTGGGTGACGTTGGAACCTGACGTGTCTGTGACAGGCCTATAGAGCTTGATCACTATCAGCACCTTTATGCCTTCCAAATGGCCCTTGTAGCAAGAGAGAGGGGGTTGAAACAATAAGGCAAATGTCTTTGTTCATTTTAAAATATCTTTAGATATTTTCAATCTTACAAATCCCTCCTTGGCACCATTGGCCACACTCATGGAGTCAAAAGGTGGCACATCCATGAAGACATGCTTTCTGTTGTGTGTAGATGTCAACTTCAGACTTCTTGTCCAGACTTGTTGCAATAGCAGTTGGTCAGTCTTCAGTCTTTGTTCTCCTTTCAGTCCTGCACGAGAAGGTCCATCAAATGGTGTTGCACCAATCATAGATATGAAAATCATCCATCAAACTCTTCACACCTTCACAAGAATCAGGCACTGATAATGGTAGAACTCAGTTGTCCCTTCTTTGAGACAAGACACAGGATTTGAACTTTGGCAGCAGGGATCCTGTGATTTAAAGAACATATAGCACAACAAACAGCAAAGCATAAATATGGCATTTGTCATGGTCAGAGGTTTGATGTGGTCAGATTAAATTGTCTCTGGCAATAAGCCCTCAAATCGATGTACTTGATTAAAGTGGTCAAGGCGAGAATAAAAGAAGATCTACAAGCTCTTACACTGTTTCTGGAAACATTGAAATAGATTGCATAATAACAAAACAACAAATGTTGGTTTAAAACACCCCATTTCATGAAGAGTATTAACAAAATATTCAGAGTAACCAAATACAGAGATTCAATTGAATAAATGTCCAAAAACATTGTTACAAGTCAAATGGACAAAATAAAAATAAACGAAAATAAGCTTCAGAATTTTTTAAATGCATTAATGATAATACAAATTCAATAATCAAAAGACAGCTGAAAACCCATCTCTTTTGTGAGCACTTAACCTCATCTTAAAAAAAAAAAAAAAAACTTCTTATTCCTATCCTTTCACTTCCTCTAATCCCTCTCTATTGTTGCTTATGATGATCTGAGCACTGCCTATAACTTGTATTATGAGCACTTCTTGTCTATTTGCCTCGTCATGACGACTCGCTTGCTGTATTCCTCACTTGTAAGTCGCTTTGGATAAAAGTGTCTGCCAAATGAATAAATGTAAATGTAAATAAATGTAAACTGTGTGCTTAAGAATGAGAAATACTAACATACATTTTAATATTTCATTTGGTGAGACAAATAACTAAGTGATTTAGTAAGTCCAAAGGAAAACAACAACAACTGGATGAAATTCACAGTTATGTGCAGTCTAGACTTAAAGACTTAAAAAAACATTATATGTATACATTTTATGAGGCATAGGTAGATGTAGATTTGACTTTGTGGGAAGATCAAATCTATGTGGCTGCATTTAGCTGTGGCTATGTGTAAATTCAATCATGCTCCAGCAAAGGTGAGTTTTACAATTGTGATGCAAATTTGGTCCTGTTGTAACAGGGAGCCAGCATGAGAATGTGAGCATGAGGTTGTGATCTGGCTCAAAATCCTTCAACACCAATGTTTTTTGTTAAAGAGCATGATAAAATGCAAAGTTCAGAGTTTCTGAATCCTGTTGTGAGGAAAGCATTTTTATGGTGAATCACATTGTAGCCACATGGCAATTCTGTGCTCCTGTACATGGTTTTACTCTAGCTATATGGAAAATAGCTGAGTTTTCCATTTAGGAGGCAAATAAATTCAACATAGTCACACATGCAACTAGAAATTGCTATACAATTCCAGTACTACACTTATTATTCCAATTAACACAAGATACATGGCCTAAAATGCATAGCATCTACAACCCTTAACCTAAGTGATTAATCCAACACTTACAGAAAAGAAATCATGTGTTTAAAGAATAAACTCAGCTAGTCTATGTGTACATTTCACGAGTTCACACTTACAAATAAGTCAGGTAAATTAATTGGCAAACGTATTTGGCGTGCTGTCCAGGGAGAGGGCACCGAGCTCGGTAATCAGCGCGAACACAGAGTACCCATCCCCCCCACCTTGTTCACAAGACTTCTGGGTATTGGAGGTTGTAGACTAGAGTTTTTGCTTCAAAATTATGTAAAAATTATCCTGCCTACTCATTCATATAAAACAATATATTGATTTTGTTTTTGTAAGACACTTTTTGTCAAGAAACACAGTATGCATGGAGGCGTGAATCAAGTGTCTGAACAATTATGTTACCTCTGTGGCATTCATATAGGCTTTTAGCAAAGCTGCACATTGGAGAAATATTGATGGATTCTCATATGTTTATGTCAATTTTCTATACAGAGGAGATATTTATTAATATCATTGTCATCACTGTGAGCACTGGATACTGTGTTTTCAATTCATACTTGCAGCCAGAGGGCGCTCTGTACACCTTTAGTCCACATATTAATCTAAAGAAGAACGGACATTCCAGGAACTAACGGCATGTCTTCCAGAGGTCGCTAACCATGGCTTTAACATACAGATAAATACTTTTCAAGACAATAAATACACGCTTGAGACGATGTATACATGTATTGCCTCAGAATTTGCGTCTGAATAGCGCTGGCTCCGTGGGCGTGGCCGCATTAGCGGATAATGAGCTGAATCACAACGCGGACATGGTCTCTTTTCATACAGATTACATAAACAGAGAATTTTTGTTTTCGATTTGACTTACACAATTTAAAACCTGACATTTCAACATTTCTTTAGACATAAGTCTAATTTTGTGATTAGTATTCACTAAGTTACAGCTCATTTTCTGAGAACTATCAGATTGGACTTCGTTCAGAGGAAGACGACAGATCACGCATTATGTTAGTTTTCTTTATTTTGCAAAAAGCACATCATTTTGTTTTTACTGAGTGTACACAAAAAAGAAGATATTCTATAGTTTCAATTGATATATTACTATGTCTCTATGACAAAAATGACTGAGTATTTAAGTCTGTTTTGCTGCAATGTGAAAAAAATCCGGCAAAACGCGCCGGCTCCAGAGAGATAACCTATTCTTCCTGGTGATTTAAACACTGCCACGAGCTGATGCCACGTGTCTGTGGAGGTCATAGGCCATTCAAAGGCCTTCCTTAGTGCATGTTGGCGTATGTTGTACTCCTTTTGCTTTAAAGAGTAAAAATGTTCTTTTACCGAGTACACTGCTCATTGGATTGTGTTAGGTAGATTGTTATGTGGGCACTTTACAGTTTACTACTGTTACTAAGTTATATGTCCTGCTCCCAGCCCTCACAGGCCACCACTGAATGTCCTTCTAATATGGCAAAATGTTTTTCATATGTGAGTCATGCTCCATATAAAGCTATTATCATGATGTAGGCCCCTTTCTGGCCTCCATGATTATGTGCCCACAGTATGGTCTACCTGTTAGGATGAGCTTTGTACTTCCCTGCTAGGTTTGTCTGTGTAATATTGCTTAGCTCCCTAAGCTGATCATTGGTGAAGGCTTCCATGAGGCCTTCCATTGAGGATCAGCCCCAGGCTGGTTTGTGCTCCCCTGTATCAGGGTTTCTAGCACACAGCCTCTTAGTGCAAATTAGCACTGAGTAGATCATAGGATGAGCGGATTATACTCCCCTCAATACGAGGGTTCATAGCACTCAGCTGAGTTCTGCTCTCCAGGATGCCCATCTCTACGTGTGGGTTTGAGTTGCTTACTGCCATTCTTGTAGTCGCTCTTACCTGCTCTCTTCTCTGAAGAATGCTTTATGGAGATTCTGTATTCTGTATAGACAGGGTTGGCCAAGACTAAGTTTGTCCTACATCAGACCAGGTGGCATTGGGGGTGACTTCTTTCCTCTCTAGTGACTGGCTGGGGCTCCTTTCGGTTCCCTGTCCACATTCCCTTTAAGGGACCACTTTTCCTTGGAAAAGTTGGTCCCAGATGCCTTTAGCGGCCTTAGTAGGCTTTCTACGGAAGGCCTCTTTGAAGCTCAGCTTGGGCGGTTGGCCGTAGGGAATGCTGTCACTGACAGCCTTTGTGTGACACGAGGGTGAGTTGCTATATGGTGTTTCATTCAAAACTGCTTGACGTTTTGTCTAGCCATCTTTTGTCATGCACTGTCCTTAAGCATGGCGACGTGGGTATATTGTCCCCCAAAGCGTGATTGAATGCAGAGTTGAAGTTCCCTTCGAAAGGGAACGTCTCAGGATATGTATGTAACCATCAGTGGTGTAGTCGGGGGCGATACGCACGCATACGTCGTATGCTTACTTTTTGCTCAGGGCTGTTTGCGTATTACGATTTCTAAGGATCAGCATTTGTGTATATCCACTTGTTTTTTGCTTCGAAAGTCCATATTGTCCTGTTAGCTTCCCCTTTAACTGTGTGTCCAATGCTGTTGTGTAAAATCGTGATTCTTTGTTGTAATTGGTGCATGAGCACTTCTGTCATTCTACCTTTTCCAGCTCATCGTCGGCTAAAAAAAACAGTGCGTGTTCGCGCTGCAGTGAGAGATCTCCGATCAAAGCCACTCTGTGTTTTGAGCGGTGCATTGAGTGCATTTCTCTCAGTGCAGTGGACACGGCGTGATATGAAATATGGTGGTGAGTAAATAAGACTATTAAATTAATTATATAGCCTACATCATGCGTTCTGAGCTTTTATAAGCGCCAAGTTCCTGTACAAACTGAAAAGATCATCAGCGCAACTGAAGCCTTGCGGGAATCATAAACTGCTACTCTGAATCTCATCACGCTCCAAAAGTTTGATAAGATTTCCACGAGCCATCCCGACACTGATGATAAATTGTGCAATCCATTTGAATTCTATTGAAAGTGAAACACTTTAAAATGCTATAGAGAAACTGAGAAAGTCAAACGTGATCTAGACTGAACAAAATGAACAAAAGACTGAAAAGAGGACAAACATCATCTTGCACCGACATTTATTAGGGAGCTTTTTAAACTATTCATGACCCAGCCTTGCAAGAATTTATATAGTTTTATTGTAGTTATTATGGTAAATTTGGCTTGTTTAAATAATAGTCAAACTGTAAAGCATAAAAAATGTCAACCAGTTTTAGAATGCATTGTATTTATTTGTTTTTAATGAAGCATGTTACTAGTGAACAACAACATCAACATTTACTGCGGTCAGGGTAATAGTACACCACTTATTTTTTTAGGACTAACACTGGAACCATAGTTCCCTGAGAACAGGGAACAAGACTCTGCGTTGCCCTGCCATGCTTTGGGGCTGTCTGCTGAACAGTCCCCCAAGACGAAAAGATACTGTTTCTCCAGGCACTCCTTTATACCTCGGGTCGCGCCATATTACGTCATAGGCTGTTGACGGCCAATAAGGATTGGAGTTGTTGGATAGTTATCTTTCAGACACCAGGTCATGTGTGACATTTCCCAAAGCGTGATTGAACGCAGAGTCTCGTTCCCTGTAGTAAGGAAACCCCACATCGGCCCAAAAACGGAATCTGACAGCCTGGGCGAAGGTTAACACGTGTATGTCTTTTCAGTGCCTCTGTGAAGTTCACTTAATTTCCTTGTTTAGTATGACTCCAATTTCAAATGATTATTAGTCTTAGGTTGTGTTACCAATTAGAAATTAATCATTTGTTATGTATTAATTTAGATATTTGATTAATTTGGGTATCCCATATTTTCAATTATTCGTTCATTACGGACCCATATCACTTAGAAAAGTCACTTTGGCCGATTGAGTGCCTTTCACGATCACAAACTCGCTAGTTCTGATCTTAGTCAGAGGGTGCAGAGTTTACTAATGCATTTGAGTTGAACCACCACATGCTTGTTCATACAAAAACACAGTTTTCTTAGTCACAATACTGCAACTTGCTAAGCCAGTTGATAGACAAAAATCAAAAAGTCCCATGATGGCAACATGCTCCTTTCATTGAGCCTTTAGTTTTGATCTATCCTGACGCAGATTTGCGGAAATATGGACTCCAATAATCTACTGGTCATAATGATTTCAGAAGAATCCAGAGTAAATCAAATATAACATTTTTTTTTGTCAAGTAAATATGTATCATGTCAGTTTCATAGTTGGACAATTAGAAGCCAATCAATCAAGATATGCCCAAATAGAAAAGGAGGCTTTGAGCACTTGAAGGATACAATTTTACCATAAGAACTGACTCCTGGTCCAGAGCATTGGTACCTCTCGCCAGGACTAGGCTGCAGTTGTCTGGAGGCTAAGTGGATTTAGACTCAGCATGTCCCTAACAGCTGACGCCGTGGCCAGAGCACCTCTTGTAGCCACAGCTACAGAGGCGGAGCAAGACCTGGAAAGAGAATGCAAAGCTTATCTGGACAGTGTAGTAGAAAGTTTGCCAGCCACACCGACAAAGATGGAACAGATTAAGAGTGCACAAACTTTGAAACTGCAACAGCAACAAATGTTCAACTAGAGACACCATACTCAAACCCTACCACCTCTCCAGCCAGGATAGCATGTATGGATCAAACCAACAAGCACAAAAGGGACAATTGTTAGTACTGCACCTACACCACATTCCTATGAGGCGGAGACCTCGGATGGAAGACAACTGCGACATAACCGTTCACACCTCAGGAAAGTTCCAGTGCCTCCTGCACCAGGTGAAATGACAATGTTTAGGTCAAGGAGACTGTCTAAAGCTCCTGAGAGACTAGACATTTGAACATGAAACACATGCATACACACCACAGAGGAAAGGGGAAAAAGAGTCATAATACTGTTGAATGTATCCCATTATTTTAAAGATCTGTTAAAAGTATACTTTAATATAAAAGGGGGAGATGTAGTGGAAGGTTATGGCCACTTGGTGGGGCTAGACATTAAGGTTGTTAAAGGGGTGGTTAAGTGTTTTTTTTCTAGGCTTTATTGTGTTCTTGGGGCACAGTTTATCATGTCTTAATGCTTCGTTTTTTTGAAAACACTGTATTTTTCATATATTTTACCTTTATTCTACACCTCTGTTTCCACTGTCATATGAACTCGTTTGACTTCCTGCTTCTATGAAGCCACTCCCTCCGACATACGCAGTGTGCTCAGATTGGTTAGCAGGTTGGTAGCTGGCCCAGTGTATCGTGATTCGCTGAAGCGTCCGGAAACGACACCATCTGTTGCTTCAGTCTATATTGCTGTATCAAATTGAGCCCGAATCAGACCCAGATGAAGAGGGTCAATCCCAATCGCGGCTATTAAAGGATGTTTATGAATGGTATTTCATTTTGTATTTGTGTCAAAATGTTTATAAGCTGTCACTGCTGTTTGTTAGCTTTCAATATACAGTTTTATTCTGATTAAAGCTTTACTGTAGCCAAATACATGATTGAGTAGTCGCATTTTTGTAAAGGCAGTGTTTAATTTATAGCATGAACAACTGTTTGTCTATGAACATAGAAGTTCGTTGGTGTTTGTAGAATTTAGCTAACTGGCTAGCGAAGCAAAAACGAGTTTCTCTTTGTATATGTCCTTGATGCAACCAAAAATAGCAACAGAACTATAGGTTTAAAAGACATGTACAAACATTAAAATGTACTTACAGTTTGAAGCCAATAAACAGCAGCATCTGCTTTTAAAGTGGGAACTGCTTCATCTTTCAGTAAAAGCCTTTGTGCAAATCCAGCATTGAACTCGTGTAGATTCTGGAAGCTGTCTTCAGCGCTGCATCCAGTGTAGAAAATATCACAGATTATAATGGGTTCTATTATCTTTTGACGCATCGCCACGCACCGCGCCGCTCGCGTCCGGTGTACACAACTCTTTGCTTCCACATGCTGCACCACATGGCCTCACCCACTTTGTTGCGCATTCCCAGGGGCGTTTTGAGGGGTTATGATGTCACCAACCCGTTGTAGTCCAAAACTACTGTAACTTTGCAGATACTGTTTATGCTCAAGCAACAACATTACACACTAAACTAAAGTTAAAAAAGTGAAATTGCATTTAACCACCCCTTTAAGCAACAATTTAGAAGAAGAATTAAAGAGTTGGCTGATTTCATCCAGTGACTTGTGTCCTTGAATACAGAGGAACAATACAGAGAGAACTTCTATAAAATATTAAAAGTAAAAAAAAAAAAACAAAACAAAAAAACATATATATATATATGTATATACACTCACCTAAAGGATTATTAGGAACACCATACTAATACTGTGTTTGACCCCCTTTCGCCTTCAGAACTGCCTTAATTCTACGTGGCATTGATTCAACAAGGTGCTAAAAACATTCTTTTAGAAATGTTGGCCCATATTGATAGGATAGCATCTTGCACTTGATGGAGATTTGTGGGATGCTCACCAGGGCACAAAGCTCCTGTTCCACCACATCCCAAAGATGCTCTATTGGGTTGAGATCTGGCGACTGTGGGGGCCATTTTAGTACAGTGAACTCATTGTCATGTTCTTAAACCATTTGAAATGATTCAAGCTTGTGACATGGTGCATTATCCTGCTGGAAGTAGCCATCAGAGGATGGGTACATGATGGTCATAAAGGGATGGACATGGTCAGAAACAATGCTCAGGTAGGCCGTGGCATTTAAACGATGCCCAATTGGCACTAAGGGGCATAAAGTGTGCCAAGAAAACATCCCCCACACCATACAACCACCACCACCACTGCACATGGTAACAGGCATGATGGATCCATGTTCTCATTCTGTTTACGCCAAATTCTGACTCTACCATCTGAATGTCTCAACAGAAATCGAGACTCATCAGACCAGGCAACATTTTCCAGTCTTCAACTGTCCAATTTTGGTGAGCTCGTGCAAATTGTAGCCTTTTTTTCCTATTTTTAGTGGAGATGATGGTACCCGGTGGGGTCTTCTGCTGTTGTAGCCCATCCGCCTCAAGGTTTTGTTGTGTTGTGGCTTCACAAATGCTTTGCTGCATATCTCGGTTGTAACGAGGGTTATTTCAGTCAATGTTGCTCTTCTATCAGCTTGAATCAGTTGGCCCATTCTCCTCTGACCTCTAGCATCACAAGGCATTTTCGCCCACAGGACTGCCGCATACTGGATGTTTTCCCTTTTCACACCATTCTTTGTAAACCTAAATGGTTGTGCGTGAAAATCCCAGTAACTGAGCAGATTGTGAAATACCCAGACTGCCCGTCTGGCACCAACAACCACCACGCTCAAAATTGCTTAAATCACCTTTCTTTCCCATTCTGACATTCATTTGGAGTTTAGGATATTGTCTTGACAAGGACCACACGCCTAATGCATTGAAGCAACTGCCATGTGATTTGGTTGATTAATATTGCATTAATGAAAAATTGAACAGTGTTCCTAATAATCCTTTAGGTGAGTGTGTATATAGATATATATATATATATATATATAATTAAAGTAAAAATCACTACACCAACTACCACAACATACACTACCAGTCAAAAGGTTGGACATGGTACGATTTCTAATGTTTTAAAAAGAAGATTCATCTCCTCACAAGGCTGCATTTATTTAATTAAAACACAGTAAAAAGTAATATGTGAATATTATTACAATTTAAATAACTGTGTCTTTGAAAATTTTAAAATGTAATTTTTTCTGATTCTTGTGTTGGCAAAGCTGAATTTTCAGCATCATTACTCCAGTCTTCAGTGTCACATGATCCTTCAGAAATTATTCTAATATGCTGATTTGCTACTCCAGAAACATTTATTGTGTAAAATTGTACAAAATATTGTGTACAATATCTTTTTCAAAAGTAAAAGAAATATTGTACACAAATATTTTGTACAATTGTACACGCATGTTTCTTGAGCATCAATCATCATATTAGAATGATGTAATGATGCTGAAAATTCAGCTTTGCCAACACAAGAAAAATTACATTTTAAAATATTTTCAATAGAAAACAGTTATTATAAATTGTAATAATATTTCACAATATTACTGTTTTTACTGTATTTAAAAAAAAATAAATGCAGCCTTGGTGAACAGACGAAACTTACCATGTCCAAACCTTTGACTGGTAGTATACATAAAATGGGTTACATGTAAAAACCACACCAAGATATAAAGTAAAGATAATCTCTATTTACACAGTCTTGAATTGCTGGTTTTCGAAACTCTGGGCCTGGCCTAACACCCTAACATCAGAGACACATTCAACATGGCATCACAATAGCTACAATATGCACAGTAATAGTACAGTTCACATGTTACATGACTTACTAGTGTCCTTGGTTTATGCCAGATCTGCTTTGTGTCTGTTCAGCTGTGCACCGGGGGAACAGCAGGAATGTTTAGCTGTGAATAATGGGCAGACTGATAAAGAAGTGCAACCAAATGATTGCATAAGGCACAGGCCGCCACACAGGAACAATGGCTGCTCACCAAAACAACAGGTTTTGAGTGCTTTAACACCATCTAGGGAGAAACAGAAGCTTAGATAAGATATTGCTTGACAGATAAAGCATTCATAAGAAAAATAATGCTGTATTCTGAGGCTCACAGACAAAACATGAAAATGTATTAATTTTTAACAATTTTTAAACAATTTGCTTGGATAATTGTACTTTTATTAAGCTGACAGGCAATTTATTAGCTTGTCTAACCATTGCCCTAACAATAACCCTCAATAACTCTCAAGTCATGTGACTTTTCACTTTTCTTCATGGATCTATGACAGACTGCCCTCACGTTGACCTCTCTTGTCACCTTGTCTTTCATTGACACTGTGAGGAAGGACAACGAACACACTGTAACGTTACATTTTTACACAGTATCTTGACAGTATCTCTATAAAAGAAAACTCACACAAACTCACGATCGAAAGTTAGCTAATAAATCTGTCGGTCATAGTCGAACAAAACAGCTAATATTAATTATATTTAACGGCTCTTGTCGGATCCAAGGCGTTCATTGGTATTGAAATCACGAGGGCCAAAAGATTGATTGAACATTATACGGCTAAGTTGGAATTCTTCAGCCACAAACACATGGTACTGTTTTATCATGTTTAAACTTAACAACGTTCCTTTGTTCATAATTTATAAAATATATATACTTTTCATATTGAGTTCATATTGTGGCCTAGTTATATTTTATCGAGTTTGTTTCAAGTTTGTTCTGCTTTTGAAGTTGAGGATGGACTAAACCCTCTTCATACTTTTTGATATGTGATATTTGAACTGTTGATATTTCATAACAGAGTTATCACTTATATCACTTAATGTAAAGGGCATTCGATATATTGTAAATAGAAAAGCAATATTTTTGTTTTGTAAAGAGATGCAGGCATATTTTATTTTTTTACAAGAATCCCTCTCAAGTGCAGAAGATGTTTTGGAAGAACCAGTGGGATGATGATCTTTGGTTAGCACATGGAAATAATCACTCAAGCGGTGTGAGCATTTAAAAGGCAACTTCAAAGGGAAAATTCTTTGTAACAAATGTGATGTCAAAGGCATTGGGTTATTTTGTTTATTGAAACCAGCAGTAATTTGTTTATATTATGTAATGTTTATGGATACAATTCCTCTTCTTTGAATTTTGGTTTGTTAGAAACTATAGAAGAAAATGTCAATATTCTCTCAACTAAATTTCCAATGCCAAAGATAATTATTGGTGGAGACTTCAATATGGTTCATGATAATGTTCTAGATAGACTCCCCCACAAAATGTTTAATAAGAATAACAATCTCCAGATTTTGTGATAATTTAGCTCTCATAGACATACGGAGAAATAGAAACCCCTCATTAGACAATTTACATGGAGCAATAAGCAGACTCAGCAATCGAGAAATGACTTTTGGCTGATTTCCTCTGATTTAGAACAGAAAGTTTTAGAAACCGAAATTTGCCCAGCTATTCTCACCGATCACAAAATTTTAACCTTAAAGATTAAATCTGAATATACAGTATAATTCTAGAAATCTAGGCTAGTGGAAACTAAACAATTCACTTTGTACCATGAAGATTATTTAATAAATAAATACTGGACACAGGCAAATATTAAAAAGAAATATGGCAAGGTATGGGAACTATTAAAGTTTGAAGAAAGAAAATTTAGCATTCAATTTGAAAAAAAATGGCTATAAAAAAGAACACGTATTCAAGACATAATTAGAGAGATTTCCAATTTAACTCAAAACACCCCTTCCACCCTATAATGATATTTTAGAAAATTTGCAGAAAGAACTAAACCATATTTATCAAGAAAAAGCCAAAGGTACTTTTGTAAGATCTAGAAAAAAATGGATTGAAGAAGGTGAAATAAACAGTAAATACTGTTTTTAGTCTTCAATTGGGCAATTGTTACTGAAGACCTAGTTATGATTTCTAAATTTGAAGAGTTTCGTTGCAAAACGAGATAACTCCGTTTTTAACATTTTTGTCAAAACATGTTAATTATTATGTTATCATGTTATTATTTTGTTTTATGTGTACTTAGCTGTATTTTTTAAGTTATGAAGGTTAAATCAAAAACAAACCAACTGCATTGAATTGGAATGCACAACCAAAAAACAAGATTTTTGAAAAATTAAAAAAACGGAGTTATCTCGTTTTGCAACGAAACTCTTCATTTGTTTCTAAATATTATACAGATATCTATTCATTAGAAGAAGATCAAGATAATTCCATTCTTTTTAAAAAATTAGAAATCCAAAAATGTTATCTTTAGAAAGTCAAATTGAATGTTCCCCAAACCTTTCTCTAAATGAAACTGAGATATCCATTAAAGCACTAAAACATGACAAATCCCCTGGAAATGATGGCCTTACTTCAGAATTGTATAAAGCTTTTATAGAAGATATATCTAAATTCCTCTTAGAGGTAGGTCTATATGAAGAAGCCATCAACAAGGGATCTTTACCTAGTGAAAAATAAACATACTAAAATCTATTTATGTTAAATGAAATGTTACTGTGAAAATATATACATTCATATTAATACATTTAACTCTGTATTTAAGCTGTATTTAAGTCTAAATTTAAAGTACAGTACTTTAGGATTTTATTCAACTGCACTCCATCTCAGAGACAATATTGTATTTATGAAAAACTGACATTTTGGACATCCGGATATTAGGATACAGTTTAATTTAGATATTACATATTGTGAAATCGGGGCATTACTTACATTTATATGAATTCCACACAGAACTCCTGTCGTCAACGGTGCGCAGTGGATAGGGTAGACCACGAAGTGTATTGAGATGGACACTTCATTACAGTAAAGAGCTTAGAACCAAAGGCGACACTTTGATACTTTTTGGGTAACAGCCACTAGATGCGCTCTGGTAGCGCGGCCGCGCATTATGGGCTGAAAATACTAACTGGACCATAGAATTTTTCACATCTTACGCCCCGAAATCAGCGAATTTCACTGCCAAATCAGAAGCGCAATAGAACAGTTTCTTTCTTAAATTAGTTCACAGTAAATTGTATGGCTCCTACAGTAAATGTATGTGGGTATTATACTGTATTATCTTATATATGTTTATTTTACCAGACTTGTGGAATCCAACCATTAAACCATCTGAAACGTAGATATAGCCTACTTGAATATTTCCATTTTATGCAACTTTCACATTTATTAATAGTAAATTAATATTAATCAATTTAAGATCATCATGTTTGCAGCGAACAATATATTTCAGGCTACCTAGTGGAGTAATAATAATATCTAGGTCTCAGTTGAAATAGGCTATATTGTACGTTTTAATGGATCACGCAACATAATGATCTTATATAGGCTACATAATGCATTGCTGTGTCCGTTATCACGTAATTCACACTTTTGCTTTAACGGACATTAGACAACACTGCAAAAATCTGTTATATTCATATATTTATTATCCACATTCCCAATTTTTCTGACGCATGTCCTTAATTTATTTTCATAGTTGGTATAATTTAGTGTTTATAAGAATTTTAACCGAATTGACTGGGTTTCTAGAGCAAAGGTTTTGTGAAAAAAAGTGGACTTAAACACAAGTGTAAAATAAACTGTTAAAAGGATTTGATGATCACTAGTGAGTATTTTATTCAGTGTTGTCACATTCAGGGGGATTTCAGCTTTAATGTACTTTTTTTTTTTTTTAACAATCAGCTGATATTGCCATAGAAATTAGTGGGCTGTCATTACGTCCTGAATTGCTGAGTTTAGATGCGTTCCTGGGTCAAAATTTTTTGTTGATCCTTGAACATTTTTAGTCTGAAAATGTAGTCTTAACCTTCCACCACAACCTAACCTTACCCAAGTTATCCCAAAATCAGGGGAATGATAGATGAATAACACTGATGTAGAAGCACCAATTCATGGTTTTAAGCCTAAACTTGACATACTGTAAACTTGTCCCTCAAATCTGATTGGTTGATTTGAATTGTTCCAGGATCAAAAAAAATGTTGACCCCAGGAACATGTTGAACTCAGCAATATCAGGTTATGCAGCAGGGAGACCCTGGTGGAGCTGCTGGACCTGAATGGGCTTCAGAGACCCTGGTAAGCCTCTCTGCCGGTGGGAATCAACTGGAATGAGTGCATTTCTACTGTCCACTGTGTGTTACCAACAGGTTGCAGGCCTGACTCAATCAACT
>JAOTNS010001158.1:0-14725 GCA_028476615.1 Culter alburnus | reverse complement strand
ATAGAATGTTCATGAGCAGTGCTCTTTGGTCATATATTTGTTCAGTAGGTCAAACATGGACTGCTGCCTGGCTTATCTAACATCAAATGGAGTCAATAAGTATGTATAGGAAGTTCATGATCGAGGACTAATTGCCAGAAATATGTTCAGTAGGTCTAATACGGACTTCTGTATGGCCGAAATAAATTCACAAGGACTGAATGAGTCAGTTTAGAAAGTTCAAGATTGAGGTCTAATTTGCCTGAAATATGTTCAGTAGGTCAAACATTGACTTCTGCCTGGCTGATGAAACAAGAGGGCCAATAAGTCCGTATAGAAATTTCATTGTTGAGGGCTTATTTGCCAGAAATTTGATCAGTAGGTCAAAATGGGTTCATATACGGCTGAAGTAATAGAGTGAATCAATGAAAATGTATTGAAAGTTCAAGATTGAGTACTCGTCGGCCAGAAATATGATCATTTGGTCAAATATGGACCACAGGATGGCTAATGTGATATCAGAAGGCATCAGTAAGTAAATATAAAAGTTCATGATTGAGTACTCATTGGCCAGAAATATGTCCCGTAGGTCAAATATGCAATACTCTTTATCTGACGTATCACCAAAAAAAGTCAATGAGTATGTATAAAAAGTTCATGATCGAGTACTAATTTGCCAGAAATATGTCAATTAGGTCAAATATGCAATACTCTATGGCTGATGCAACATTAGAGTGAGGCACTTATATAAAGTTCATGATCAAGTGCTCTTTGGTCAGATATTTGTTCAGTAGGTCAAACATGGACTGCTGCCTGGCTTATCTAACATCAAATGGAGTCAATAAGTATGTATAGGAAGTTCATGATCGAGGACTATGCCAGAAATATGTTCAGTAGGTCTAATACGGACTTCTGTATGGCCGAAATAAATTCAGAAGGACTCAATGAGTCGATTTAGAAAGTTCAAGATTGAGGTCTAATTTGCCTGAAATATGTTCCGTAGGTCAAATATTGACTTCTGCCTGGCTGATGAAACAAGAGGAGCCAATAAGTCCGTATAGAAATTTCATTGTTGAGGAGTTATTTGCCAGAAATTTGTTCAGTAGGTCAAAATGGGTTCATATATGGCTGAAGTAACATCAGAGTGAAGCAATGAATATGTATTAAAAGTTCAAGACAGAGTCCTCCTGGGCCAGAAATATGTTCATTTGGTCAAATGTAGACCACAGTATGGCTAATGTGATATCAGAATGCGTCAGTAAGTAAATATAAAAAGTTCAAGATTGAGTACTCTTTGGCCAGACATATGTCCTTTAGGTCAAATATGCAATACTCTATGGCTGACATAACATCAGAAGGAGTCAATGAGTATGTTTAAAAAGTTCATGAGCATGGACAAATTTACCAGAGATATGTTCTTTGGGTCAAACACTGGCTCATGTATGGGTGAAGTAACATCAGAGTAAGGCAAAAGTATGTATACAAAATACATGATCTCTTGGGACAAAAAAGTAGGTCTAATATGGATTTCTGTATGGCCGAAATAAATTCAGGACTCAATGAGTCGATTTAGAAAGTTCAAGATTGAGGTCTAATTTGCCTGAATATGTTCCGTAGGTCAAACATTGACTTCTGCCTGGCTGATGAAACAAGAGGTGCCAATAAGTCCGTATAGAAATTTCATTGTTGAGGAGTTATTTGCCAGAAATTTGTTCAGTAGGTCAAAATGGGTTCATATATGGCTGAAGTAACATCAAAGTGAATCAATGAATATGTATTGAAAGTTCAAGACGGAGTACTCCTGGGCCAGAAATATGTTCATTTGGTCAAATGTGGACCACAGTATGGCTAATGTGATATCAGAAGGCGTCAGTAAGTAATATAAAAAGTTCAAGATCGAGTACTCTTTGGCCAGAAATATGTCCCTTAGGTCAAATGTGCAATAACTCTTTAGCTGACGTATCTTCAAAAGGAGTCAATGAGTATGTATAAAAGTTCATGATCGAGGACTAAATGCCAGAAATATGTTCAATAGGTCAAACATGGACTTATGTATAGCTGATTTAATATCAGAAGATGTTAAAGAGTATATATAAAAAGATTAATATCCAATTTTCTTTGCCCAGAAATATGTTCAGTAGGTCTAATGTTGACTTCTGTGTGGGAAGAACATCAGTAGGAGTCAATAGTAATGTAAAAAAGTTCAAAATCGAATAAACCTATGTCCATTAGTTCAAATATCCATTTCTCTGTGGCTGACGTATCATCAGAAAGTGTCAATGAGTTTGTATAACAGTTCATGATCGAGGATTAATTTGCCAGAAATATGTTCAGTTGGTCAAATATGCAATACTCTATGGCTGATGCAACATTAGAGTGAGGCACGTATATAAAGTTCATGATCAAGTGCTCTTGGTCATATATTTGTTCAGTAGGTCAAACATGGACTGCTGCCTGGCTTATCTAACATCAAATGGAGTCAATAAGTATGTATAGGAAGTTCATGATCGAGGACTAATTGCCAGAAATATGTTCAGTAGGTCTAATACGGACTTCTGTATGGCCGAAATAAATTCACAAGGACTGAATGAGTCAGTTTAGAAAGTTCAAGATTGAGGTCTAATTTGCCTGAAATATGTTCAGTAGGTCAAACATTGACTTCTGCCTGGCTGATGAAACAAGAGGGCCAATAAGTCCGTATAGAAATTTCATTGTTGAGGGCTTATTTGCCAGAAATTTGATCAGTAGGTCAAAATGGGTTGATATACGGCTGAAGTAATAGTGTGAATCAATGAAAATGTATTGAAAGTTCAAGATTGAGTACTCGTCGGCCAGAAAATGATCATTTGGTCAAATATGGACCACAGGATGGCTAATGTGATATCAGAAGGCATCAGTAAGTAAATATAAAAGTTCATGATTGAGTACTCATTGGCCAGAAATATGTCCGTAGGTCAAATATGCAATACTCTTTATCTGACGTATCACCAAAAAAAGTCAATGAGTATGTATAAAAAGTTCATGATCGAGTACTAATTTGCCAGAAATATGTCAATTAGGTCAAATATGCAATACTCTGGCTGATGCAACATTAGAGTGAGGCACTTATATAAAGTTCATGATCAAGTGCTCTTTGGTCAGATATTTGTTCAGTAGGTCAAACATGGACTGCTGCCTGGCTTATCTAACATCAAATGGAGTCAATAAGTATGTATAGGAAGTTCATGATCGAGGACTAATATGCAGAAATATGTTCAGTAGGTCTAATACGGACTTCTGTATGGCCGAAATAAATTCAGAAGGACTCAATGAGTCGATTTAGAAAGTTCAAGATTGAGGTCTAATTTGCCTGAAATATGTTCCGTAGGTCAAATATGACTTCTGCCTGGCTGATGAAACAAGAGGAGCCAAAGTCGTATAGAAATTTCATTGTTGAGGACTTATTTGCCAGAAATTTGTTCAGTAGGTCAAAATGGGTTCATATATGGCTGAAGTAACATCAGAGTGAAGCAATGAATATGTATTAAAAGTTCAAGACAGAGTCCTCCTGGGCCAGAAATATGTTCATTTGGTCAAATGTAGACCACAGTATGGCTAATGTGATATCAGAATGCGTCAGTAAGTAAATAAAAAAGTTCAAGATTGAGTACTCTTTGGCCAGACATATGTCCTTTAGGTCAAATATGCAATACTCTATGGCTGACATAACATCAGAAGGAGTCAATGAGTATGTTTAAAAAGTCATGAGCATGGACAAATTTACCAGAGATATGTTCTTTGGGTCAAACACTGGCTCATGTATGGGTGAAGTAACATGAGTAAGGCAAAAGTATGTATACAAAATACATGATCTCTTGGGACAAAAAAGTAGGTCTAATATGGATTTCTGTATGGCCGAAATAAATTCAGGACTCAATGAGTCGATTTAGAAAGTTCAAGATTGAGGTCTAATTTGCCTGAAATATGTTCCGTAGGTCAAACATTGACTTCTGCCTGGCTGATGAAACAAGAGGTGCCAATAAGTCCGTATAGAAATTTCATTGTTGAGGAGTTATTTGCCAGAAATTTGTTCAGTAGGTCAAAATGGGTTCATATATGGCTGAAGTAACATCAAAGTGAATCAATGAATATGTATTGAAAGTTCAAGACGGAGTACTCCTGGGCCAGAAATATGTTCATTTGGTCAAATGTGGACCACAGTATGGCTAATGTGATATCAGAAGGTGTCAGTAAGTAAATATAAAAAGTTCAAGATTGAGTACTCGTCGGCCAGAAAATATCATTTGTTCAATATTGGCTAATGTGATATCAGAAGGTCAGTAAGAAAAGTTCATGATGAGTACTAATTTGCCAGAAATATGTCAATTAGGTCAAATATGCAATACTCTATGGCTGATGCAACATTAGAGTGAGGCACTTATATAAAGTTCATGATCAAGTGCTCTTTGGTCATATATTTGTTCAGTAGGTCAAACATGGACTGCTGCCTGGCTTATCTAACATCAAATGGAGTCAATAAGTATGTATAGGAAGTTCATGATCGAGGACTAATTTGCCAGAAATATGTTCAGTAGGTCTAATACGGACTTCTGTATGGCCGAAATAAATTCACAAGGACTGAATGAGTCAGTTTAGAAAGTTCAAGATTGAGGTCTAATTTGCCTGAAATATGTTCAGTAGGTCAAACATTGACTTCTGCCTGGCTGATGAAACAAGAGGGCCAATAAGTCCGTATAGAAATTTCATGTTGAGGGCTTATTTGCCAGAAATTTGATCAGTAGGTCAAAATGGGTTGATATACGGCTGAAGTAATAGTGTGAATCAATGAAAATGTATTGAAAGTTCAAGATTGAGTACTCGTCGGCCAGAAATATGATCATTTGTTCAAATATGGACCACAGGATGGCTAATGTGATATCAGAAGGCATCAGTAAGTAATATAAAAGTTCATGATTGAGTACTCATTGGCCAGAAATATGTCCCGTAGGTCAAATATGCAATACTCTTTATCTGATGTCAAAAAAAGTCAATGAGTATGTATAAAAGTTCATGATCGAGTACTAATTTGCCAGAAATATGTCAATTAGGTCAGAGTAAGGCAAAAGTATGTATACAAAATACATGTCTTGGGACAAAAAAGTTCAAGATTGAGTACTCGTCGGCCAGAAATATGATCATTTGTTCAAATATGGACCACAGGATGGCTAATGTGATATCAGAAGGCATCAGTAAGTAAATATAAAAGTTCATGATTGTGTACTAATTTGCCAGAAATATGTCAATTAGGTCAAATATGCAATACTCTATGGCTGATGCAACATTAGAGTGAGGCACTTATATAAAGTTCATGATCAAGTGCTCTTTGGTCAGATATTTGTTCAGTAGGTCAAACATGGACTGCTGCCTGGCTTATCTAACATCAAATGGAGTCAATAAGTATGTATAGGAAGTTCATGATCGAGGTCTAATTTGCCTGAAATATGTTCCGTAGGTCAAACATTGACTTCTGCCTGGCTGATGAAACAAGAGGTGCCAATAAGTCCGTATAGAAATTTCATTGTTGAGGAGTTATTTGCCAGAAATTTGTTCAGTAGGTCAAAATGGGTTCATATATGGCTGAAGTAACATCAAAGTGAATCAATGAATATGTATTGAAAGTTCAAGACGGAGTACTCCTGGGCCAGAAATATGTTCATTTGGTCAAATGTGGACCACAGTATGGCTAATGTGATATCAGAAGGTGTCAGTAAGTTAATATAAAAAGTTCAAGATCGAATACTCTTTGGCCAGAAATATGTCCCTTAGGTCAAATGTGCAATAACTCTTTAGCTGACGTATCTTCAAAAGGAGTCAATGAGTATGTATAAAAAGTTCATGATCGAGGACTAATTTGCCAGAAATATGTTCAATAGGTCAAACATGGACTTATGTATAGCTGATTTAATATCAGAAGATGTTAAAGAGTATATATAAAAAGATTAATATCCAATTTCTTTGCCCAGAAATATGTTCAGTAGGTCTAATGTTGACTTCTGTGTGGGTGAAGCAACATCAGTAGGAGTCAATAGTAATGTAAAAAAGTTCAAAATCGAATAAACCTATGTCCATTAGTTCAAATATCCATTTCTCTGTGGCTGACGTATCATCAGAAAGTGTCAATGAGTTTGTATAAACAGTTCATGATCGAGGATTAATTTGCCAGAAATATGTTCAGTTGGTCAAATATGCAATACTCTATGGCTGATGCAACATTAGAGTGAGGCACTTATATAAAGTTCATGATCAAGTGCTCTTTGGTCATATATTTGTTCAGTAGGTCAACATGGACTGCTGCCTGGCTTATCTAACATCAAATGGAGTCAATAAGTATGTATAGGAAGTTCATGATCGAGGACTAATTTGCCAGAAATATGTTCAGTAGGTCTAATACGGACTTCTGTATGGCCGAAATAAATTCACAAGGACTGAATGAGTCAGTTTAGAAAGTTCAAGATTGAGGTCTAATTTGCCTGAAATATGTTCAGTAGGTCAAACATTGACTTCTGCCTGGCTGATGAAACAAGAGGGCCAATAAGTCCGTATAGAAATTTCATTGTTGAGGGCTTATTTGCCAGAAATTTGATCAGTAGGTCAAAATGGGTTGATATACGGCTGAAGTAATATAGTGAATCAATGAAAATGTATTGAAAGTTCAAGATTGAGTACTCGTCGGCCAGAAATATGATCATTTGTCAAATATGGACCACAGGATGGCTAATGTGATATCAGAAGGCATCAGTAAGTAAATATAAAAGTTCATGATTGAGTACTCATTGGCCAGAAATATGTCCGTAGGTCAAATATGCAATACTCTTTATCTGATGTATCACCAAAAAAAGTCAATGAGTATGTATAAAAAGTTCATGATCGAGTACTAATTTGCCAGAAATATGTCAATTAGGTCAAATATGCAATACTCTATGGCTGATGCAACATTAGAGTGAGGCACTTATATAAAGTTCATGATCAAGTGCTCTTTGGTCAGATATTTGTTCAGTAGGTCAAACATGGACTGCTGCCTGGCTTATCTAACATCAAATGGAGTCAATAAGTATGTATAGGAAGTTCATGATCGAGGACTAATATGCCAGAAATATGTTCAGTAGGTCTAATACGGACTTCTGTATGGCCGAAATAAATTCAGAAGGACTCAATGAGTCGATTTAGAAAGTTCAAGATTGAGGTCTAATTTGCCTGAAATATGTTCCGTAGGTCAAATATTGACTTCTGCCTGGCTGATGAAACAAGAGGAGCCAATAAGTCCGTATAGAAATTTCATTGTTGAGGAGTTATTTGCCAGAAATTTGTTCAGTAGGTCAAAATGGGTTCATATATGGCTGAAGTAACATCAGAGTGAAGCAATGAATATGTATTAAAAGTTCAAGACAGAGTCCTCCTGGGCCAGAAATATGTTCATTTGGTCAAATGTAGACCACAGTATGGCTAATGTGATATCAGAATGCGTCAGTAAGTAAATATAAAAAGTTCAAGATTGAGTACTCTTTGGCCAGACATATGTCCTTTAGGTCAAATATGCAATACTCTATGGCTGACATAACATCAGAAGGAGTCAATGAGTATGTTTAAAAAGTTCATGAGCATGGACAAATTTACCAGAGATATGTTCTTTGGGTCAAACACTGGCTCATGTATGGGTGAAGTAACATCAGAGTAAGGCAAAAGTATGTATACAAAATACATGATCTCTTGGGACAAAAAAGTAGGTCTAATATGGATTTCTGTATGGCCGAAATAAATTCAGGACTCAATGAGTCGATTTAGAAAGTTCAAGATTGAGGTCTAATTTGCCTGAAATATGTTCCGTAGGTCAAACATTGACTTCTGCCTGGCTGATGAAACAAGAGGTGCCAATAAGTCCGTATAGAAATTTCATTGTTGAGGAGTTATTTGCCAGAAATTTGTTCAGTAGGTCAAAATGGGTTCATATATGGCTGAAGTAAAGTGAATCAATGAAAATGTATTGAAAGTTCAAGAGTACTCTGGGCCAGAAATATGTTCATTTGGTCAAATATGGACCACAGATGGCTAATGTGATATCAGAAGGCATCAGTAAGTAAATATAAAAGTTCATGATTGAGTACTCGTTGGCCAGAAATATGTCCCGTAGGTCAAATATGCAATACTCTTTATCTGACGTATCACCAAAAAAAAGTCAATGAGTATGTATAAAAAGTTCATGATCGAGTACTAATTTGCCAGAAATATGTCAATTAGGTCAAATATGCAATACTCTATGGCTGATGCAACATTAGAGTGAGGCACGTATATAAAGTTCATGATCAAGTGCTCTTTGGTCAGATATTTGTTCAGTAGGTCAAACATGGACTGCTGCCTGGCTTATCTAACATCAAATGGAGTCAATAAGTATGTATATAGGAAGTTCATGATCGAGGACTAATTTGCCAGAAATATGTTCAGTAGGTCTAATACGGACTTCTGTATGGCCGAAATAAATTCACAAGGACTGAATGAGTCAGTTTAGAAAGTTCAAGATTGAGGTCTAATTTGCCTGAAATATGTTCAGTAGGTCAAATATTGACTTTTGCCTGGCTGATGAAACAAGAGGAGCCAATAAGTCCGTATAGAAATTTCATTGTTGAGGAGTTATGTGCCAGAAATTTGTTCATTAGGTCAAAATGGGTTCATATATGACTGAAGTAACATCAAAGTAAAACAATTAATATGTATTGAAAGTTCAAGACGGAGTACTCCTGGGCCAGAAATATGTTCATTTGGTCAAATGTGGACCACAGTATGGGCTAATGTGATATCAGAAGGTGTCAGTAAGTAAATATAAAAAGTTCAAGATCGAGTACTCTTTGGCCAGAAATATGTCCCTTAGGTCAAATGTGCAATACTCTTTAGCTGACGTATCTTCAAAAGGAGTCAATGAGTATGTATAAAAAGTTCATGATCGAGGACTAATTTGCCAGAAATATGTTCAATAGGTCAAACATGGACTTCTGTATAGCTGATTTAATATCAGAAGGTGTTGAGTAAATATAAAAAGTTTAATATCCAATTTTCTTTGCCCAGAAATATGTTCAGTAGGTCTAATGTTGACTTCTGTGTGGGTGAAGCAATATCAGTAGGAGTCAATAGTAATGTAAAAAGTTCAAGATCGAATAAACCTATGTCCATTAGTTCAAATATCCATTTCCTGGCTGACGTATCATCAGAAAGTGTCAATGAGTTGTATAACAGTTCATGATCGAGGATTAATTTGCCAGAAAAATATGTTCAGTAGGTCAAACATGGACTTCTGTATAGCTGATTTAATATCAGAAGGCGTTAAAGAGGTATATATAAAAAGTTTAAAAATCAATTTTTTGCCCGGAAATATGTTCAGTAGGGTCTTGTGACTTCTGTATGGGTGGGGTGAAAAACCTCAGTAGGAGTCAATAGTAATGTAAAAAAAGTCAAGATCAAAATAAACCTATGTCCATTAGTTCAAATATCCATTTCCCTATGGCTGACGTATCCTCAGAAAGTGTCAATGAGTTTGTATAAACAGTTCATGATCGAGGACCAATTTGCCAGAAATATTTTCAGTAGGTCAAACAATGGCTCATGTATGGCTGAAGTTACATCAGAGTGAGGCATGAATATGTATAAAAAGTTCATGATCGAGGTATAATTTGCCTGAAATATATTCAGTAGGTCAAACATTGACTTCTGTATGGCTGATGAGGAGTCAATGAGTCTGTATAGAAATTTCATTGTTGAGGACTTATTTGCCAGAAATTTGATCAGTTGGTCAAAATGGGTTCATATATGGCTGAAGTAACATTAGAGTGAATAAATGAAAATGTATTGAAAGTTCAAGATTGAGTACTCGTGGGCCAGAAATATGTTTATCTGGTCAAATATAGACCACAGTATGGCTAATGTGATATCAGAAGGCATCAGTAAGTAAATATCAAAGTTCAAGATCGAGTACTTTTTGGCCAGAAATATGTCCCTTAGGTCAAATGTGCCATAATCTTTAGCTGACGCATCTTCAAAAGGAGTCAATGAGTTTGTATAAAAAGTTCATGATCGAGGACTAATTTCCTTAGAAAAATATGTCCATTAGGTCAAATATGCAATGCTCTATGGCTGAAGCAACATTAGAGCGAGGCATGTATATAAAGTTCATGATCAAGTGCTCTTTGGCCAGATATTTGTTCAGTTGGTCAAATATGGACTACTGTCTGGCTTATATAACATCAGATGGAGTCAATAAGTATGTATAGGAAATTCATGATCGAGGACTAATTTGCCTGAAATATGTTAGCAGGTCTAACATGAACTTCTGTATGTGTGAATTAACATAATAGTATATGTATGAAACGTTCAAAAGTTCAAAGTAGAAAGTTCAAGATTAAGTACTCGTTGGCCAGATATATGTCCTTTAGATCAAATATGCAATACTCTTTAGCTGACGTATCTTCAAAAGGAGTCAATGAGTATGTATAGAAAGTTCATGATCGAGGACTAATTTGCCAGAAATATGTTCAATAGGTCAAACATGGACTTCTGTATAGCTGATTTAATATCAGAAGGTGTTAATGAGTATATATATATATAAAAGTTTAATATCCAATTTTCTTTGCCCAGAAATATTTACAGTAGATCTAATGTTGACTTCTATATGGGTGAAGCAACATCAGTAGGAGTCAATAATAATATAAAAAAGTTCAAGATCGAATAAACATATAGTATCATTAGTTCAAAATATACATATAGTATCCATTAGTTCAAATATCTATTTCTCTATGGCTGACGTATCCTCAGAAAGTGTCAATGAGTTTGTATAAACAGTTTATGATCGAGGACCAGTTTGCCAGAAATATGTTCATTAGGTCAAACAATGGCTCATGTATGGCTGAAGTAACATCAGAGTGAGGCAATGAGTATGAATAGAAAGTTCAAGATTGAGGACTCTTGGGACAATTTTTTTTAAGTAGGTCTAATATGGACTTCTGTATGGCTGAAATAAATTCAGAAGGATTCAGTGAGAATGTATAGAAAGTTCAACACTGAGGTCTAATTTGCCTGAAATATGTCAGTAGGTCAAATATGAATTTCTGTATGGGTGAAGTAACATCAGAAGCAGTCAAAGGTAATGTATGAAAAGTTCAAGATTGAGTACTCATGGGCCATATATGACCTTTAGGTCAAATATGCAATATTCTATGGCTGATGTATCATCAGAAGCATTCAGTGAGTACGTATAGAAAGTTCATGATCGAGGGACTAATTTCCTTAGAAATATGTCCATTAGGTCAATATGCAATACTCTGTGGCTGAAGCAACAATTAGAGTGAGGTATGTATAAAGTTCATGATCAAGTGCTCTTTTGCCAGATATTTGTTTAGTTGGTCAAAATATGGACTACTGTCTGGCTTATCTAACATCAGATGTAGTCAATAAGTATGTATATATGGAAGGCCGTTTCAGCATAAAAACATTCCAGCGTTACTCGTCGTAATTATATTTTTACTAGTAACAATTAAATTAAAGAGCTCTATAATTTATTTTTACTAGTAACAATTACAATTATAGAGCTCTATAATTCAATTTTACTAGTAAACAATTATGATTGTAGAGCTCTCTAATTGAATTATAGAGCTCTGCAATTATATTTTACTAGTAACAACTGAATTGTAGAGCTCTATAATTCAGTTTTACTAGTAACAATTCCAATTAGAGAGCTCTACAATTCATTATTACTAGTAGAATTAAATTGCAGAGCTCTGTAATTCAATTGTTACTAGTAATAATCCCAGAGCTCAATCCACTAGAGAGCTCTCTAATTCAATTGTTACTAGTAAAACTGATTAGAGAGCTCTTAATTGTAATGTTACTAGTAAAAACTGAATTAGAGAGCTCTTTAATTAATTCTTAAGTAACAATTCTAATTACAGAGCTCTATAATTGTATTATTACTAGTAAAAACTCCTATTCATGAGATGCAAAACAGATTGCAGATTTCCCGCCTACAAAGTGCGTTTCAAAATAAAAGCCCTTTGCGTGGTTCTAAAGTATCCTGAAATATTTTACAGACTTAGGTAACATATTAATCATGTTCACATTAAAGCAAAATTAAGATGATGCCTGAGATGAAAGCCTATATTTAGTCGTTATATTCATTCACCTTTGTATATTGGTAAAGCTAAGAGCCAAGAACACTCCATGTCACTGGACATAATATAGGGTGAAATGCCCTAAGCCACCCAAAGTGTTTTGACAAACTTGATATTAAGGAGTATAAATTCATTTTAAATATTTACAGTGTTTAGTATTGTTATGCAATAATAGAATGATTATCGCGGATATCTAATACAAAATAAACACCTCTAGTTGATTATCAATTTGTGTTAATAATAGGCGATTTGGCGCTGGGATGTGTTGTTTTTGAAATTATATTGTTGAGTGCTCGTTGTCACTGTTATCAGAGGCGCGTGCAACAGGGTCACAGCGCTCGTGCACACGGATTAGCACTTCAATCTATCGCTGTTGCGGAGACTCTCTATTCGATACGTTGAAATCACAAAAAACAAAATACATATAAACGTGTCCCTGCTCTTGATATAATCACTGATGAAATCTTTGGTTTTAATGAGAAAAAAAAATTACACATGGTTGGATTAGAACCGGAAACCTCTTCCACCCTAAACAGAGAAACTACCACTAGTCCATCAGGACATTCAATTACCAAAGGCGGATCGTCGTGTACGAGACTAACGACATTGTATTATAGCAGATGTAGGAAAACTATCATATTTGAACACATTTATCATTTTAATATCATATTATTATTATTATTGTAATAATACAGTTTTTCTCAGTCATTTGGTGCATTTCTCACATCACTATTTACATTTGCACAACAGTTAGTTCAACCTCCACAACATTTAGTCATTTGTGCACATCATAGTAGCAGTTTCTCATTCCTTCGAACAAATTGCAAATGCTTTTGGACATGCATCAATTGCTTTCATACAACTCTCTGCTGTTTTATAACATTATCATTCGCTTATGTCATGTCAGTCAAAATTAACTATACTTGTGAATGCTGAATAGTCATTCCATATAAAACTAATAGTCCTCATTTCATTGCTTGAGTCATTACATACAAAAATGTTGAACTAGTTGTCAAAATCTGTCAAGCAAATTTTACACATTTTTTTTAAAATCTTTTTTTTCCTGAAAATGTCTCCTAAATTGAACAATTTCTCTCAAGTGAATCTCAACTTTCACTGATGAGAAGGGGTGTGTGAAGCATTAGTTGCAACCAATGATAAGCACATTCTCTACAATCACTGTCAGAGCTGAATCCCATAAACCCCCACTTTACAAGCATATACAAACAAGCAGGACATAGTGTGTACCATTTCTACAATACTGTGACACAGAAATGGAAGGTCAGGGCTACAATTGTGGATCATGTTGTCAATCACAGCCTCACAATGGCTGAGGCTGGTCGAAGGGTGCAGCCAAATGTTGGGAGAACCACTGTAAATTCAATTATTCAAACATTTCGTTGGGAGAACAGGTGTGTATAAATGGACAGTAATTCAGCACTAAAAATCTGCACTGCACTACTGTCATTGTGTCATAAATGAAGCTTGCAGTGGGACAAGAAACTTGTCACTGTACATTTTACATTTAGACGTACAGCTTTACTGCATCACACATTTAGTGTATTGTAGTGTACAGTAGTGTTACAGTAAAGATTTGCCATATGTACTGCAATATTGTTTACAGTTGTGCACAGCTCTTTGGTAAAAAGGGAGTTTATGTTTGTTGCAAATAAGGGTGTATTTTTTCTTTTGCACAATGCTGTGAACAAATTAGAATTGCAAAGAGCATATGCAGTAAAAATGTGAAAACATACATATTCAGTGTTGTACTCAGTTACCTCACTAAATACAGTAACTGTATTTTTCAAATGGCTGTGCAAATAGTATATAGTGCTGTCTTGCGCATTTTCAGGTAGTGTCACCAAGATCTGACTTTTTTGCATTGGAAAACATTGACAGAGTAAAATTGTCATAATGAAAACATGACAAAGCCATTTGACTATCTTGTTCATAAACAATGGTGTCAGGACTTTTCATCTTGATGACACTGACACTTCATTGACATGAATACTTGCTTTTGAGGAATGACCTATCCATTTTGAGCAAGTGACATGCTTTGCAGGTTATCAACTAGGTTTTGCAGTTTGTACTAATTGTTTTGAGAACTGCATTAACTGTTGTGCAAATGTAAATAGTGATGTGAGAAATGCACCCAAAGCGACTGAGAAAAACTGTAAATTTCACAAGGTTTGGTATTGAGTAAATATTAAATGATGGACCCTTAATAGTTATCCATTTAATATTAGTAGATTGAATAGAAAACAGTACAGATAATTATAACCTAAACAAAAATATTGAGTTGATTTGAAAAAAGATAAACTGAATTTAATCAATGCAATGAATTAAATCTAAATTCCTTTCTAATGAATAATATGGCCCATACAGAACTTAAATACTCAAATAAGATTTTATTAACAATTCACGTTTGTGCTTTACACAGCAAAAACTGCAGTGTTAAATTAACTCTTCTGGGAGTACATGTGAGACATACTCAAGAGTGTTAAAGTATAATAGAAACACTGAACGACTCAAGAATCAGCTGTGAATCTCAACGACGG
>JAOTNS010001156.1:0-155969 GCA_028476615.1 Culter alburnus | reverse complement strand
TAGCAAAGGATCGGGAGGGTTGGGCGATTGTACCATGTGTATATCCCGAGGGGTAGGTGGGGCAGTAGAGGGCCAAGGTGGCAACAAGAAAAGAGTACTTCTTACAACCACGAAGGTGAGTTTACGGACATCTGCCAAGTTTGAAGGGGGCTACTAATAGTGACCCCAGTTGTTCGCCTTGATGCTACATAGCCACCTTTCTTCTGTTTATGGGACACATTTTGGAATTAGACCGAAATATTTATGGCGGAGTATGGATGTTAGACGGCAAGCTTGCGTGGCTAACAGAAAGGCATGAACCAGAATTGTTTTGAAGATATCTGTCTATGGCCACTCTTCAGTCAGTAGTCACAACCTTCGTTGATTGACTTTGTTTAAGCAGTGCTGTGATGTTGCAGGGGGGGTCAGGGTGGGTCAACCATGGGCTTAGTGGTGGTCTTTCTCCTGTTCCCATTGGGTTGTGGTTGGCAAGGATTCTTATAATTCTCCCACTTAAGACGGCTATCTGATCGAGCTCCGCTTCACATATCTGATGGGCGTCCTTATGCAAGTTGGAGAAACATGCGCACCCCCCAGAAGTTTAAAGTACATTCTTCCGCATCTCGTACATCTGACGCTCCTTGGAACTGTGTTGTTATCACCTCAAGTTATCTGAGACTCTCGACTGTCATCTTTCTCAGGTATCCCTCATTCCTGCCTGTTTTCCCTTTTTTTTTTTACCCGACACTAAAATCTTATGCCGAGAAGATTGTATCGATATTGTTCACTATTTTGACGATAAATCAGGATTGATTCAGATCTGGAGGATTTAACTGGCTGTTTTCCTCTTCTATCTGTTGCCCCATGTCTACGTCATTACCTTCTTTCTCAGGTCTGCTCTCATCTAAATCCTCTAACTCCACTACATGGGTATCAACTTTATTTCCTGACATTAAAGCAGAAAATGGAGTGCTGTTGAGTATTTTAACTCAGTAAATCATGTTAAATTCATAGGTTCACTGCAAAAAAAAATCTAAATCTTACCAATACTTCTTATGTCTAGTCAAAATCTCTAATTTATAAAAAAAAACTTTTACTTTTTTATTTTACTATTTTTACTTTTATTTGCACTTAAAATAAAAAGTAAATGCTTGAAAAATTACTTCACTTGCCTAAATGTCTTTTTATGGTGATGTTTCTTAACTGTAAAGATTTGTTCTGACCAGAAATTAGGTTATATTTTGCTAGTGTTGGCTAGCTACTTCATCATATCTTGTAGCAAAAAAAGTCAAGTTTAAATACACAGTTTATATCCCTTTGATTGACTGAAATTACATTTAGTGTCTAGAAAATTTAAGAAATATGAACTCTTACCAGATGAAAACCGAATCAAACAGAAGCAGAAGAGCTAATACATCACTTCTGGACATCTGTTCTCTCTTTCCCATTTTTTTTCTGCCCATTTGTGTGTCATTCAACACTTGCCTGTAGTAGTGCAAGGAGATGACTTCGCAGATCTGCATACTAGAGCCACTGTTCGATCGTGTTTTGGAATTTAGTTTTTTTTCCCTCACCCCCACCTACGTGTTGTGACCCTGGCCACGCAGCGCCGGCCCCCACCACTAGGCATGGAAAAAGGCAGGATGATGGCAGAAGTGTGTGTTGGTCGGGACAGTACCCAGTGTTGGCATGATATCGCAATGGGCCAACAACTAGACTTTTAGCAATAGTGGGCTCGACGGCGCGGCTCCTCCCCCCATTGCTCGGATGTTACTTAGCTCACGAGACATTTTTATTTTCACGTTTGCATTCCCCCCCGCCGCCCCCGCATATCGACATCCCTTTATTCGAGCCGCCATTAGTTCGGACCCACGCCCCAACCTGTTATTTATTCTAAGACTTGCACCTTGGGTAGTGTGTGTGTCACTCACAATGTGGCCCACGACTGGTTTTTTTCAACGTTCCCCTGTGTGTTGTGAGCTAATGCTTTTAGTCACTGTCCGCTCACCTTGCCGTGTTTTAATATATTAATAATATAGATACCTACATTTTAAGTTAACTATTGCAAGGACAACAAGCACAAAGAAGCCAATTTTTTTGATGGAGCGAACAGTAATATAAGCCTTATGACTCCCAGGAAAACATCTGAGTGGCTTTGGCAATAATGAGCATCACCGTGATGTGAGTCATGTTTAGAATTTTTTTGTTCTGATGGGATAAGGCTCGTTGATAATTGTTTTTTGTTTTTTTAATTCAGCTCCATGCAAATTGGCTGTGCGTTTTTACTTGTTTACACTAAAGTGCACATCAACATCACTATAAGCAAGAATAGAGAAGTTAATACGTTTCAGGCGTGAAAATCCCCTATTGGTGATTCAAGGCGAACAGACCACACAAACACCCATTGTGATAGACAAACGGTTTTGCTTATCTTCGAACAATACTTTTTTATTATGTTACCCCGCAATCACTAGCCAAAGGTAAGTGTGAAGGGTTAGCTGTATGTGTTTGACCGAGTGAAACAATTGAATTCAAATAATCAAACTTGCAATAGAGTAGAACTTGTTCAAAACATATCACCCACGTACGGTGGTCTCCAACTGTGTTAAATTTGGAGATGGCTAGAATCGCTTGGAGTCAGTGACGTCAATCTAATTACAAAAAAGCACCGATGGCTTGCGCACTCCTTATCAATTTGTCTGAAGTCTCCAGATGTATACGATCTCGCTGCTTGTGTTGAACATATGTCCGACAGCGCTTAGCATTTCACTGGCAGCTGTCCGTGTTCTTGTGCGACTGGAGTATGTGATATGGACATGAATTTAATTCATGGAAAACTGTTTCTAATTCGCTCAAATCTGGTGTGCATTTGAGGCTAAATTTCAACATGTATGGAAAAAGGGGGTTATAGTTGGCATAAAACTCCATGGTAAATGTCACCTAGGGGTAACATTTAGCTACCACATGGGGAAATGGTTACTTGAATGAATGATTTGAAGAGTTGCAAGTTGGAGCAAAAAGAACCTTGCTAAATTGACTTATGCTCCCTTGTTTAGGTTGCACTGAAGAAGAGTAACGCTATAAACTCAGAATGTGAACCGAAAGGATGTGGAAATGGCACTGGGGAAATGTTGCCAGGACAACGTGGACCGTGGCGAGGGGGAGAGGGCTGCAAGAGCCCTAAGAGAAAAAAGAACATTGACAACACCAAACGCCATGACGGTTTTGTGGATGTATTTTTTGGAGAGATGTGTTTTGTTTTCTTTTTTTCAGACATTTTAAAAAAAAATATATATTTTTTATTTATTTACCGGTACGTTGTAATATTTAAATTGTTAAAGATTATGTTTGTTGTTCAATGTATATATAATGAGTGTATTTGTATTGTTTTTTGGAGGATTTTTTCAGAGATTTTTTTTAAAATATATTTTTTAGTTACCGTATGTTTGTGACATTGTTTTTTAAAGATAATTTTTGTTGTTCAATTTAATATATTTCTTGCAGTTCAAAGCATCAAGTGTCTTGTATTATCTTGTACATTCATTCTTCATTTTTCATTTTTTTTTCTTAGATTGTTTCCTTAAATGAAGGTTGGGCTTACTTGCATGAATTGCCCAGTTAGACCAAACATAAGATCCTTACAGAGCCCACTTTAAGCCCATATGGGCATTCACGGTTGAATCTGGTGCAAGCCCACTTTAAACCCCTTTAGGCAGGTGGGGCCCAAAGGGTCTGACACAAATTACCGGTTAAGACCCACATAAGACCCTTACAGATCCCACTTAAAAACCCACCTGGGCATCCATGGCTGGCCCCATGTGGATCCCGGGTGCAAACCCACTTTAAACCCCTTTGGGCAGGTGGGGCCAAATGGTCTGTCATGAATTGCCCAGTTACCCACATAGACTCTTACAGATCCCATTTAAAGCCCATCTGGTGTAGCCATGTTAAAAGCCCACTTTGGACCCCTTTGGGCGTGGGGGGCCCAAATGGGTCTGACATGAATGCCCAATTAAAGACCCATGCAGTACCCTTACAGGTCCCACTTTTAGTAAGTCTGGGCTTCCACGGGTTGCCCAATGTGGATTCGGTGCAAGCCCATAATGGGGGCCCACATTTGCCGCCATGAAGCCTCATCTGGGCCCCCATGTCATTGCTGGCTGGGATGGAAGTGTGAATATTTTCATTATTTATGAGATTTTTTAAATGGTTGATGTTTTAATGGTGATTTGTACATTTAAAGCCTGAATACTTGAAATTACAGTAGCATTCTTTCAGTAATCGTAATTATTTTTGTTAATATAAATAAATTACTAGTTCTATGCATTTTGGGTGTGCTTTTTTCAGTATTCATGGGTGACTTTTTTTTATGTGAATTACTTTTTTACATTTTAGGGTCTGATGTTTGTCAATAATATGAAATATTTAATCCGGAAAGGACAAAACAAATGATAATGAATGAACCCCTAAAAGGTTCCATATAGAACCTTTACCTGGTTACAAAGAACCCTAAAGGGTTCTTTTGATTGAACCCTTAAAAAAGGGTTCTGTATAGAACCTTTTAGGGGTTCCAAATACGTAGCGCTGATAGAACCTTTTAAGGTTCTATATAGAACTTTTAGTTTCACAGGGGGACGTTAAAGAAATTTTTGTTTCACAGAGTACTTTGCGATTTTAATCCCGTCCGAATCTGCCATGTCTGTCATTTTTTTCTCCACAACCTCTGTAAAAATTCCCAGAGAAATTCCTACTGTTTTTCGTCCAAATCGGCGGTCCTCAGAGAAATCTAATCCCGTCCGAATGCGATGTCGTGATTTCCGAAAATGTTTTTTCCAAAACGCTTTTTCTTGTTGTGTTTGGGTGTTGTGGGAACTACCGTACAATCTCTCGCTATCGCGCCGGTATTTCAAGTTTCGCTTTTGCGCCGATAATGGATGTAGATGTGTTGTGTATTGGGTTACTGCGAAGAAATAAAAAAAAATAAATCAACAAGAGGAAGAAGAGCCAATCACGTAAACTGTTAAGAATGGCTACTGTAATAAAAGAAATTAAAGCTTAAGTTTCCTCCCGACTCCAGTGTCGGTCCTTCTTTTTCGCCGCCATCTTGCCTTGATTGGTCATATAACCATACGCAATCCACGCATTCTGAAAAAGTGATCTTCTGGAAATGCCCCACATGTAAAACACAGACACTCCTACCTCGGTAATAACACGGGAGATGTTGGTCCCGTCGAATCCATACATAAAATCACGAAGTATGATAAAAAATTGTACTCAAACGTCGTGAAAAACTTGTCCGTCCGAATAGGGTTTTTTATCGCGAACTGGGCTTAGAGTGTACTAGTGACCCCTGTTCACTGCCAATAAAAGCTCTGATGATCCGGATTATGATTCATCTCAGATTATGTTCATCAGAATAAGAGAGTCATATACACCTAGGATGGCTTTGAGGGCAAGTAAAACTTGGGCTATTTTCATTTTAAAGTGAACTAATCCTTTAAGTATATGTTCTGAAGAAATGCATGTACGTCAACATTCATGTCAAAATGCTTTACAACTGAATAAGGTACAAAAGAGAGGCGTTGTTCAAAGCATTTAAACATTATCAGAAATAGACCTACTAGACAGGTTATTTACATTTACTTCTAAATGTTTCTGCTGGTCATGTCGTGTCCTGTTACAGGAGCTTCTTTTGCCCATCCTTCATTTTTTTTCACGTGACGAGAATTGTCTGCCCAAGGCTCTCCCTTCAAAAAACCATTATCCCACACACTGAAATTAACTGACCTTTCATGATCACAGAAGACATGTTGCCACTCAGTTTTGTTGAGGGAGAAGACTTCCAAAAACTGATGGACTGCCAAAATACAGAATACCAGGGCGGAAAATAATCACATCAAGGTAGGAGCGAAGGTGCGGGATGGCCAGACACTTTCCCAAGCTCTATCGGAATGCTTGTCATTATCTCTGCGTGCCTGCGAAGAATTTTTATTTTTATTTTTTTTGAGAAGAATTTAAAGAAATTAATATTTTTTTTCAGCAAGGATGCATTAAATCAACCAAAAGTGACAGAAAAGACATTTAAAATGTAACAACAGATTAGATTTCAAATAAACGCTGTTCGTTTGAACCTTCTATTCATCAAAGAATCCTGAAAAAAATATTGTACACATTAAATGTTTCTTGAGCAGCAGATTTAGAATGATTTCTGAGGATCATGTGACACTGAAGACTGGAGTAATGATGCTGAAAATTCAGCTTTGACATCACAGGAATAAATTACTTTGTAAAATATATTCAAATAGAAAACAATTATTTTAAATTGTAATAATATTTCACAATATTACGTTTTTTATTTTATTTTTAATTAAATAAATGCAATCTTGGTGAGCAGACGAAACTTATTTTAAAGACATTAAAAATCTTACCGATCCCAAACTTTTTAACGGTAGTGTATATATATATATATATAATATATATATAATATAGATATATATGTTTGACTTGAAGGAAAAGATTGGCCTTGTAAATAATATATTGTACAGTTAATCTGGGGGCACATATTTGGTGTGTGATTTCTTTACAAACATAGAAACATTTTATCATTATCCTATTGACTCTTCAGCTCTTGGAATCAGGCTTGTACATGGATTACTTGGACTTGAGAGTAGAACTGCAAGTTATACCTGTGAGAATTCACAAACAAAATAGTCAATTTACCATATAGTGAAGCTTTTGTAGCCATGCCTCTGTTACATGACTGCTGACATTATGGAATTAATTTGTCTATTAAAATGCTGTCCTTTGCTGTTGTGGAATTTCAGGATTCCTGGACTGTCGCCATTATACCAAGATACCGGTTTACTGGGCCAGAAGAAGCATGAGAATTCACTCTATTTTTGTCTGCACATTAGCTTTTTTTTGCTGAGACGATCTTTTAAATGTTTCAACAAGACTCATGAAATGAGATTCATCATAGTCTTGGGGTTTACTCAGGATCCTCAGAAATAAGGAAATGCTACCTAGGCAATGGCTAATTAGCTAGCGGTAATGGAAAGCACAACCAGTACAACAGTTAGTATTTTAACACTTTTACGCACGACCTGGGCAATGGCCATGAAAATATTATTTAAAGGGTTGGATACCCACAGAGCTCACTCGCTGATTTACTACTGCTGCGGATGGTCGACTCTTCACGAACGCCTATTATTTTAATTGATTCTTCATATTATACCAAGCCAGCCTGAAGAAAGTACTACCTGTACCGAAACGTCACATTTTGGCTTGAACAATTATTTGAAAAAAATTATTTCATCTTGCTTTTCATTTTCAATCCATTATTTTGACTTTTATTATTTTATTACTTTATACAAATTCTTGATTATTTCTCATTCTCAGATTTATGTTAGTTTGTTAAATAATGGAAAGCCTTAGGGGACGAGTGAGACAGCGTCCTGCACCACGATGAACAGCAACTGAATACCACAATGAACAAGAACATTATGATGAACGTGAGGTCTCAGTGGAGGATAATTTTCCCCAACAAATAATAATAATAATAATAATAAAAAGATTTTGCAGAAACTGACCTACCAGAGAGACCCAGACAGGTCACACACCCTAGAGCCCCATTGAACCATGGTAGAAATATGCTCTCTTTCACCAACTATGGTGGAAGATTTAATAATGTAGATGTCTATGTACAGGGGGCCACAGAGAGCAAAATGGGATATCACAAATGTACAGTCTCGGTTAACAGTAGTCCTGTAGCTCACCCCACCAGACACATGAATACGGGCAAAAAATTGGCAGATGGAGCCTCACATTAAAGAAAAAATATGTTATATTTGGGGACTCCAATGTGTCCAGATTGCTGGCCTTTAATTGCCCTTGAACACTTGAACACTCACATAAAGAAAAATACCAGTTATATCCCACCACTCCCAAAGAAAAAATTTTGGTCAAAAGTGGTACACTGGAGGGCCCTGATGGCCAAAGTCATGCTACAACACTTGATTTTTTGAGAGTCCAAAACAGGAACAAAATAAACTCATTGTGAATTATTATCTAAAGAACAACGTGGCCTATCTTTCATCCACACACCTATGGGAGTCAAAACTCAAAAAAGTTTCAGTTGATAAAGGATATGCAGGCCTACCACCACAGAATTAAATATATTTGAGGGTAAAAAGAGTCAAAAACAAAAAATTCCCTTCACGAGAGCTTCAGATCCAGCCTCTCAAAGCAGATTACACAAATAATTAGAGTGGACAACTATGCACACAAACACCTAAACTGGGGCCTAAAAACACCAGAAAACCTCACAAGAGGTGTAAGAAAAGCCCTCTTAGAGTTATTATCAAACCTGCTGATAAGCAACAGTTATTATGGATAAAACTCAATATATTTGGGAAGGACAGAGACAGTTGGCAGTGAAGGAACACTACTGCACACTAGAGGAACCAATATACCCACAAACTAGAATTATGGTAGAAGAGATATTAGATGAAATGCTTGATAAAAAAAACTATTAGTGGGGCTCAAAAAGAATATTTATTAGGAGATACCCCCCCGCAGGCCTAGAAGATTTTATTATTGGCTAAAATTCATAAGAGCCTGAAAAATGGAGCATCCCCAGAGAAATACAGTATCCGATTATACCAGTGAGACATATTTCACAGCTGAATATATAGAATATTTTTGAACCACATATCTATACGTCACCCTAGCTATTTAAAGGATACCTATGATTTCATATCTAAAATTAAAAATACCTAAAGATGCATTTCTCTTCACCATAGATATAGATAGCTTATATATACAAATATAGAAACTGAGGTAGGCCTCAAAGCTGTAAAGAAGTTTATGGAAAAGTACCCAGACCCCAAAAGGCCAGATCAATATATTCTCAAATTAGGGGACAAATAAGGGGACAGCAATGGGCAAGAAATTTGCGCCCTTTTACGCCAATATATTTATGGCAGACTGGGAAGAATCAGCTTTGACCTCAGCTATTAAAGATGAAAATAATAATACAAATAATAAAAGCTAGCCATGTTAGATGTCATATTAGAAGGTAATTCAACTGTCTGTCAAAAAAAAAAAAAAAAACCCTCACAAAAGGCATGGGTTATTATCAATATACATATCTTGATCTGGGATTGTTGAAAACTCACTGGCACTTGGGACAGGTGACGTTGGTTGTGTCCCACCTAAAAAAAAATATACACAAATCCACTGTCTGCAGAGCTGTCCATCGAGTGGCCTTAGCCCTGTGTCGCCGAATTGACACATATGTGAAATTTCCTTCCAGAGATGAGGAAGATGTATTAGCGTAGATGTATTTCCGATTGGAAATCTGTTCTTCAAAGTCTAATTTAAACCTGGAAACAAACAAAAGATTCTGACAAATTTAAAAATAATTTTAAGAAAATTTGCATCAGAAATAGTTCTGCACTAATTTGATGTTAATATTTAAAATATGTTTGTGTATTTATACATATGGGTATAAATGGCACTTAATGACAAAAAGGTTGCAAAGCATGTCTCACATCTGATTTAGATTTGTGACTTGCAACCAATAAAAAAACAAATTAATTTGGCCCTTCATGCTTGCCATCTTTTAGGACATCTTTTTAGGACTTAAGGTATGACTATTTATTCAGATGTTTTTGTATCATCATGGACTTGTGTGTTATAAGGTTACATATGGTGTTTTTCGATGATACTCATTTGACTGTTTAATTAAGATCACCCATGTGAGCCATTGGGCAACATAAAAGACAGGCAATTGCCTGCTGATCACTTACAAAGGGAAGAAGTCCAGTAGGGAGTTTGTTGGCCTTGTCACCGATTCAGATCTTGAGGGGTTTGAAATGCAATTTCCAAGGAGAAATAATTAACTGGGTTTTGTCTATATTCTGCCTACAATGGAGGACAAGTTGTGAGTGGAGAAAGAACAAATTATCCAACTTCAATCTTTTGTTGACAACAGAGGCCATTATAATTGTAAAGAGGCAGAATAAATGAATAAAAAAGATCCATGAAGAAGAATATTCATGAATTATAATATTAATGAAAGAAAAGTGTTAAGCATTATCCAAAAACAAAATCCCAAGTGTTAAACTAATACTGTTGTTTATGAGTCCATACTCAGAATGTAAAAAAAGTAACACTGAAGCAGTGTTGAAGTTAATAAATCGAGTGATGATTGAGCATTAGTGATGAACACCTGCTGTTAACAAGCAGAATCACTGAAAATAAGAGGAACAGAAAGAAGAGAAAAAAAGAGGAGAGGAGCAGAAAAACAACTACAGCGCAAGTGCTAATATTACAGCACGCTTACACATATCCCTTTTCTTATGTATCTAAACAGAGCAAGGTGTGAAGGTGCCCCAGGTTGATCGTGCAGTTGGGGTCTGCAAGAGATTCATGAGTGCCTTCTCAAACTTGGAAAAGACAGCATGAACTGGCCATTGCTCAGGCACAACTTGGCTTGCCTGGTCATAAACTCATTACTGCTACAACAAGATGGCCTCCAGGCAACAAATGATCGAAAGGGTCATAGAGCAGGAGAAAGCTCTTTTGTTTGTTATTTGGGCTGTGGGTCATCTTGAGGTTTATACATCCACTGGTTTTTCTTTTGAAGCTCTCAACATTTTATTTTTTAATTTGTCCGATGACTGGGCAGGGAGATGTTTTATTTTTCCTTTTATTTGTTGCCACTTAACCCTGGATGGACGTAATACCCGAGAACTCTGCCTATTTAGTAGAAACTCAAATATATCTGATCTTCCTCCATCTGGAATTGACTGTTTTCCACAGCCACTCCTCAATCATACCAAATCAGACACAATGCATTCCTGTTGTGGACATTCCTGGGTGCAGGTCCAACATCTAGTCTGGCTACGGATCAGATCAAGCTGAGTTCTTTGGGATAAGGATGAAACAGACATACTAATATAAATGCAATTCATGGTGTAACAAGTACATTTGGGTATTATGCTAAGTGTTCCTTGTTCTGGCTGCCCTAATCAATGCAGCCTAACAATCTGTAAGGGAAACAGGTCAATTTAGCTCAAATGGAATTATTAATTCATTTATAGGGAATTTTGAATGAATCACTACTTTTACGACCAGTCAAATGAACCGTCCAGCGATCATTTGAATGAACCATAACATCAATTCTGCAATGGATATGAATATGCAAACTATAGTGAAAACACTATTTTTATTAGCAAGGTAACTAAGATCAGCAGTTTAAGGCTATAATATATAATATAGTCTTGGTTCTAGTAAGCACTCTTGCTGCTGCATGTTAGAATAGCTGGAGTTTATTAAGCTTACAGGACTACCACCCAGTAATGCAATGGTCCTAATACTGAGCCTTGCGGTACTCCACAACAAACATGTAATCAGTATGAAACTGCTTCATTTATACTATCAAAATGTCAACTGTAAGACTTTGTTCATTTTAGGAACACAAATATTTTTAATAAAATCTGAGCAAATCTGATTTCTGTTCCACCATTGTCAACTACGCAACTACCACTTTGATGCTTCAAAAAGTTTATAAAGAGATTGTAAAACTAATCCATATGAATTGAATGGTTTTGTCCAAATTTTCTGAAGAGACACGATTGCTTTATATAATGGCTTTTACTAATAAACATTCATCAACGCACAGAATTATGATAAATGGAAGTGCAAATATCAATAAGGTAAGTTCACACCCATCAAGCAGTTTCGGGTGAGCTTGTTTATATTCGCTGATCAATGTTTATATGTGATTAAAAGCCTAAATTTCATATGTTCATCTATAAAGCGATCGTTTTTTTGTGATTTTTGTGTGTGTAAATGCTTTATGTTAACCTCTTTACCACACTGAGGAACACTGCAATTAATTTTCAGAATGAGTTTGCAAATGCAGTTTCAGATCTCTTTGATATGTGAAACTCTTTTTACATTGAAGACACGTGTAAGGCTTCTCTCCAGTATGAAGTCTCATGTGAATGTTAAGGCTTCCATTTTGAGTGAAACTCTTCCCACACTGTTTGCAGGTGAAAGGGCTCTCTCCAGTGTGAACTCTCATGTGGACTTGAAGGTTTCCTTTTCGATTGAAACTCTTTCCACACTGTTGGCAGGTGAAAGGGTTTTCTCCAGTGTGAATTATCATGTGGATTTTAAGGTTTCCAAGGTGATCGAAACTCTTTCCGCACTGAGAGCATATGTAAGGGTTCTCTCCAGTGTGAATTCTAATGTGGGCATTAAGAGTTTGTTTATGTGTGAAACTCTTTCCACACTGAGAGCATGCATAAGGCATATTCCAGTGTGAATATAATGTGGCTTTCAAGGCTTTCTTTTCGACTGAACTTTTTCCACACTGTTTGCATGTGAAAGGCTTTTCTCCAGTGTGAATTCTCATGTGGACTTTTAGGTTTTCTTTTCTGTTGAAACCCTTTCCACACTGTTGGCAGGTGAAAAAGCTCTCTCGGTGTGAACTCTCATGTGGACTTTAAGGTTCTTTTTGATGAATTCGTCACATGTGCAGGCGAAATGCTTCTCTCCGGTGGAATCTCATGTGGACATTAGACTTCCACGTTGAGTGAAACTCTTTCCACACTGTTGGCAGGTGAAATAACTTCCGGTTCCTGTCTTTTGAGCTCTTTTTCGGGCATTAGTCTTCCAGCTTGAAAACTAAAAGATTTTTTTTCTAGTTATGAAAGCATACTGATCTGTCTCGTTTCATTCAGTGCTTGCTCTCCTCTTTCAGTTGGGCATCAGGTCTGGTGTTAAAAGAGAGAATTCAAGTAACACAGTTCACAATGGTGATAATCACACAAATATTCAGAGCAATAGGGAAACAGATCAGGCACTATTGCCAGAACTTGATAAAATGTAATCAATTATTTGTCAATGACATGCTTTAAAAAATTAAATCTTGTAGTCAACTGACCACTTGTAATTGTGATCTACATGTTAAAGGTTCTTGTCAAGGAATATAGACATAGGAAAAATTCATAACGGGACAGTTTGAAATTACGCTTAAAATGCACTATGTAGTTTTCCATCGATAGGGGCGACTATTCAAAACAAAGCGTAGCGTGATGAACGCCAAATTTGAGCGCTGGGATCTTGGGACATGGGTCTCAAGCACAGCGGTGGAAAACGAAGCATTGGGAAGGACTCGGGAAGAAATCCAGTTCATGGATGAGGGGGGGGGGGATATTAACGTTACTGTAGTTGAAGCAAGCAGGACCGAGTGTTGTGGGAGCTGAACGAGGCTGCTGGAGCGACTGCGCCAACACACGCATCACGAGCAGCAGAATTTTTTAGTGACACATTCGCGGCGCCGTGTCCGCTTTTTCCGGTCATGAGTATGAGGTAACACAGCTTGTTATCATATTAGACACATTTGAGAATGTTGAAACTGATGTTATAACCGTTACTTTGTGCGTTCACTCGGTGGCTGTGAGACACTGTTTGCACACTGCCGTAATATAGATCGATTTTAGGAATATATAAAGCTGGAGGTGTTGTGTGATAAATGGCATGCAATTAATTTAAAAACGTTATGTAGGATGGGAGAAAATGCTTGTATGACTTGTACTAAAAATAAAGCTGCACTGATTATGCTGTGTTAGCTAATTGACAAATAGTGTTTTTCTCTGAGGCATGGGAAAGCATGAGTACTCAAAAAACAATAAGAAAATTAAATTAAACATAAGATAAACGTGTTGAGTATATAACAAAATAATTAATTTTCTGTCTATAAATATATCAAAACAGTTGTTCCCTTGTCTATTAAAACATTGAACATATTAAAAGTTCTTTGTGTTTCATGGTTTTACAAATAAAAAATGGAAACGAGGGTAAGCGGGTTATAACGCAATTGACAGGCGACCTCCAACGTCTTGGTAGGGTTTTGACGGAGCCTTGGTTTTAAAATTGCAATTCTAAGATGTACAAATAGTGCAAACAATAGGGATGTTTGTAATTACTCAATGAACAAAATATATAACACTGGCCTAGTGTTTAGGATATTTACTGCAAAAATATTACATATTGCCACCTTTAATAAACAAATCAGGATGTCAAGATATAAATCACTAGACATTTCAACGAGCTGGGGCAGAACATTAAAAATTGAAAGGTAAGGGATATCGAAGTTTAGGTTCAAAGAGGTGGTGATTATAAATAAAAAAATTACGAAACGAGAGCATTTTGGATAATAACTTGGAATCACTGCTCCTAATGGTATGCATGAGGAATAGATTTTCTGTTTTTTTCTATAATGTGATGTAGAGAAAACTGCATAAATGACTTTTACAAAATCACAAAATAAATGGAATTTACTAATGTGTGAAAACCAAGGACTGATAATGACGATGTATTCTGATGACTTCAAGCATTAAGTTTTTTCATAATGGGTATTTACTGAATTGAGGTGTAACGGTGTCTTAGCTATGCACTAATTTAGACTTTGGATGGTAGGATCTTTGTATCGTGCTTGGTGTGGGATTGTGATTGGACTTTGACTTCATGATTTATGTCTTGTGTTCTAATAAATTGTTAGTAGATGATTCGTATTGTGTGAGGATGAATTGATGTTTAACACAAGCAAGGATTTCAACAGCTCAATTTTAACCCAAAAAAAGTGCAAGGACCATAACGAAGACATCAGAAAATTAATTTATTGCCTATGTATGAATAAAGTATGATACGCAACAAAAAACACAAATATACATCAAATTATGAAAGTCATTACAAATCATGTTAATTGAGAGGATGGAAATGTTCCCCAAAATTTGTCATATTTGACATTACATAACATGAAGTAAAAAAAAATCTAAAAGAATTTTTAGTCTTTAAAAACATAAAAAATAATGTATGATAATAAAAGTAAACCCAAGTTGCTTTAGTACAGTTTCTTAAAAGCATTAAAGATGTCTTAGCAACTTGAAAAAAAAAGTTTAAGTCGTATGTAATTTATAGGGCATAGTATTTGATATAAATATTATACGGCATTTACAGGATGTTCAACAGGAATTTAAAAGGAAAGTTTCGTTGAAGTAAGAGAGATACAGTTGTAAAAATATGGCTATTAGGTGTAATACAAATTGTCAACAAGCATTTGTTCAATTCATTTTACCCCAAAGGTTGTGCAAACTTATCGGGAGATACAAAACATTAACAGACAAATGATTAAAGTAAAAATTAATTCATAAAATTTCGTATAAACATAATAAGATAAACTAAACAACAACTTGTTAAACATGCCAGTCCCTCCAAAATGCAAATATGTGAAATGTATCAACTGATTAAGCGAAGAGATGTTGTTTGAAATGCTGCCAGTGAGCAAAACAAAAAAAACTGTATGAACAAAGTCAACAGATCTAAATATTCACAACAACCCCACCTGTCAACATGAAACCAAGAAATAAGACCCAACCTTTCCCTTTCTCCACCCAGCTCTCAAAGTTTTGTCGTCCCCACAGGATACGTCGCCCTTTTAGCGTTACTGAGAGAAATAATTAATTCAATTCATTAACCCTTAGCCGATCTGAAAGCAAATCAACACACCCAAGGAAGGAATGTGAGCACAAGACACTCAAGTGTCCATCGATTATTCCCCTGTAAATAATGAGTGAGATAAATATTAAAATAAGTGTCCTAAAGTTTAGAACACAAAAAATTGCAAATCACAGCTATATTATTGATTTATGAGAGACATAAAAATAAGTATGTTTAGGTATGTTATACTATTTATTGTCACGTTCAACTGCATCACAAAGTAGATTCTTATGCCAGAGTTCAGACTGACACAAATGGTGTTCGGTTAAACGTCACCCTGCAGAAAGAACACTATCGAGGGGGAGGAACGACTTGAGTCTTCGTGTGAAATCGGCCATCACTAAATAAGTCGTTTTTTTTTGGCGCATCCAAAAATATTCTGTCGCTTTATAATATTATAGGGACCCACTGTACTAACATGAACCGATTTAAAATGTTTTAGTACATAAGGATCTTGAGATAGGAAATGTCATTGCTCACTAGCAGGCCTGGTCTCACTGAGCAGCAGATTCAACAAAAAAAAGATCTTAATTTGTGTCCGAAGATTAAACGAAGGTCTTCGGGTTGTTATTATTAAAAACGCAGTGAGACTAATACTAATGACAGATTTTTTTGGGCGTGACTACCCTTTGTGACACTCCAAAATTATTTCTGTCAAGTGGACACTTTAATAAGGATCAAATGACTGAGTTCTAGCTGTGAGGAGGAAACTGACTGTGGTTCTTCTTCACTTGAAGTTGCTTAAATCTTCATGTCTTCACTCTCCTCTTTGTAATGAACCCATCTTTATAACAGTGTGACTCGGGGTTTCGTGTTTTGGACCATGGTTTGACAGTCTGTCCATGTTTTAAGATATATAATTAACAAAATAAACACATCCAAATTAATATCTGAGTTTTACCAATTAGCTCTAGTTCCGTAGTCAGTGCACGATAAGAGCGTCAGTCAGAGTGAGAGTTAATGGCCTTATTGATATGTTAGTCAAAAACAATCAAAAACTAGCAGTTCAAATGAATAAAAGAACACAATTTGTATTGAAAATGTATTTGGTATGATGTATAATGGATATCGTCTAATAGACTGCACTTTCATTAAAACATAGTAGTTGGTAGCCAAAAGTTATCATCAGGATGTTTGTGTTGTTCTCTCGTGCATTTACACCGTTTTGACAAGCGTCTCCTCGCGCGCGGTGATTGATTCGAACGAACGAATGACTGATCGTTTGCGAAGCATTTATTCAATTGAATCGGAGTTCAAAAAGCTCCGTTTCTCCTCCATTACTTGGAGCGATGTGAATGAATCATGTTATGATAAATGATTTCCAGATATCGCGAGCAGGAAGAAATGAGACGCTCCTTTGGTGTTTACTCGCGCGTAAACGCTTTACGCAAAAAGCAACCCGCAGGAAGAATTAAGCATTTACTCTTTACATTAACTAAATCAGTAATTTCTACAGCGCTTGTAAACATACAAAATGGACGAAACGGTTTTGTACGGATTTTAACACTTAAAACACAGACCTTCAGTAGAATCACAAGCGGAGCGCGGCGCAGCATTGGACAGCACATCATCGGCCCAAATAAAGGTCCCGTTCACATGACGCGTGTCACGTATGTGTAAAAGCTGTACTCCATTATAAATCAGATGTCAGGAAGAATCGAGGTGGTGAAAATAAATTAAGTTGTCCAAGATGTGCCACTCAAAAATATTTGAAACAACTACTAAAGAGTGAGAGTTTTGTCTGGATTTCAGAATAGGGTCTTCCACCAAATAGTTATAGGAACTCATGAACTAGCCACTGGATAGTTCCCGAGAAATAATTTCTCCCCGGGCCAGTCCATGGTTGCATCGCTCCGGCAGTATAGGAACTTTGCATTACCGCATAACAATAAGATTGCACTGTTGAAGCTCTAGCAGGAATATGTGGTCTAAATGTGCAGGGTATGGGTCAATATTTGAAGATGTGACAATACCTGATCCACGACAACATTTATGGATTTCCCTTTGAAGAATTATTTAGGACAGTAAACGATTGGTCAGACGAAATGTCATACTGTTACACAGATCGTACGCAGGATATCTGAAAGGGATTAGAGGTGGTGTAGATTGACGTTTCCAAATTATGTGTGAAATGAGCATTGTGATGGTCCTGTTTTCGTTGGAATTAAAGGAGCAGTGGACAGTATAAAGAAATATATTCCCTGATTTGTATATAAACTTGGTTTCAAAAGGGATAAACTGTGTAAGAATGGTAAAAAAATGGGTCGTAAGAACAATCTATATTCAGAATAGAGCACACATAATATTTGTGAGTTGAGTCTCACTAGATTTTTATGTCGACTACCAAATAAAATCTGTAGGCTTAGCGTTTTCTCCATATCAAATCTTTCTCAAGAATTTAATTAGTGAGCAAAACTCCTACAGCAGTATTAAGAAGAATAGCAAGATGATCATAATATGTACGCCCCAATATTCTGCATTATGCCGCTCATGTTCAAGGCATTACAAAAAGCCAGTATTAAGTCTGGAGCAGCACAGAGAATCAACGACCTTATGCGGGTAGCAAGAAAGAACAATAGTGAAAATGGCAGATGGAGGTGGAGCAATAATAAATGAAGGATCCATGATGCATGATATTTTTAGTGTATTTGTAAATGTCTTTCTAACGTCGTTACCGTTGCTAATGTACGGTAAATGTGGTAAAAGTACATCGTTTCTTACAGTATTCACGGGAGACAGACGTCGGTATTTATTTTTAAAATGCCGTCTGTATAATCATAAACACAACTTCATTCTTTATAATCTCTCAACGAGTGTGTAATGTTAGATTGAAGCCAAGAGCCTACAAACTCATTCAGAATCAAATGTAAACATCAATAAATACTATACTTACTGATCTGATACACTGCATGACGAACACTTTGTAAAGATCCATTTTGGGTCATTAGCTGTGTGAATTTGTTTATGCAATGATTATAGAGTCGCGAGCTCTGGGATGGGGGAGCGCGAGCATTTTTTTGAAAGGGGACACATGATCGGCGCATTTCTATTATGCCCAAAATAGGCAGGTTAAAAACATGGAATAAAAAAATCTATGGGGCATTTGGCAGATGAAATTCACAGACACATTCAGGGGACACCTTAGAATTATATACATCTGGAAAAAGGGTTAGGCACTTAAGTAGATTTAAGACTACCTAAAGAAAAACATTATGGTGTGTCATTCGGAAAGTATACCAATTATATTGTTTCTCATATGCTAACGCTGTGGTGTGGTAAGGGGTAAAGACCATGAGGAATGGTCACTGTATTGTTCTCTCCTCAGAACAAGTAAGGTGTGCCATCTCGTAGCATCTGACTGACCAGAACGTTTCACATTCACTTTTGTAACTGTGTATACAATTCTGTCTAGGTGCGATGATGTGTAAAAGGTTAAGTTCTCACAACATTTGATCTGTAGTCTGGTATTCAACATATATAAGAGAGATCCCTAACACAACAAAACCAACCACAAGTATGTGATATGGCTTGTTGTGTAAAGGTGTTTTGGCTTCTGGCTTACGCTCTGGAAGGTGATGGTTCTTACGTCTCTTCTCATTGACATTATGTGTCTCCCCGACTTCCGTCTTACGCATCTGAGGTGGGGCACATGAAACCATTGTCAAAACACGATGACGTGCATGATGCTCATGTTTTCATAGATCACGATGGTGTTGTTTACAGCAAAGATGTTTAAAAGTTTGCATTTCACGGCAACGACGACAAAAAAACTTTTGTCATGTAAATGAATGGCCAAACACCATAAGAGTGTAATGATTTATTTCAAAAGCTGGTTATGTATGGAAACAAGACCTGAGACGACCACGACTCAGGTAAGGTAGTGTCGACTTATGCGTTATTCAATTCACAGTGTTGCTGCTGCTGCGTGTCTTCCAGAATATGTACAGCAGATTTGCAAGGCGTCTAGATGTACACCTCCGGCTTGACTCAAAAAGGTGCATAGTGGATCACAATTTCGTTTGCTTGTGCGGCAAATCGAGGGTCGAACAAAGAGGCGTCTTATGTGCGCAGTATGACTCAGAGACAGATAGTCGCAGAGTGGTTTGTCTTAGAGAGTATTAAGTTGGTGCGCTTATAATCAAATATATAAATCCTTATCACTACGCTTTTAAAGGTGTGAGGAAAAGATCGCCAGGCACCAGGGTAAACGGGTTACTGAAAGAAGAAAGCGCGAGGATCCCTGGAACGGGTCACGATGCATGGCACTCGAACGAGCATTGTACTTTTTTACGTTGTCCCTGTTTTGTTTCATTGAGCCCAATTCTCAGATGTGATGCCTACACCAAACAGCAATAAATAAAGTATAGCTTTCTTTTGCACGTGTTCAAAAGAAAAATGCTCCATGGTTTAAAAAAAAAAAAAAAAAAGCATAATTCCAAACTTCTGGGCAGTAATGATATAGTTATTAACAAACATCTCATAACTTCAACACTGCAGCAGTGTTACTTTAAAACTGTGGATTATATAATCACTGATTAATTCAGATTAATTCATCACTGTTAAGTAACATTGTTCTGCTGTGGATATGTATTGTTTCTGGCATATTGGTATTTATGGATTACATTTCAGAGGAAAGTCCGATGAGCTCGAAGCGCAACATGTCTGTCAAGCTTACTATGTAGCATCTTGAAGGGACTCGGCTGTCTGCTAAGTGGGGACAGGAGGTTGCAGAGTCACAGCACCCTATGTGTGACACGAGCAGGATGGACCTCTTGACGTCGCTTTGAGCGTATCTTCATGTAATCGATGGTTTGTTTCGCCACAGAGGGGACGGAGTCGACCTTGATCACTGGCCTTCTCGTTGAACTCTCATGGATGAATCTCCCGGAGAATGAGGTGAATCCATAGTGTCCCAATGAAGGATGATTCACGGTCTTGATGGGCTCATCTCGTCCATGGAAGGGGGTGAACGATGAAACCTGAAAGATTGGATATATTATTATAATTGTGTTTAGTGAGATGACCTATAATTCAGATACAAATCAACTCTTTGTTTGTAAAAGGTGAATGGCTGCAAACTATATTGACCACAAAAGCAGTGTTCCGTATTTAGGTATTAGAAGAAATTTAACACATTTTGTAATCCAGTGATGCTCATACTAGTGTTGTGAGATGAGTGGATGGCCAACGGAGGAATCTGCGGGCAGCTTGGTGGTCCATCACAGTAATGAGGCTTCTTGATGGAATGTTTTGACCCAAAAGTCATGCCCATGTTGAAACTATGCCTGGATGGACACTCAGATAGCGAATCGGTAACCGGAGCATTTTCAGGTTTTTAATTACAGGACTTTTCTCGTTCTGTGCTCTTTTCCCTCCAGCCGTGCCGACACTCATTTAACAGAAGAAAGAAGAGAGAAAGAAAAAGTTATGCCTTCTCTGTCAGCAGTTCAGCTGCCCTTTGGTGCCACAAATAGGGTTATGGGGAACGTTTACTAATTGTGTAACTATCTCATATCCAGGTCCAGGTGTTTTATAGGGACGCGGCAGGCGGGTGTTAGTCCCAAGCTTTGAAACTTGACAGCCAGGTCTGGGTGGGTACGCTGAGAGACTCTGGAGCAAAGTAACTGCTAATTTTGAGAAGTTGTTTCGGATAGCGATCGGAAGCTGAGGACTCTGCTAATTGGAGCATATTTGAGGACAATATCAGGAGAGCGGAGCACTGGAAACACGACCGAGAGCACACTCAGGATTTCTTCAAAGCTTGATTTATCCTGCTCCTACAGAGTTGATCTCGGAACCCCTGACCTCTGTGATGTAACTAGAGCTGCTGCTGCTCAAGTGATGTGAGGACACAGACGAACCTCAACGCAAGAAATACTAACTTTTACAGTAACTGAACTCATCAAACACAAGAGATCAGTGTGTGTGTCAAAATAAATGTAGGAAAGTCTTTTGTGTCAAATGCCTAGCAAGTGATTCCAGTAGGAGTTATGGCCCCTGTGGTTAAAAAGATGAAATCCATGGAGCCTGAAAAGTATATAGAAAAATCCTCTTAAAATAATGAATTTTGCAGATTCTGCAAGGGGGTTTGACAGCTTACGCATCAACTGTATGTTTTATATTATATGTGGTACTATAACATCTAACAATACACTACCGTTGAAATTAGTTATGGGATCAGTAAGCTGTTTAATATTTCTTAAGAAGAAGTTTTGTCGATGATGACATCACCAAGAGGCACATTTGTTTAATTTAAAAATACGAGTGTAGTTAAAACTGTATATTGGAATCGATTACAAGTTAAACTAATGGTGTTTTCTATTGGATTTTAGAATATAAAATGTGACTTTATTTTTTTCCTGTATGATGCCAAAGCCTGAATTTTCAGCCATCTGGTACTCCAGTCGCTTCTAGTGTCCACATGACCACTTCAAGAAATCATTATATAGATGATTTGGATGCCTCAAAAACATGTATGATTATTGTTCAATGTTTGAAAACAGTTGTGTACTTTTTTTTCTAGGAGTCGTTTGATGAATCGAAAGTTTCAAAAGAACAGCATTTTACTGAATACGAAAAGCTTCTGTAGCATTTTGTTAGACACTACCGTTCAAAAGTTTGGGTCAGTAAGAATTTTTTTTTTTTTAGAAGAAAGAAATTAAAGAAAAGTAAATTTGTTTTTCAGCATAGGAGCATTATTAAATCAATAAAAGGTGGACAGAGAAAAAACAGAAAAGACATTTTAATTGTAAGCATCGGAGTAGTTTAAAATAAACTCTGTTCGGTAGTGAACCTTCTATTCATCAAAAAATCCTGAAAAAAAAAAATATTGTACACAAATATTTATGTAAATCTGTGCACAACTAAATGTTTCTTGAGGCAGCAAAAATAATCAGTATTTATTAAATATTATTTCTTAAAGGATCATGTGAACTGAAGGAACTGGAGTAATATGCTGAAAATTCCAGCTTCGACCAACACAAGAATAAGTTACATTTTCAAATATTTTCAAATTAGAAAACGGTATTTTACATGGTAAAATATTTCACAAATGTTATGGATTTACTGTATTTTTAGAAATAAATGCAGATTTGAGTGAGCAGCGGAAACTCTTTATTAAAACATAAAAATGTACCTAACTTACGTGAAACGCAGGTCGTGTACATGTATATACTGTGAAAGAGTGTATGGTTCCGTAAGAAATGCTATACTCCATTGTGAATTAATTTGAGTCAAAGAAAATGCGGGTTCTACCAAGAATTGGCAAATCTAAAACCACTATTTCTGTTATCAAACGTTCACATTAGCATTAGAACTTTGGTTTATAAAAACATTAAAAGAGATTGTCACAGATTATCTTACATTTTTGAACTGTGTACAGAAGGATTTATATATAGAATGTATGTTCCAACAATCCGATTATTTTTTTCCCCAAAAAGCAAACTAAATCCCAGGACACTTTTTTTTTTTTCTTCAAATGCAATAGATTAATTCCAAATCAATTATACGTAAAAAGTTATTTTTTTAAGATATGTATGTGAAAGTCAACAATACTAATAAGCTTAGTATCATCAGAGCAGATGTTGACTAAAAAATACATTCAGTCGTCCTCCTCATCACGCACAAAAAATGAATTCAAAGTAGTGGTGCACTTCCATTGTCGAGGTATGTGTAGAAATAAAGAGCAGAATATTGAAAGGAACAGTACCATTGGTTATTTAAGTGACTTACTCGATACTAGAGTCTTTTTAAACACGGCGAGCGGTCACACGGATGATTCAGTTGTGGGACTGTGGACAGAAGTTTATGCTGTCGTGGAAACAAGCAATCAGATTTACAGGAGTGCCTCATTCTTAAATTCCCTAAGAGTAAATGATTACATTTCGCATTGACTATTTTCTTCCCACGCAGCAGACGAAGAAACACAACAGGTTCATCAATGGCGTCAAAATATTCATTTTTTTTTAGTTTGTTTGTGATCACAAAGTACCAAGCAGAAAAGGGAAAAACTAGGATCTGGATGTAATATTCAGAGCGCAGCAATTACTGCTTGACAGTGCGTTGGAATTGGTGGCCGGTACTATATTGCTGAGTTAGATGTGTGCCTGGGTCCAACGTATTTGTTGATGGAACAACATTCTAGTCTGAAAATTTAGTCTTAACCCAGTCATCCCTACCCCTCAACCTAACCCTAACCAACAATTCATGATTTTAACGACTAAAATTGACTATTCGTGTTAAACTGGTCGCATCAAATGATTGGTTTGATTTGGAATGGTGTTCAAGGATCCAACAAAAAATGTTGACACGGTGGAGGAACATGTTGAAAGCTCAGAATATGGTTATGCACGGGAATGGCAAGCGCTTGTAGAATTGGGTTTGAGGCGGTTATCGCGTCTGCAGAGAAGGGAGAATGGTGTTTGTCGCGTTTGGGAAAGAAAGGGAGGAAACAACTGACAGAATAAAATAAACTAAATGACTTAATACCGACCAATAAAAATACTGGTTTGGTTGAAAACTCGCAATGTACTGATAGGTTACTACTGGTATATGTATTTGGTACATGTAATTTGTCAGCAAACCGATACGAGTTTCGACGGGACGTTATCGAAGGTTCAGTTCAAATCAGTCACAGGCAATCCACCACTCCAGTCCGAAGGGGGCGACATGTGTATTGCAACACTGGTTGCTAACTGCACAATGCGGAAAAAGTGACAAAATAAAAATCAATATATAAAACAGAGCCTGCATCCTAATGTGCTACTATAACCCTATCCGAACCCTAACGAGGATGAAAAAGGAACTGGATGTCACATTGACTAATTTAGGAGGGATAGTAAGGCACATTGAGACGGCTTTGAGATATATCTCATTGTACCTAGGCAAGTCATTAGTGTCCACACGCCTGTTATTAACTAGATAATCAAACTATAGAGGGGAGCATTTCACTAAATAATGAATATATTAGCTTAATTTTTATATCGACTGCACCTTGTCTAATGTTACCTTTGATTCAGTGATAATGGTTAACTCCTTGCACAACAACATAACAGGAATTAACGGTCTTACGCATTCATAAGCCATTGTTGTGCAGTAAGGTTTACAGTTCACATCCTCACTTGGAGTAATGGTAGGGAATGGAATGCGAGGTATTAAGTGTGCGTTTTCGACACACAGCATGCGGATGCCGAGCAGAACGACAATGAAATGGTGGACAGAGAAATAAAATGCTGTCCTCTCGTTGATGGCACTATTTTGGCGCCAAGATAAACGACACTGAGCAGCGAGAGGTACGTGAAAAAAATTACCATTTGCTACACTACATCACATGACAAACACAATTTATTCGCACTTTGAACAGCTCAGAGAATAGTCTATGAATGCTTAACCCGCGAACAGTGCCATTAAGTGTAAATTGACATGACTGAACAAAACAAAAAGCACCCAATATAGTACCAACGTAACAGAGTGTTTGTGAGTGTCACACCACATGACAAGTCTTCACAGAGATTAAAGAAATCGTCAACCCATAACGCAAGCTTGGCAAAGAGACATGAGTGCCAATATACTACTGTTAGCAAAGGGACAAGAAGACGAAGGTACCAGCTGTGCCCTCGTGGAAACATTTCCTTGTTCACGACTGGGTTCACCAAGAGTGGTGACGTTGGATGAGACAAGAGGAGCACTAACCAACTTAACACATATGACCCCAAACTGCAGGCGAATCAAAGGAGAAGGACTTGAGGAAAACAAACATTTACTTCGTATCTTGAAACAACCACAAACATCACAACGGCTGGGTATAAGAGTGCAGAGCTGCGAGAAGGTGCAGAGCATGGAGAAAAGGTACAGCTCCACACTGACTTGACGCAGACAAAAATGTCCATAAATAAGTTCTCAAACAGAACAGCTCCAAAAATAGATCTAGAGAAACAGTCTTCAAGGTATCGGAATCATGCAGGATGCACAAAAGATACTGCAAAAAACAAAAGAACTAAGACTGAGCCCAAAAGGTCTTGATTACACACCCACAAACACCGTAAACGAAGCAAGGCACAGCGTGACTTACTGGGATCGAAATAGACAGGAAAAATCGAGGGAGGAAGCTGAGGACCAAGTGTGCCAATTAGGGATTTTATCACAGTAAGATTTTAGGACTTTCCCCACATATTTTGAGAGATTATTTCAAGTTTAGAGGCAAAAATCTATGCATTTTTTTTGGACGACAACCTATATATCAAGATTTTATTTGCCCAACGAACTCTGTTCATATTTATATAGATCAATGAATTTGCCATTCAGTGTCATTCTTAGTGACATTTAGTAGGGGCTGGGGATAGACACAGTTTCACAATTTGATATCGATTTCCTTTCACACGCTTTGCGGAAGCTCGATATGAATTTGGATCGATAGATCAAGATCAATTATTTTGAGGTAGGTATTCAGTTACAGTACATGCGGCAATTTATAGAGGAAAAAGAATCTAGTCAATAAGATGTAAAACTACACCATGTGGCGTACATGTCGGTAGAATATAATAATAATTGAAGGTTATAAATAACCTTACAGATATAAAAACTTATTTACGACTCAATGATGTTTTAATAATAAATTAAATTTTAGAAGTTAAATAATCATTATTTCTATTATATTTTTTTAATATAAACATTAAATTGCGGGCTGTGGGCATAAATGAATTTAGTTGACACGAGCATTAATATTGAAGAAAATTGTAATGACTATGTAACGGATTGATATCATATCAAATGCTGTGTAGCTCTAGAACCACTGTATTAAATTAGTGGACACATGTGGTGTGATTAGAAAACATGTTAAAAAAGACGGTGTTTGACTCATATTGGAGAGTCATTATGTTTATTGGTCAGTTTATCTCCAATTATAAATGTCTGGAAAATAGACATATAATGGTCTAAAAAGGATTTTTCGAAGAATCAGTAGTAGATAAAGGGAAGAAGCAATTAACATACAGATATATAAATGTAAGGAGAACTTAATCTTTTACATACCAAAAAAGGGGATTTATTAAAAATTTCCATTTTGTTTTTAAGCAAAAGCAGTCCCGGATGGCAAGGTGTATTTTTTTGTGATCTGCTGATAACTAGCTTTAGAGGGATTCAAATCGAATCACTAATGAAGTGAAAACTAAGCACAACTCACACACGCTGAATCCACAGAAAGGCTCTGCCAGCTCTTCCTAAAAAAAAATCACTTTTAATTGATCTAATTATTGTAAGGGACCTCTGGAAAGATACAGACAGAAGAGGATGTGATTGGTGAAGTGAGGAGAGAGAAATAAAACAAGTGCGAATTAATTGCGGAAGATGAAGAAGAGCTTAGATGTGATCAAGAATTTATTATTGGGGAAGAGATATTGAAGCCCGAATGAAATGAAGCACTGCATTGTTTCAATTCTGTCTCATAGCATATCCTTAAATTTTTAAAAAAGGATTGTAGACGGTGTCAATCTGTGTTTGGAAGAGAAGTGAAGATTAATACTGGAAATCCAAAGATGCGACGTCCCACATCTGGTCGAGTTGTCGATGTTCGTTTATTGTTTGTAGAGTTTGAAAGACTTCAAGCAGAAGTGTGACACAATAAGTTTTTGAAACTTTGGGGTCCTCTCTTGTCAATTATATTAATAGAGTAATTTTCTCTCCTAGTCCTAATTAGAACATATATTTTCATTGTTTCATTTTAAATATCATAAAGGCCCAAATATCAATAATTATAAGTTTTGATTGTGGTGTTGGTTGGATTTAAACTTCTATCTGATGAAAAAGGTCTCAGTTTTGTGAGCCTCCTCAAGTGCAAAAAAAAAATGCAAGTTAACTGGAAGTTTGCCCAAAATATCATAAACTGATATGTATTCTTTAAGTCTTTGGTCAAAAAGGCAGAGCCCATCTTCTATTTCTGAGACTCGAATCACTTGAATTTCTTCCTTAGTGTGCTATTGTTCAACAACCGAGATTAAATGACAATAATAAATACAATTTAGAGTGAAAATCACATGTTCTAACAATATAGACCTTACACCAGATTTAAGAAGATATAAAACATATTGAAAAAAAGTACACACAGTGTGCTGTGTGAAAATAAAAGAGCAATCTCTGTTCCTCTTTGCTGGAAATGAATGATGTCTGAATTCGGTCTGGGCACCCATTTGTTAATCTAATGCACACACTCTTCTTCTCTTAGCATGGTAGTAGTCCCTTGGTATAAACCAGACCTTTCTGTACATCCTACTGTGTATCAATACAGTTTCTGGCACTGCTGAGAGAAACAATACATCTCCTCGTCTGTTAATTGTTTAGCTGTGCCACTTTCTATGTCTGTGGTTTCCTTTCATCTCTGACATTTCTGCACCCTAGGATACTTAGCATTCACTGCATAAGTTTAAAATTTGATTGAGTGTTTTGTTGTAAAGCATGCCATGGCTTTACGCAACAGAAACTTGCTAATGATCTAAACAGCAACACAGTTCAACTTCAATGGGCTCCCATTTGCTCTTTCAAAAACAAAAGCAGTGTGTGCCCACAGTGGAGCCCAATTACATTGACTTAGCAAAGTGAGTTGAGAAGACGTACATTGAAAGTCACGGCTCTCTCTCCACAGTTTTTGAAATTTTAAGAAAAATTCAAGAAGCATTTATGTTTACTTTGTCAACTTCCTCATAGTGATAGACTCCTATAAGAGGAAAAAGACAGCTGAGACCAGTATACTGAGATGTTTCAAGTACCAAGAATCAAGCACGGTGAACAACAAGAAAGCAATGAAGCTCTCCATTCTGATGTTTTCGATATCTAAACTCTGATCAATATTTACATTTTACAGGTCAACTAATCTAATTTCTATAATGCGCAGATTTATGTGTTTTAGGATGAGTTTCATAAATGGATTGGAAATCAGATCATATGCATACTCATTCTACGCATACGCATTCTCATGTGATCAGGTTGATTTTAAAGGGATAGTTCACCCAAAAATGAAAATTTGATGTTTATCTGCTTACCCCAAGGCATCCAAGATGTAGGTGACTTTGTTTCTTCAGTAGAACACAAATGATGATTTTTAACTCCAAACGTTGCCGTCTGTCAGTCATATGATGCATGTCAATAGAAACTTCGTTTATAAGAGTCAAAAAAACATGCACAAACAAATCCAAATTAAACCCTGCGGCTCGTGATGATTTTTTACCTCTAATACACCACTATGTCCAACGGCATTCATCACTCGTTTCTTTACGGTTTAAATAATAAAGTAGATCGAAAGATAAAATGTCAGTCAAGGAAATAAGAGGTTATTTATAATAGAATAATGGTAGGACATTAACATTTAAATTGCACACTTAAAATGGTAGGAAACACATGTAGGGAAACGTGAACAAGTCATGTTGAAGAAACTATACCTCATGTGATTCTTGAATGTATAAGTAAGAAAGGAACAATATGATAGAAGAATTAAATGTTAAGGTTTTAATAAAATAATCAAGTGAAATTAATAGTAAAGCCTTTGATTTTATTAGGGAGACAAGGCTGATAAATAGAATATAAAGCTTGTCTGTTCCACACTCCGGACCAGAAGGTGGCGGTAATGCACCTATTACGCTGCTTACCAGCACGTAGAAGAAGAAGAAACACGTCATCAGGCTGTTGTGGCTCGGCTGAATAAAGGTTTGTATTTCTAAGCATTTAAAGTGTTTAACTGGTTACAAACCGTTCGACAATGTTATAGTTTTTGGAAGCGTTGTAAAATTAATGAATTGTTAATCTGTGTACATTGTAAGGCAGCATCTAACATTTATTAATGCTTTTTTTGTGAGTAAAGCGCATCCACACAGAAGTAACAGACAAGATGCTCATATTTACTTGCTTAATAACTGACGTCCCTAATGTGATATAATTTAATGTACATTAAATGTTCATAAGGGTTTTCGTTATGGAAGTTGCCTTTTCTGTCACAAACAGCTTGTGCACTTTGAAACACCAAAAAAGCTAAATAATGCTTTAATTCGCCATCATTGAGAAAAACGGAGAAAATCAACAAGTACAAATTAAAAAGTGAAACACTTCAGTCAGTCTATTTCTATATTTTTTGTAGAAACAAAAAGATAGAGGTATAATCCAAAACAAACAAATACAAAGATAGTTACAAGATAATCCTTAATTAATGGATCCATTAAAAACAAAACATAACCAGCCAATGTTCAAAACTATCTCCTTACCTTAGCCCGATTCACAATAGTACAACTGTAATAATATTTTATAATAAAATTAAGGTGGATGATTTTCAGCAGTTCGTCTTTGCGTCGTTACGTCACATCTGTAAACAGAAATGAAGAGAGTCCCAGCTAGATTACGCATCCCAGGTGGAAAAAAAAGCATGAACTTCTATATGTACTAATGCCTCTATTTTCACGTAAACTTTGTACTATATACTAAAATCTTCTTTAGAACTTTAAGCTATTAATAATATCTAGTGAACTCAACTGTGTGAACTACTTTTTCCCACCGAAATGTAGTAACTTGAACCCCCAGTAGGGTACTACAGTTGATACTACTGGGAGGACCAGCCTAGTTGACGCAATCGACAATGGCTAAGGGTTTTTTGGACATCCTATCCATGCTGTCTATGTTGAAGAGTTTCAACCACCAAAGACAAATCAACAAAAAAAGGACCTTCTTGTCCTTCGTGCTGCCTCCCGAGCAGAGTTCACGAGCACTAGAGTTTAGTTTTTGGATTTATTTTCTTTTTGTTCGTTATTCTTGTAATAGGACTCGTTGTTCCGAATCCAGGACAGAAGTGGCCTCCGGTGAGCGCTGAGAACCATCCGGTGACCACCAGCTGTTGATCCTACGTTTGCATGAAAGACAAGAGTGGGAAGAACGAGGATCTATGAACAAGGAATGTTTGTTTGAGTCTCAACGATGACCGTGTTAGAAAACAAATGGTTGGTTTCAATCTCAAGTGCTGAATTACTCATCTTTACATCCAGGATGATCTATTTTTGCAAAAATTAATGTCCGTATGGGATTTGCCTTAAGAGGTATTTTCGCTGAAAGATCAGTGAATCTTAGCAATCCCATAAAGCTCCACGTGTGGTAAAAAATTCTTAAATTATCTGTCAGATGTTTAGTTTTCCTTGTAATCTATGTGGGATGATAAATAAATTTATTCACAAAGGCCCCTGATTCCTGACTTTGTGTAATTATTGCTCTATGAAATTATGAGGTGGCTACATATGACAAGGCGCCAATTCACGTGTACCTATAAATATGAAGTCGTTCTAGGGTGTAGCACACAGCGGACAATTGATGTACAACTAGGAATGGCCATTGTAGCGGCAAATTGACGCTTTCCTCGGTGACATCAGTACCTAAAAGTTAACTCAACATGAGGGTGAAGTCATAAAACTGATCATATAGTACTGGTATCCATTTTTTTTAACTTATCAAGGAATTGCGCAGGATCAATTTGCATATGCGGTCTTTTTTAGATGCATGAAGGTAACCGGTGCATTTTGGTAATTATTAATTTGTTTTAAACATACCTTACGGTGCTACATTCATGAAGTATGTGATGTTTAACAAGATGCTTGTTGTCAGAATATGGAAAATGGAAATACTCGCTGGACTTTCTAACATTTGCAGACTGGAGACGCATGATCGACAAACCCTTGATTTCAAACTATGCTGCGCTATATTCACAGGGTGGTCACAGGTCCATAAAGTTTTCTCAATAAAAGGCCTTAAGTATTAAAATGTCTTGCCCCCAGTTTCACAGACAAGGCTTAAACTAGTCCCAGACTAAAAGGCATGTTTGAGCAGTTTTGTGGTAGTTGCACTCTCGTGGTAGTTGAAGCCGGTGCTTGGAAATGTCTATGAGGCAAACTGCGCCTTATGTCAGAGATATGTTAAACTCTGTAGTGTACAATGGGCATTAAGGCGGTGGAATCACAAACATAGAGTGCAGGGCTCAACATTAAATCTTGTCAAGTGTATTTTTTAAGGGGCAAGTGAAAGAGAATTTTACTTGCCCAACCGGACAAATAGCCTGATTAAAACTTAGTAACAAAATAACCAGTGAGCACAAACTCACCAGATTACTGAGTGTCCTGTTGGTTACTTCATTTTAGCCATTAATTAATTTGAGAAAAATACTGTAAGACAAGGAGTCAAAAATTTGCCATTTAAACCATTGGCTTATTGGATATAGAATCTAAAGCAGTGGTCGGCAAGGTGGCCCGCCAGCAATAATATCTGGCTCGCACCCGCAGCCAGATTAATTTGATAGTGGCTGGTTCTGAAGTAGATCTTTGTCTTGTGGTTCTGTCTAATAATACCCAATTATTACTCACAATATGGAAAGAGGAAATAAAACATAGTTTATTAAGAGTATGACTCATGACCCACATATGTGTTTTAGCAAGGCGGTCTGTGTTGCAAGTTGGTGAATGAAGATACTTGCCAAGTCACTATGTACTTTCACACATAGGCCTACTTTGTTTGCAGTGCACCAGTATTAACGATAGAGTGTTCACACTGCACATGGATGCTGTCCATTCCAGGAGCGCTATGTCTGCAGCAGTGCAGCGATTACGCAAAGTCTATTTTTCTTGCGCTGCACAGCGCTGAATTAAAATGATTGCGCATTGTTCACATTAAAATAAACATGTATCGACATGAAAAACTAGTAATTTCACCACAGATGCATATAATTTAAAGTCTCTGTTACACAGTTAACACTTTTTTTTGCATTGGGTAAAGCAAGGAAAATGACACGTTAAGGCCAGGACACACCAAGCTGACACCGACGAACTAGTGGTGACGAAAGCAGACTGTGGGGTTGGTTCACGTCGGCAGCGCCTGTGTCCAGAGTTGCCCTGACACACCAAACCGACGCTCAACACACAACGGCCAAGTAGCACATCATTTTGCACCTGCGCAAGATGAAATGCCTTTCCGTACCAGCAAGTGGCTGTATCTGAACGGCCAATCCGAATGATCAGATGGCCCGACGGACCGATAAGCTCCGATACCGATTCAACATTTTGAATCGGCCGAAAAAAGCCGACAAGCACCAACTTCAGCCGACGGTGCGGAACACGCTGAGAAAACTTAGATGGCTGACAAATGAAAACTTCCCGACGGCCGACCGTCGGCTTGGTGTGTTCAGGCCTTTACCTGGCATTTAGGTGAACAAGAAGACATAAAGATAGCATAAGATAACCCACTGTAAATGTTTCTCTTTGTGAGGTTTGGTTAGTGGTGGTTAAAATGCATCTTTATGCACATCTGTCAGCCTGCATGGAGAGCTTGTTGAGACTCCAGAGATACCAGCAGCCTGTTTGCTGCTCAACACTGGCTTTTTTTATAACTGCCCTTTTAATACAATTAATTTTTTTGACAGGAACTTTCCTTAATATGCCTTCTCTGCTGTGCTCTTAATCACTCACAAATCTTATAATAATTTGATAATCTCCATTTAGTTTCAGACAATATTAGTTGTTTTCATGCCTTTTGCACAACATTGTACCATTTCATGCTTTTCATCTTCAGAAAGATCTTTCTTCCTCCCATATTGCATGAGAACTGTGACTTGCTTAATAATGTGGAAAAACCTCTAAGTAGTGTTTCCATAGACCTGGCAAATTATTTTGTCTGAGATGATACCAGTTATCTAAAAAATAGATAATAAACAAACATTTTCTTAGAAAAGCTAAAATCAGAAATCATCAGAAAGAGCTTTATTGCCAGGTATGTTGTTTACACATACTAGGAATTTGTTTTAGTGACAAGCTCCACAGTGCAACAGAGTGACAGCGACAAGACAAGACACATAATAAAAAGAGTAAACAATATACAAATTTACAAGATAGACAAAGTGCTAAAAAAGCAAAAAACAATATATAATATAGACAATTTGTATGTACATTTATATGTGCAAATTTGTAATATAAATAAGCGTTTTAAGTAAATAATGTGTAATAGTGTTATGTGTTCTGTGTTTGTCAAGTGTTCATGAGATGGATTGCTTGAGGGAAGAAACTGTTCCTGTGTCTGGTCTTTCTGGTGCTCAGGGCTCTGTAGCATCGACCAGATGGCAACAGTTCAAAGAGGGAGTGTGCTGGATGTGAGGGGTCCAGAGTGATCTTCTTTGCCCTTTTTCTCACTCTGGATGAGTACAGTTCTTGGAGAGTGGGGAGGGTTGTGCCAATGATTCGCTCAGCAGACCGGACTACCCTCTGTAGTCTTTTGAGGTCAGATTTGGTAGCTGAGCTGAACCAGATGGTAATTGAAGTGCAGAGGATGGATTCAATGATGGCAGAGTAGAACTGTTTCAGCAGCTCCTGTGGCAGGTTTAACTTCCTCAGTTGGCGAAGGAAGTACAACCTCATAATCTTACTGATGTGTCACTTATTAATATGGAATGCGGTGTATTCTATTCCATATAATACAGTATTCTATTTACATGTTTTTGGAGCATTTAGACATATCTGTTGAGCGTGTGAATGCTATTGTCGATCAGATATTCAAGGTAATCTCCTCAACACCGCTGAGATTGTTCAGCACGAGTTCTGCCCCCTCATGGATCCTTTCATAATGTAGACAGTTTCATTGATTTATAATGGCATCGATCTTTACTTGCTTACTATATGTATACTTTCTGATTGTTTAACTGTATGTCAAATTATCTGTGAATTAATAGAAAAGTTGCAGGGCTATTATTTTTATGTAAAGTGTTACTTTGTTTATGATTTAATTCCTTTTCAAATCAGTGACTTTTTACAGATAATATTTTTAGGGTGATATTACATACTGTTTCTTTGCATTTATTTTGGATTTATTGTCAGAACTGAGCTCGCAGTTCACATAGGTTGGGTACTTTTTACTGTATGTGTGATGACCGTGTTTGTCCACATGTTTTTGGTTTTGATGCTTTTTTTTTGGTTAACTATTTTGATGTCTTTTGCTTTGTGCCATTAAACTGTTGTCAACTTGTCTTTTTTCACTTTAGACATGATGGCCCTGAAAGAGAAGGGTCAAGAGCTGAATGAAATGGAAGAGAAAGATCATGATGAAACACAGTCTACACAGATTGAAAAGACCTCACGACAAAGAGCTAAAAAGACAGGAAATAAAAAGAAATTCACCTGTCAACAATGTGGAAAGAGTTTTGATCAGCGTGGAAACCTTACAGTCCACATGAGACTTCACACTGGAGAGAAGCCTCACACCTGCAACCAGTGTGGAAGGAGTTTCAATGAAAAAGGAAACCTTAAAAAGCACATGAGGATTCACACTGGAGAGAAGCCTTACACATGTCAACTATGTGGGAAAAGTTTTGCTCAAAATGGAAAAGTTAAAATCCACATGAGAATTCACACTGGAGAGAGCTCTCTTACCTGCCAACTGTGTGGAAAGTATTTCAGTGAAAAGGAAAACCTTCGAACCCACATGAGAATTCACGCAGACTCTCTCACCTGCAAACAGTGTGGAAAGACTTTCACTCAAACAGGAAACCTTAAAGTCCACATGAGAATTCACAATGCACATAACTCTTTCACCTGCCAACAGTGTGGAAAGGGTTTCACTCAAAAAGGAGGTCTTAAAACCCACATGAGAATTCACACTGGAGAAAAGCCTTTCACCTGCCAACAGTGTGGAAAGAGTTTCAGTGAAAAGGGAAACCTTTCAAAGCACATGAGGATTCACACTGGAGAGAAACCTTTAACTTGCAAACTCTGCGGGAAGAGCTTCTCACAGGAGCTTATCCTTAGGTATCACATGAACGCTCACACTGGAAAAAAGCCATTCGTATGTAGTCAGTGTGGAAAGAGTTTCATACATAAAGTGGAGCTTGAGACCCACATGAGAGTTCACACTGGAGAGAAGCCGTTCAAATGTGATCAGTGTAAAAAAAGTTTCAGAGGTCAAATAAACCTTAATAGGCACATGATGAGAATGCACACAAGAGAGAACTGTTTTAAATGTCGTCAGTGCGGAAAAAGAATCAGAGGCATTAATCGTTTTAATGATCATTTAAAAACTCACTCTGGAAAGAAGTCTTTCATGTGCCAACACTGTGGAAAGTATTTTATAAATGAAGGAAAGCTTAAAACTCACTTGAGATTTCGCAATGGAAAAAGGCCTTTGGGATGTGTTAAGCGTGAGAAAAGTTTCACACAAAAGAGAGACATGAAACGACATTTGCAAATTCACCCTGGAGGAAAAAAATTTAAGTGTGATCAGTGTAAGAAAAAATTTCCTTCACCATTACACTTAAAGATACACCTGAGAAGTCACACAGATTTTAAACCCTATTCGTGTTCATCATGTGGAAAGTGTTTCAAATGGCTCTATAGTTTAAAATGGCACCAGAAAATACGTATTTGTGTGAAATACCGTCTGCGTTCACGCCGCAGATGAATGTGGGCCAAATTGGATTTTCTGCTCAATGTTTATTTGTGTATTTTTTTGGGATGAGACTGTTCATGTTCACCTTTATATACTCACTGGCCACTTTATTAAGTACACTTGTTACTACTTGTTAAGACAAATATCTAATAATCCAATCACATGGCAGCAATGCAGTGCATTTAGGCATGTAGACATGGTCAAGACGATCTGCTGAAGTTCAAACTGAGCATCAGAATGGGGAAGAAAGATGATATTAATGACTTTGAACGTGGAATTGTTTTTGGTGCTAGACGGGCTGGTCTGAGTATTTCAGAAACTGCTGATCTACTGGAATTTCTAGGCTGTATCTCTAGGATTTTCAGAGAATACTCCAGTGAATGACAGTTCTGTGGGTGAAAAGGCCTTGTTGATGGCAGAGGAGGAGGGCAAGACTGTGTTTTTGCAACTCTTAACACAGAACACTTCGAACCTTGAAGCAGATGGGCAGCAGCTCCAGAAGATCACAGAGTGCCACTCCTGACAGCTTAGAACGAGAAAACGAGGCTACAGGGTTCAACAACATTGGATGATTGGAAAAACGTTGCCTGGTCTAATGAGTCTCGATTTCTGCTGTGATGTTCACATGATTAGCCAACAAACCTGCAACAGCTGCATGATACTATAATGTCACTTTGGACCAAAATTTCCAACACATTTTCAGCACATTGTTGAATCTATGCCACAAAGAATTATGGCAGTTCTGAAGGTAAAGAACTGGTACTAGCAAGTTGTACCTAATAAAGTGGTAGTTGAATGTATGTGACCCAGATCAGATCATAATATGATCAGCTACAACACTCCACTCTGTTTGTCACATCTATCTTTTAGTGGGTGCTTGCAGTAGACACCTTCTAATTACCCTTGTATAGATGCATTGCTCCATTTCATAAATTAATATTTTGATTCTAAAAGTATCAATATAACTTCTGTTTTGGTGTGAAATGCTGCTATGTAAATAAAGACAAACGGAATGGAAAAATGCATTGCACTGCATTAATTGATTCATTTTAGAGAATGCATACACAGGTTTAAATGGGTAATTCAAATATGTTGACGCAGTCGCGTCCGCGCATCTATCAAAGTAGCACGGACACTGGAGGAGACTGGCTCGACACAAAGGCTGTAGGATCTAGCAAACATGTTAGGTGTCTCCAAGCCCGCAGCTCTACAAATATCTGTCAGTGAGACGCCCAGGAGAATGCAACACCTCTCGTAGTGTGAGCATGCAACCTGAGTGGGCAAGGCACGCCTTGTGCTTGGTAAGTCAAAGGCAATGGCGTCCACTATCCAGTGGGCCATCCTCCGTAACAGACAAAGAGCTGGTCTGAGATCTTGAGACTTTGAGTTCTGTTTATGTACAGTGAACTGGACAGAGCAAAGCCGGGGCTGGGTCTGCCTCCTCTGGGGGTAGCACTTGCAGGCCCACTACCTGGTCCCTGAAGGTAGTGATAGGAACCTTGGGCACATAGCTAGGCCAGGGTCTCAGTACCACCCGTTGCCTGACCTGAACTCTAGGCATGAAAATGCCTGCAGGTCCACTACTACGCCAATGCAACCAGAAGCAAAGTCTTCATAGACAGAATCTTTAAGTCTGCAAGGGCTCAGAGGGAGCATTCTGGAGTGCTCGAAGCACGAGAGAAATGTCCCCAGAGGGTATGGAGGGGGGTCAAGGAGGATTTAACCATCTCGCCCCCCTAAGGCAGTGGTTCCCAACCACATTCCTGGAGGACCCCCAACACTGCACATTTTCCATGTCTCCTTTGTCTGACACACCCATTTCTGGTCTTGGAGTCTCTGCTAATGAATTGATGACTTGATTCAGGTGTGCTTGATCAAGGAGACATGCAAAATGTGCAGTGTTGGGGGTCCTCCAGGAATGTGGTTGGGAACCACTGCCCTAAGGAACCTGATGACCAGGTCATGCTTGCCAATAGCATTGTCATCGATGTTGTCATGGTATGCAGATATTGTGGCAGCATGAACTTTGATGGTGGAGGGAGACAGCCTACGCTCCAACCCTTGATGCAAGAAGGAAAGCACGACTCTGATTGAACATCTTTGGGGGACTTCTCTGCGAGAAGAACACCACTCGATGAACAGGTTCCACTTCAAGGCGTAAGCACGCCTTGTAGGCAACGGTCGCAGTGTTGTCCGTACAGACCAGCACATGCTTGCCCTGTAACAGCCCTTCTAGGCAGCTCAGGGCAAGACGTACTGCCAGCAATTCTAGGCAGTTGACGTGTCCACACCCCTGACAATGCATACCTGTTGTAGGTGGCACCCCAGCCCGTGGCAGAGGCATCTGTGAACACCACAGCATGCCGGGACACCTGCTCTAGGGGCACTCCTGCCTGAAGAAACAAGTGGTCCAACCACGGGCTGAAGGCTTGGCGGCATTCCAGAGTGAAGCGGTCTCATATGAAGCAAACCGAGTGTGGTTACTGCCGCTGCAGCTGCCGTATACCCCAGGAGCCTCTGAAAGAATTTCCCTGGGACCGCTGTCCTGCCTTTGAATGTTTTCAAGCAGTTCAACACCAACTGAGCACATTCCTCTGTGAGGTGTGCTGCCTGTTTTCAACTGAATCCAACTCTATACCGAAAAAAAAGAGAAGTGATGTGTCGCTCAAGATGGCACTGACAGAAATTTGTGAAGGAATGGGTGAAAAAGCTTAGTGAGTCATCAGGAGTGAGTTGGAGATTGGCAGTGACAAAACCAAGTAAGGGACAATGTGTGCTTTGTAAGGTAATGTCAAATCAGTTCATTCATCTTTACACTAAATTAGTGTAGGAAAATTTGTTTAAAATGTCTTAACAGTAGTCTACAGTACAGTAGTCTGTGTAAAAGGCACATTAGATTCTTGATTTCATTTGCAGACTGCATCAGATGGTAAATAAGCAGGAGTTTGTAGAGCAGAGTGGGGAGGGAATGCTAGCAGCTTTGGAAAGGCAGGTAGATTCCCACAATGCAGCATGTGATGACAGCTGTGCAAAGCTTGGAATATTTTCAGCAGGAACACCACTTGTGGCCATTTGTTCTCCATTGATGAAACAAACACACAGTCTTTCCAATAGTGGAGAAATGTGTTTTATGGATTCTTCTGGTAACATGGACCGGGAGAACTGCGGGATGTTTCTCCTCACACACACATGTGCAGGTGGTCTTCCTCATGGGATAGTAATAACCCAGTCAGAAGATGAGAGGACAATTAGTGAGGGATTGGAGCTGTTTAAGTCCTTATTGACAAAAGATGCCTTTGGAGGGTGAGGTGAGGCAGGCCCGTATGTGTTTCTTACAGATGACTGAAAAGGGAGCTATAGCCCAGGTCTTTCCTGAAGCCACACAGCTGCTCTGCACATTTCATCTTCTGCAAGCTGTGTGGAGGTGGTTGTGGAACAAAGAACACAAATTTGAGATGAAGGACAGACAGACACTGTTCAGCATAGTAAAAGACATGCTTTATGCCAGGGAGATGAGTACAGTTGAATTACTCTACCAGCAAGCCCTGGACAACCCTTTGACCACCAGGTAGAGAAAATAGTAGACAGGTAGAAAGTAGGTAGAAGTTCCTGACCTACCTACAGAGTCTTTACAGTTGATGTGAGAGTTGGGCTCTCAGCTATAGGAGGGACTTACCAACATGTGGCAACCAAACAAATAACTATGTTGAAGCTGCAATGCGTGTCTTGAAAGACATCAAAGGACAAAAGCATTCAACCTCCCTCAACTATTCAACCTTTTTGTCACCTGACTTGAGATGCACTATGAAGCAGGTGTGACAGACGTTGCACTTGGCCATTGAGAGGCATTCCACCGATCAAGATTCCTTGCTACAGAAGGTAATATTAAAGCATGATTTTTAAATATAAGTCGTTATAAAATTGAATATTCTTTTCTCATTATGTGTTTTTAAGTCATCTTGCAGCCTTGTGTTTTTATCCTGTCATCATCAACCATCAAAAGTTGAATTCCAATAAGATAACAAGTACAAAGGAAGTACCCCTATGTAAAAAGTAAACATTTGCCATTTTGATTTACAGAAATCACACAGAAATAAAGTGATAGAGACTTGGAGAAAGCCTGCAGTATGTTTTACTGGCATATTAAAAAGAATCTTAACATTGACAAAACACTAATAACATTAATGTGCATGTTCATTTTTGTGAATACATGCAGTAAAATAAAAATGTAAAAAATATATATAATGTATTTAAATGTTCAAGGTTATAACATCTGTGAAGTAAAACGTTATTTATTGTGCATTGGGTGAATTTTGTAAAAAATCATTGCATCTCAGTTCTCACAAAGATGTGTTTGGTGTCTTCCAAGTTCATTCTTTAAAGCTAGTCTAGCAGTCTACGGCGACTCCATTTGGCCGGCTTATTAGTCGGCATCATTCGCATACGTTGTGCTGATCACGTAACAGTGTCGGCCAATAATCAGTCGGCGCGCTTCTGACTAGAACCTGAAAGCGCTGGATCTGGCCAACAAAGAATATGAGACTGCACACAGAAAGGGAAGAATTGTTTAATTTTTGTTTTGTTTCGTGTCACACCACAACAATTATTCTCGTCACTTCATAACATTAAGGTGAACCATACGCAGTCCACGTCAACGGTTTTTAACACTGTCTCTAGTACCATTTTGGACCTGATAGTGTGGTATATGCTGTCTATGGACGAGTCATTCCCACTTGGATTCAACATCCTCTCCTTGTGTTTCGTAGATGAACAAGTTAGGGTTTTGTGTGTTAGAACGACCGTGAAGTGTGAGGTGAATTAATGACAACATTTTCATTTTGGGTGTAACTAACCCTTTATTGCCAACAAGTTATATTTGAATTCTAGGTTAGGACTGTAGGTTATGAAGTTATATTAAAATTCGTTTCATAAACTGTATCAACACTACCGGACCGCCAACATAAAGTCGGGCCAGATCTGGCCCACATCTGGTCCTGGTTCTAATCACATGTATCAGCTGTGGTGGCCTTTTTGCTGTCTGGGTAGAGACTGCCAGAACCAGCACATTTCTAGAATTGGATTGTCTGTCCTCTTGTTTTTGGGTATATGGCATTTGCATGTATCTGTTTTTACAAAAAATACCTAGCACAGTGGGTTAATGCTCTGAATCAGTATCTTGCCAAGAAGGTTGACTTTTTTTTTTTCTGTAATCACTCATGGGCTTTTTGGACTGCCTTTGGGTAAGATTGGACATGTGTTTATTAGGGGGCTATACTGTGCCCAATAAGAATGTATAAAAAGTTACTAAAGCCGGTGGTGTTTTCAGATTTTTTCTTCAGGTTTTCTGCTCATTAGGTATGTTCTCCTGTGTAAGATCCTCCTGGTTTGTGGGGGTTTATAGCCTCTCTGATGCATGCCTGTGTTTATGCATTTTTGTCCACTTCATATTTTTTTAAGTTGTAAATTGCGCAACGTTCACTCTTGTACACACTTTGTGTAGGCTATCCCTTTTTGTATATGGGTATTGTTTTTAAAATTAGTTTCCCCCCCATGAAAAATACTAGCCTATAGTAATTTATAGTAACATACTTGAATAAATTTTGGTTTTTTGGTAACTTTTATTTAATTTGCAGTGGTAATTATAACAAATCTATATTAAACTCCCGGCCCCTCCCTACCCTAAGGGTTTCTACACAGGGTATATTATACTTAAAGTAGACCTTTTACCCTAGTAAAAACTAAAGTACTACAGTATTTATATAAGTTCACTATAGTTATACTACAGTGCGCCCTGTAGCATTCAACTAAACAAGTGTTGTAAATACCTAAATAACAAGTTACTACAAACTACTAGGTGCAGTTAAAACACACGTTGTATATTTAATTCTAAATTTATTAGTTTTTTCATGGTGAGCGGGTTGGCCCCTGGCAATCTGTGAAGCTAGTTGACCAATGAAACCCACGGACACCGCGCAACGGTGTCCACAAGACCGAAAGTGCCATTGGGATTCAGCAAAGAAGAAGAGAGGAACACGTCTCCAAGGCTGTGCCGCGCTCCTGCGTTGTTTGATTTGGCATAAGAAAGGTTAGTGGTTTTGCATTGTAAAGTGTTTAAATGATACAAACGGTTCAGAATGTTTTTTTTTTTGGACGCGTGGTAAAATTAATGGATGTTAATCTTGTGTACAGTGTAAGGCTGGCTATCATTTATTAGCCGTATTTGGTGGTAAAAGCGCACTACACCAAAAGTACAGACAAGATGCTCATATTTACTTGCTTAATAACTGTAGAAACGTCCCTAAAGTGATATGAACATTTCATGTACATTAAATTATAAGGGTTTTCGTTGTGGAAGTGGCTTTTTCTGTCACAAAAACAGCTCGTGCACTTTTAAAAACACCAAAAAAGCTAAATAATGCTTTAATTGACCATCATTGAGAAAAACGGGAGAAAATCAGCAAATACAAATTAAAAACTGAGACACTGGCAGTCAGTCTGTTTTCTATATTTTTATAACAACAAAAAATACAAGTATATATATTCCAAAACACAAATACAAAGATAGTTAGTTACAAGATAATCCTTAATGGATCCAGTAAAACTTTTAGAGTTACGGTGGCAGAACATTCATGTAATATGGTAAAAAACGCAGTATAAATTGTATGAAATATAGATAGTTACTAGAGGGCCATAGCTTCAATTTATAATATTAAGTTTTGCACCCTGATCTAAACACATCATCCACAGTTTACAATCATTAATTGGTAAAATGATAAAACAAAGAAAAATTGGTTTTCATGTTATTCAGGCGCATATTTGATGATTTTAAAGTGGAGCACACAAGCCTTCTGTATGTGTATGCGTAATACTTCAGAGCCTGATCACATTATTTATTAAAGAAATGCAAGAAAAGAATACAAACAACATATCACATTAAGAGCTTTTGACTTAGACAAGGTTATATCCCATAAAATATTATTTAAATATGTTAAGACTGTACAAATGAAACAATAGTAACATTCACATTCCTTTCATGCTCTATGAGTTTGCGTGTTCATTCACAGCCTTTTGTTTTGTGCAAAAGTTGTAATATTGTTTATTTTGTGTAGGCCTATCTATATCTGATTAATCTCTTAGGATGCATTTGGTTTAGAATTAACGCTATAGTAAAGCGTGGTGGTGATCATCACCCTCAGTGCAGCTCAAATAGCAATGCACAACTAATAATGACTGATTGGGACTGTCATTTTACATAACATCATAAAGAGAACAATATTGTAATAAAACATTGTGCTGAAACATATAAATAACTCACATTGATCCAGGAAGAGCGCGTCCACAACACGAGTCACACGTTCTGAATAACACGTAACTTAGTTCAAGTTTACTTGTATATTCGCATCACTTTGTGCAGATATCATTTGTAATATTTTTATTTTGTATATATCTGATTAATCTCATATAGGTTTAATGACAACTTTTACAAACTAATAGCAATTTTTTTCATGAGTGAAATGTATTAAATATTATCTGCAAATCAATAAATATCAAATATTAATCATAAATGCCTAAATATGAAATACTGTATAATAATCTGTACAATTTGTGTTCTATTTTTATTTTTGTGTGTTTTTTGGCTCATCTGGTAATTTAAGGCCATTAAAGGTAGGGTAGGGAATTTCAGAGTGGCTAGCAATAGCAAGCTAGCTTTGAAAGCATATTGGCACTTTTCCACTGTGTACAGTACCTAGTACCTGGTACTTTTTTTAGTACTACCTCGGTTAAGGTTTCAAGCGAGCTGTACCGATACTAAAATGTGATGTGTGAACACTGCAGATCACTGATTGGTCAGAGAGATTTGTCACTACCAGCATCATTGCTTTTGTGACATGAGACACCAACCCCGCTAGATTTAAATAGTCAGCAATAGCCACCGCAGTATCGTTTGTTCACACAACTTTTTTAAGCAACTTTCTTTAACCCTCTGGAGTCTGAGGCTGATTTGGGGCCTGGAGAAGTTTTGACATGCCCTGACATTTGTGCTTTTTTCAGTTGTTCATAAACATATAAATGACAAAAGTGTCATTACACTGTATTCAGCACAAACTAGGCTACCATAATATGTGAGGAACATGTATGTACATGTTTGTGTTTTTGAAGGAATAACGTTTATGCGTGGTTATTGAAAAAACAAAAAACTTAAGTCACTGAAATAAGGCCACAAAATAATATTAAATCTGTATTCATAAGACTTCTGGGTATTGGAGATTATAGACTAGAGTTTTTGCTTCAAAATTATATAAAAATTATCCTTCCTACTCCTTCATATAAAACAATAGAGAGATTTAAATTTTCGAAAACATCTTTGGTCAAGAAACACAGTATGCATGGAGGCGTGAATCATCATGAATAATAGGTGATTCTCACCTGAGAAGACAAAAGAATCGCATAAAGAACATCTAATGAGCTGCATAAATAATGAGGCCTTTCAGTCAGGTAAGCTGTGAAAACCCTCTGTGATCATGTCTCAAAGCTTATCATGGTGTAAATCAAACATACAGAAAAAAACAGCAATACTGTGAAATATTATTACAATTTAAAATAATGGTATTCTATTATATTCTTTAAAATATAATGTATTTCTGTGAGGCAAAGTGTCTGAACAATTATGTTACCTCTATGGCATTTCATATAGGCTTTTAGCTTAAAAGCATGCACATTTGGAAATATTGATGGATTCTCATATGTTTGTCAGTTTTCTATACAGAGGAGTAATATTTATTCAGGATTTATTGTCATTACTATGAGCGCTGGATACTGTGTTTTCAATTCATACTTGCAGCCGGAGGGCGCTCTGTGCACCTTTAGTCCACAAATGCCTGCTAAAGAAGAATAGGCAATCCAGGAATTAACCGAACTAACAGAGGCCAGAGATCGCTAACTATGGCTATTCAAAACACTTTTCAAGATAATAAATAAACGATTGAGACGATGTATGCATGTATTGACTGAATTTGCGTCTGAATAGCGCTGGCTCCGTGGGCATGGCCGCATTAGTGGATAATGAGCTGAATCACGGACTTCTGACATGGCTCTCTTTTCATACAGATTACATAAACAGAATATTTGTTTTCGATTTGACTTACACGATTTAAAACCTGACATTTCAATGTTTTTTTAGGCATAAGTCAAATTTTTTTGTGATTAGTATTCACTAAGTTCAGTTCATTTTCTGAGAACTATCAGATTGGACTTTGTTCAGAGGGAGACGAGATATCACGCATCATGTTTTCTTTATTTTACAAAAAGCACAACTTTTTGTTTTTACTCTGAGTGTACACAAATAAAAGAAGATATTCCACAGATTAAAATGGTGTATAACTGTAAATTATATGTGCAACATTGACAGAGTATTTTGAGTCTCTTTCACACTGGTAAGAAAAAAAACGCAGTGGTATCTCCGGACCGAATGCATTGATTAGATGAACATTTTTTTGGTCCAACAGAACATTGATGTACATGTTTTAATATTTAGACCACTTTTATAACTGATTGCTATCAGGATGTAAAGAGAGTTTCAACCAGAAAAACAAAAAGTGTTTAAAAAAAAATTTGCCTACCTTAACTCTCACTGACTCCCTTACCAGTGCACTGAACTACGAACTGATTAAGACAGACCCAGAGATTTAGTTTGGGTTTATTTTTCTTTCTGTTAATTATTCTCATCTTAAACAGGACAAACACACAGAAAAACTCCTGGTGAAGTGACTGAGATCTGCGTGACAAACAAGATGGCGTTGATTAAACAGGAGAGTGAAGAAATGAAGATTGAAGAAATATTCAGTTTGAAACAAGAAGATATTGAGAAACAAACAGGTTGGTTTCATTTTCAAAGATACTGAGAAACAAACAGGTTGGTTTCATTTTCAAAGATGAACTCGTATAAAATACAGGAATGATTTTTTAAAATGAGTAATAGTATGTCACCTCTTGGGCAGTTGGGGTAAGAATCTCTTGGCACCTCAGGATTTGATTACAATTCAGAGGGCTGTGATGATAAAATGATTATTGATCTTGATGCATCTTTTTTTTTTTAATGTGACACTAGGTGAATCTTTAGGCACTTCACAGATTTTTGACAATTATTTAGATTATTCGATAATTCGGATTAAAAATCTAAAAATTATTATACATTTAAAAGTAATTTTTTTAAAGGGTCATGAAACCCCAGAACACATTTTTTGAGCTGTGAACAGATATGTATAGGCTGCACATCATTGAAAACACTAAACGTACTCATTAATTTTATTTAAAAGTTAAAATTAGTTATTTTTTGCATTTTTTAGAGTGATTTCTATCTTCCAGTTTGAAAAGCAAAGTCGGAGCAACATCACAAAACCTGACGTCATCGTGTACTACCGGCAGGATGCAGAGTGCTGGTTGGCTCCAAGTATGGGCTGGTCGAACATGCTGACGTCAACAGTTTCTACATTTATTCATGACTTAAAGCTCATTTAATCCAATCACTGCGCTGTAGTATGCATAAGATTAATTGTGGTATTATACATGAGGAAGTATCACTTCTCTCGCCTCGGTCTCTTTCATTCAGAGACATATAGTTTGTGTTCATAGCTCAGTGCTACAACACAATGTGTTTTCCTGCAACACAACCAGAGCAGAAGTTTGGGTGCATATGGATTGTTTTGCTGTAATCTACCAGCACAAATGGAAAATATGTTCGCACGAGATCACATTACAGCAGAGAATTCAAATGTCACAAAAGTGCGGCTCATTCACCTCTGCCTGCTCTAGCTGTTCAAACACGTTTTTATGTTTCCCCCAGCACAGCAGCACATGAGTGTTGTTTGTATTTTGCCCATGATGTGATCAGAACTGGAGTTTGAATACGAAACACATGAAAAGTACGATTGTTATGATGTACACGCGGAGTGAGCATAGCCTATAATCGGTTTCAGTGCGGAGCTCCGCAGTGTGTTTAACAACACTAGCCACGTGGATCCTTCATTCCTATTTCATCAAGTCTTCTTCAAATGAATTATTTTTGCAAACTGTACATGGATACAGTGGTGTAGTCTATCTGAACGTGACGACATGATTATTCTAATAGACAAAAGACTGATTTTGAGACTGCAGTGCTCGTTAATTTAATCAAAGTATTATTATTAGCCCTATTAAATATTCTTTCGCATTTCTCCCTTGTGCTTGGGAGTTTGTTGTCATTTTCTCCGTGCTCATATATTAATATTCGTCATTCTGTATAATGAGTGTGTTCTATGTCTGTGCTTCATTGGTCGTTCTCTCCCCTCTCCCCTCTCCCCCCATACCCCCCCAACACCCCCCCAACCCCATCGGTTGAATGAATGACTCGATACTCAATGACCGAACACAAAAATCATTTTGCATTTTCACCGCCAGGCTAGAAGCTCCGCAGCGCTTCACTAAACCCTGCCCGTAACACACTTCTCACCTCTCACAAACCCAGCATTTCACCAACAAATGGAAGTTATATCAGAAATTTATTCAGACAGAAATCACTGGAAACTAGCGAGATTGTAAAGCGAACATAAGTGGCCGTTTATTGGCATTTTGTTGTTTACTTAAAGATTTAAAACCCAAACATCAATGTTTTACCACAGTTTTACAATAATATAGGGATGGGTAAAAAATAGATTTTTTTTTATTGGCGTTTTGGCGCTGTATAATGTGATGTGACAGATCGCTTTGGTGCCTCAGTTAAAGAGAAGCGGCAGCATGGAGCAGCATGTGAACATACTGTCCTGTTTTAATACCAGTTACAGCGTGAAATAAACATCTGAAGGTATGTTAAAATATACAGTGCAACTTACCGAAATCTGTATCATGTCTCGTGTAATAGCTCAATCAGTGTTTCAACCTCTGAAAGTTGTCAATAAAACAGCTTGTAAACAATGGAATGGTGTGCAGTGATTAGTTGAGTGGATATATCGCGTTCTTCAGAGAAAGGAGGCTGGCGTTTTTCACATTTTGGAAAGGAAGGGATAGAACATGACAGAATAACACAACGGATATCACATTTTGTGCAAAATTAATCAATGACTTTTCAATACCAACCAGACACAATACTGATTTTGGCGGAAACTCAATTTTTAAAAAAATGCAGTTTATGCAGACATATCTGTTGAGGGTGTGAATGCTATTGTCAATGAGATATTTAAGTTAATCCCCTCGACACCGCTGAGATTGTTGAGCACGAGTTCTGCCCACTCACGGATCCTTTCATTATAACGTAGACCGCTTCATTGATAATAACGGGAGTTTTCAAAAGTGCAGATTTGTGTACATCTTGTAGTAATTGACAGCTTCAGTGATTTATAATGGCATCGACCTTTACTTGCTTTTTGTATGTATGCTTTCTTTTTGTTTGTTTAACTGTATGTCAAATGATCTGTAAATTAATAATAAAAAATAATAGCCCTGCAACTTTCTATGTAACATGTTACTTTATCATTTCAAATCAGTCACTCAGTGACTTTTTACATATAAATTTACAGATTTTTAAATATAAAATGGTTCTAAGCACATTGTTTTATGATCTGTGCAGACAATGAATATTTTTTTATTTCATGGAGAAATTACATATACACTGTTTCTTTGCATTTATTTTGGGATTATTGTCAGAACTGGGCTCACAGTTCACATAGGTTGGGTAATTTGTACTGTGTGTGTGATGACCATGTTTGTACACCACCATCGAAGACCATTTTTGACTCAGGAAAAATCCTGGATAAGATATAGCATACATGTTTTTGGTTTTGATGCCTTTTGCTTTGTAGCATTAAACTGTTGTCAACTTGTATTTGTCTTTTTCACTTTAGACCTGATGGTGCTGAAAGAGGAGGGTCAAGAGCTAAATGAAATGGAAGAGAAAGATCATGATGAAAAACATGATTTCATGACTGGAAAAAAGTCTGCACAGTTTGAAAAGATCTCTCAAAAAAGAGCTAAAAAGACAGGAAATAAAAAGATATTCACCTGTCAACAATGTGGAAGGAGTTTTGATCAGCGTGGAAACCTTCAAGTCCACATGAGACTTCACACTGGAGAGCGGCCTCACACCTGCAACCAGTGTGGAAAGAGTTTTCATCAAAAAGGAACCCTTAATGTTCACATGAGGATTCACACTGGAGAGAAGCCTTACACCTGTCAACAATGTGGAAAAAGTTTTGCTCAAAAAGGAAAAATTAAATCCACATGAGAATTCACACTGGAGAGAGCTCTCTTACCTGCCAACAGTGTGGAAAGTATTTCAGTGAAAAGGAAAACCTTCGAACCCACATGAGAATTCACGCAGACTCTCTCACCTGCAAACAGTGTGGAAAGACTTTCGCTCGAACAGGAAACCTTAAAACCCACATGAGAATTCACAATGCACATAACTCTTTCCTGCCAACAGTGTGGAAAGGGTTTCACTCAAAAAGGAAACCTTAAAGCCCACATGAGAATTCACACTGGAGAAAAGCCTTTCACCTGCCAACAGTGTGGAAAGAGTTTCAGTGATAAGGGAAATCTTAACAAGCACATGAGGATTCACACTGGAGAGAAACCTTTACTTGCAAACTCTTCGGGGGAGCTTCTCACAGGAGCTTATCCTTAGGTATCACATGAACGCTCACACTGGAAAAAGCCGTTCTTATGTAATCAGTGTGGAAAGAGTTTCATAAATAAGTGGAGCTTGAGACCACATGAGAGTTCACACTGGAGAGAAGCCGTTCATATGTGGTCAGTGTACAAAAAGTTTCAGAGGTCAAATGAACTTAATAGGCACGTGATGAGGATGCCACAAGAGAGAACTGTTTTTAAATGTCGTCAGTGCGGAAAAAGAATCAGAGGCATTAATCGTTTTAATGATCATTTAAAAACTCACTCTGGAAAGAAGTCTTTCATGTGCCAACACTGTGGAAAGTATTTTATAAATGAAGGGAAAGCTTAAAACTCACTTGAGATTTCGCAATGGAAAAAGGCCTTTGGGATGTGTAAGATGAGAAAAGTTTCGCACGTAAGAGAGACATGAAACGACATTTGCAAATTCCCTCTGGAGGAAAGAAATTGAAATGATCAGTGTAGAAAAAATTTCCTTCGCCATTACACTTAAAGATACACCTGAGAAGTCACACAGATTTCAGACCGTATTCGTGTTCATCATGTGGAAAGAGTTTCAAATGGCTCTACAATTAAATGGCACCAGAAATACGTATCTGTTTGAAATACCTGCTGCGTTCACGCCGCAGATGAACTTGGGACTCGGGATCGATTTTCTGCTCAAAGTTCAGTTGTTGTTTTGTTTTGTTTGACCATTACTACACTTGTTTACTACTTGTTAACGGAAATAAAGACAACTGAATGAAAAAATTACATTGCACTGCATTATTTGATTCATTTCAGTGAATGCATACCAGGTAAACATAAATGGGTAATTCCTTACGACTCAACCAAAAATAAAGTTTGTCCTATGGAAAACTACATATAAAAAGAAAACATTAAGCTATGGATGAGTAATTACTGTCATTCACTTTTTGTTGAGGGGGGGTCAAAATATTGAGGGGGGGGGATTGGCATCTTTTTTTTTTTTTTTTTACACACAGGTAGACGAGTCAATTCATAAATGCACTATATGCTTATTGTGATAGTTCAAAAATGGGTGGAAAAAGCACTTAATGAAGTTTTAATAGTGGTTCGGGAGGAGACTAATCATTCAGTCATAGGCAAGATAGCACTCCTCTGTGTGCGACATAGAATCTCATAGTCAAGCTTTACCTAGTTTTTGTTTTGTTAGTGTCGTTACTGTCCTTTAATGTATAGTGTGTTAGAGCACATGTTAAGTTTGATTGAGGGATTTTGTTACAACTAGGAGAACTACAGTGCATCCGGAAAGTATTCACTCACTATTTATGTTACAGCCTTATTCCAATATGGATAATGACAAAATTAATCTCAGGTTTTCTCTGTTTCCACTGATCATCCTTGATGTTTCTACAACTTGATTGGAGTCCACCTGTGGTAAATTCATTTGATTGGACATGATTTGGAAAGGCACACACCTGTCTATGTAAGGTCCCACAGTTATCAGTGCATTTCAGAGCACAAACCAAGCCATGAAGTTTAAAGAATTGTCTGTAGACCTCCGAGACAGGATTGTATCAAGGCACAGATCTGGGGATGTTACAAATGGGTGTAGTGCAGCAGGGATGAGGCAGAACTTCCACAAGAGACGGGTTTTTTTAAAGGAGCAGCAAAACAACAATGCAACACCATAAACAATAACAACAACAAGAAGAACGGACAGGAGTGCAGGGAAGTAAAGCTGCATTCACGTCACCTCGTATTTACCGGAATCTTGAAATGACAACACGTGACATTATATTCGGAGCTGTTCGCGTCCTTTTGGTCCTTGGACTGGGAATTATGCGTTTCCATGGCACCACTATCAACGCCTAATAAATCAATCTACAGCGGTCAGGTGGTACAGCGGCCACGTGGTACATCGGGAGCTTTCAGAAACTCCCAGCTTACAAGCTGTAATTACGAGCTCTACGAGGACGTGAACGCTTTTTACAAGCTAGAATCTTGTAACTACAGGAATTACGAGGCCGCGTGAACGCACCTTGAGTCCTTATATAGGGAGTGCTGAAGAACAAGTCCAGGTGCAGGTAATCAGTGATGATGGGGAGATGACGAGGAAGTGGGTGCAGGTGTGGAAACAAGGAGGATCATGGGATATGGAGTCAGGGACAGAAAGGAACTATGACAGGGGAAGGCTACAGAAAAAAAATTTGCAGCATTGAATGCCCCTATGAGCACAGTGGCCTCCATCATCTGTAAAGGCCAATTCACACCGCCCCGACGACGGCAACAAACTCGTCTGTTGGAGTTTGTTGGTTTGGTGTGATACCCCTGTTGGCGTTTGTTGGCCGTTGTTGGCGTTGGTCGGAGTTGGTTTTCACCCGACTGAACATGTTTAATCGGTGTTTGTCGGGTCGTGGAATGTCTGCGCGGTGTGAACAGTTTTCCAACAGACGGCAACCAACTCTGACGTAATCTGACCTGTTAACGAACCGTTGCCATGACGATGAGGGAAGTCCCCTGCAAAGACAGCTATTTGATCGCGCCCGCGCCTCACGCACACACAACAAAGCACTGGAAACGTGACATCGCAGCTTGTTCGTTATAAAAAATAAAATCAGTATATAATATATATATATATATATATATATATATATATATATATATATACAAAAGGTACATAGTCCATAGTCCGTGCATCCGTCAGCAAGAGCAGCTACTCCACTTCACCGAAAGAGAGAACGTTATAACCACCATGAGAGCAATGCAGGTTTACCTTCAGTTTCGTTTTTAATAATTCGTTTTGACTTGTTTAGCTACATGGGTGTATATGCTTATGGGTCTCGTTAATAAAAGGGTCGCGCTAAAAAAAAGTTAAAAACCGGTATAACCAACCGCAGCGCAATAGGTTACGATCAGATCGATGGCTACAGCGCTTCGGATTTCAGGTTAGTATTTTGTTTTTGCCTCAATACTTTAATACAATGAAAATATATGATACTATATTATTAATAGTAAACTAACCTGACATATTGTTAACATGGTTACTTGTGTAGTTGTGGAATTTTCCCAGTCAGACGTCACTCGTTTGTCGGTGTTTGTTGGGGCGGTGTGAACATGACAGTTTTTTCTCATAGAATTCTAAATCCAACGGCCAACTTGTTCGTTGGCGTTTGTTGGTATTTGTTGGCCGTCGTCGGGGCGGTGTGAATTGGCCTTAAAAGGAAGAAGTTTGGAACCACCAGGACTCTTCCTAGAGCGGGCCACCCCGGCCAAACAGCGTTCAGGGGAGAAGGGCCTAGATGACCAAGAACCTGATGGTCACTCTGACAGGGCTCCAGCAGGTACCTTCCAGAAGAACAACCATCTCTGCAGCACTCCACCAATCAGGCCTGTATGTTAGAGTGGCCAGACTGAAACCACCCCTCAGTAAAAGGCACATGACAGCCTCCCTGGAGTTTGCCGAAAGGCATCTGAAGGACACTCAGACCATGAGAAACCAAATTCTCTGGTCTGGTGAAACTCTTTGGCCTGAATAGCAAGCGTCATCTCTAGAAAGAAACCAGGCACCACTCATCACCTTGCCAATACCATCCCTACAGTGAAGCATAGTGGTGGCAGCATCATGCTGTGGGGATGTTTTTCAGCTGCAAGAACTGGGAGACTAGTCAGGATCAAGGGAAAGATGAACGCAGCAATGTACAGAGGCATCTTTGATGAAGTCCAGAGCACTCTGGACAGGTTCTCAGCCTGGGGTGAAGATTTATCTTCCAACAGGACAACAACCCTAAGCACAAAGCTGAGGCTACGGGACAACTCTGTGAATGTCCTTGAGTGGCCCAGCCAAAGCCCAGAATTGAACTTGATTGAACATCTCTGGAGAGATCTGAAAAAGGCTGATGGAGCTTGAAAAGTCTTGCAAAGAAGAGTGGAAGAAGAATGGAAGAAACTGCCTAAAAATTGGTGTGCCAAGCTTGTAGCCTCATACTCAAAAAGACTTGAGGCTGTAATTGGTGCCAAAGGTGCTTCAACAAAGTATTGAGCAAAGGCTGTGAATACTTAGGTTTTTTTTTTTTTTTTTTTATACATTTGCAAAGATTTCAAACCAACTTTTATGTTGTCATTATGGGGTTCTGTTTATAGAAATTGGAGAATAATAAATGAATCCATTTTGGAATATGGCTGTAGCATAACAAAATGTGGAAAAGGTAAAACACTGTGAATACTTTCAGGATGCACTGTAGACTTAAAGCTCAGTACATCAAAACCAGCTCCCATTACGGTCAAACTTCTTTAATTTGTAAACTCAAAAAATGTACAAAGTCTGTTTAACCTTCTTTGTGCACATACTCGATTGACAACATAAATCAGGCTGCCTAACCCTGTTCCTCAAGATCTACCTACCTGCAAAGTGTAGCTCCAACCCTGATAAAACACACCTGAATCAGCTTATTAAGATCTTCAGGAGCACTTGATAATTACAGACAGGTGTGTTGAGCAGGACTGGAGCTGAACTCTGCGGGAAGGTAGAGCCATTTCTCAATATGCATTCTTCTCTGTACTTTTGTTCTTGTGGACTTGTGAAATGTCATCACTCGCTGCCCAAGTACTGTTCTAATTCAAAGTTGACATCTAGCCAAGTACAGAAAACTCCCGGATGTGTTTTTGATCTGCCCCTTTAATCACGGATGCATCGGGAGGTGACTTGTGCAGACTTGAGACAGCCAGGTATCCCAGAATGCATCTTGCACTAACAGAAAACCTATGTAATTAGGGCCCGAGCACTGATGGTGTGAGGACCCTATTCGTCTTATTCACCTCGAACGTTCTAAGGAGCTTGAGGGGTACACCTACCACTTCTGGGAATTCTCGCATTGCTATTTCTCTTAGCGGCAATGGCGCCGCACTGCTGTGTTTCGCAGTTCACTTCGTCACACAGGAAAAAAATCTAACAGGGACAAACCTCCATAACTAGCTTGTATCGTTAACCAGGCTAGCTAGAACTAGCAAGTTCAAGTTTTAGTAGATAAAGGCAGAGAGCCAGGTTGATGACATTTACTGCCTAGTCCAAAATTAGTAGTATGTTATTTAAATCTATCACCACAGATTCACTCGTATACAAGTATAATATATATATATATATATATATATAAGTATATTCTGAGTGAGCTGTTTGTATTAGCTTCTAGTCACTAGCTAGTTAACCTAGGGAACAGTTCACATCAATGTCCCTAGCTAGGAAGAGGATGCTCAGGAGTCTTGTCGAGTCTGATCAATAAAATTATTCTTGTAAAAATTATTTAAACAATTACATTTTCTTTATTGGTGCAGATAAAAACACACACAAAAGTGCGCTCTGAGCATTTCCTCCCAGACTGCCTTGTAAAAACAAGACTGGCATCACCACGCTGAAAGAAGGTGCTGTGCCAACTGTGTTTGCATGGAGTTCGTTCAGACCAGAGAGGAGGATCATTGTTAGAACTGCAAGGTAGTTTCTTTATACGCAGATGACCTGTTGTTATATATTTCAAACCCAGTTGAAAATGTCCCAAAAATAGTGCAAAATCTTTCTGTTTTTGGTAGTTTCTCAGGATATAAACAAAACAAAATTTTTCTAAAAGTGTATGCTTTCCCATTAATCCTTTAGCTCTACAAATTAAAACCTCATCCCTCCCATTTTATATCTTACAATCCGGCTTTAAATACTTAGGAGTACATATAACCCAACTTTTTCAGGCCTATATAAAACTAACTTTTTACCTCTTATAAATAAAATTAAAACTGATCTACAAAGATGGGATACATTATACCTATCTTTAGCAGGTAGAGTAAATTGTATTAAAATGAATGTCCTACCAAGACTTTTTACTTATTCCAGTCCCTCCCAATTTTATTCCAAAAGCATTTTTCTGTACATTAAATAAGCTCATAACATCATTTTTATGGAAAGGGAAGAACCCAAGAATTCATAAAGACCATTTAGAAAGACAGCGATTCCAGGGAGGTTTAGCTTTACCTAATTTTATGGTATATTACTGGGCAGCAAATCTTCAAAAAGTCAATTGTGGGTATAATTTCCCTGAGACAGATTGGTGTAAGGCAGAAGCATACTTGTACTTCTGTATCACTTCCTGCCTTAACAATGAAATTACCCTTTTCCCTGTTCAGTATACCTCAAACCCAGTCGTAAGTTCAACGCTAAAAATATGGTCTCAATTTAGACAGACATACAAACTTAAGGATTTCTCCATGTTAAGCCCTCTCAGTAACAACCCTCTATTCCCCGCTGGTAAAATGGACCACACATATGTGCAATGGCAGAGTACTGGGTTAGCTAAATGTAGTGATTTTTACATAGATAACATTTTCTCTAGTTTTAATGACCTTCGACAGAAATTTCAGTTGACACAGTCTGATCTGTTCCGATATTTCCAAGTCCGACATTTTATTCAATCTCAAAGCTCCACCTTTCCTAACTTACCCCCTACCTCACTGATGGATAAAATTTTACAGAATCCTGTGACCCCTCAAGGTCAAATTTCTGCTTTATACAATATGATTCTGCTTGCAAGAAATAAACCAATTGAAAAAATTAAAGAAAAGTGGACCAAAGATATAGGCTCTGTAATAATTGATGAAATATGGGATGATGCTCTAAAAAGAGTAAATGGATCCACTTCCTGTACACGCCTTAGTTTAATACAACTCAAGGTCCTTCACCGCATATATTACACTAAATCTAAACTGTCAAAAATATATTCAAATGTTGAAGATAGTTGTGATCGATGCAAAAGTGATAAAGCTGACATTATTCATATGTTTTGGTCCTGCCAAAAGCTGAATAACTATTGGGCACTTGTCTTCAAGTTAAAGGCTTCATTTATTGTTTTAAATACAACACCCTGTGTTGAAACTGCTATTTTCGGTGTACCAGAACATGGAATACATTTAACTAACAATATGAAAAATGTTTTTGCTTTTGCTTCATTATTAGCAAGAAGGAGAATATTGTTAGAATGGAAGTCAAAAAACCCACCGAAGATTTCAATGTGGATTTTTTAAAACTAGAAAAAATAAAATATCTCAAAAAAGGATCCATTCAAAAATTTTATAAAATCTGGAAACCTATGATTGCATATTTTGAAAAGATGAAGACCCTACCTTATAACTAGAGGCCATCTAACTCTAATACACTTGAACATGTTTTAGTATGAACGTAAGTGTTTCATGGTTGTATATGTTTGTATAGACCACAAATATATCAGAGTTTAATTTAATTATTATGTACTTTTATCTAGTTATTATTTGTAACTTATATTTTCTTACAATAATATTGTTCTTTTGTTAAAAGCTACTTTAAGTTTTTGTAATGTTGTTTTTGTTTGTTTGTTTCATTTATTTATTTATTATTATTTTATTTATTTTTTCATTTATTTATTTTTATTGTTATTATTGTTTGAATTTATATGTTTACTTTGGTGGTAAGGGTTATGGGGAAGAGGAGAAAAAAAAAACTATTTGTATGAAGCTTTGTGTTAATACTTTGAAAAAGTTTATAAATAAAGGTATTAAAAAAAAAACAAAAAAACTGCAAGGTAGTATTTAGATGAGTGAATTACCAGTTTGTAATGCATTTATTAACTGTGTAGCGACGTTATTTCTCTGCTGATTATTTTCAGTAATGTTTCCATGGACCTTGTTGATGGTGTGAATGTGTTGTAAAGGTGTATGTAAAGGTGTAATTGGTTACTTGATATTGAGCAACACATGTATGTGCTTATAACACTGTCACTGAGCCAATAATTATGCTGCTTTTGATGAACGGTGGTCTAACGTGAATTATATCAGTGTAAAGCTTAATTACAAACATCCAAATGCTATTTCATACATTTTACAGTATATTTGATATATGTGTAATCCATGTATCCTTTTAAAAGACCTAATGTGTCCATCAGTATGTTTCTCTTTTACTTCCAGTGAAGAGAAGTCTCCTCCACACCCAGACCATGAATATGCTGCACTGCCTCCCTCACTTGAAGATCAACTTGAGGAAGTTCGCAAGAAGTGTTAATAGCAAAGCTTCAACAAAAACAGTTTATGGTGTAAAATTTTCAAGGTGATGATAAACAGGTATCATTTTATACAGGGTTCCCAGATTATGCTACATTTAAAGCTGTGTTTATGGCCCTGCAACCTACTGAAGAAAATATGGTGGGATGGAGTCAGGCTCAGCGACTCAAACATACAAATGTGGAGGTAATTCGGCAAGGCTTTAGCGCCTCTAAATTGTCCACTATGGACCTGTTTTTTCTTTTTCTTTGCAGGTTAAGGCAGGGATTTCCTGAGCAGTACCTTGCAACCTGTTTCCATATATCACAGTCAACAGTAAGCAGGATCTGTGTGACCTGGGTCAACTTTTTGTACTTTATGTTGGGAATACTTCCAATTTGGCCTTCAAGGAAAACTGTGGATGAACTTATGCCAGATTGTTTTAAATGCACATTCCCAGGTACTACAGTTATATTGGATTGCACAGAAATAGATGTACAGAAACCTAGCTTCAAGGTCCTTAACTCAGTGACTTAATCCCACTACAAAGTCATTAGGCGGATTAAAGAGTACCATATATTTGATAAAGTGTTAACCCGTGACACTGGTGGTCTCCATTAACCAACTGGGGTCGTTTGTGCCCTTTTGACTAATTTCAAGGTCCTCTCTATTGAAATTGTAATGTAAATATCTACAACTGCAATGTTAACATCCACAAATATATTCAAACATTGTTGAAGACGTGCTAATCTTTTTATGAATGTGTACAAAACCTTAGTACATTATGGGTTCAAAAGTACTATAAGTAGTATCTAAATACATTTTCTAAATACAGAGATAGTATATTAAAAGCATATTTTAGTTCATATTTCATGCTTTCTCAAAATAGCACATTTGAGTACACTTAGACGTTCTTAAGATGATCTTAAGAACACTAAAGAAGAATTTTAGTCTATTAAGTACAAAATTAGTGCGTGAAAATAGAGCACTTTAACCCTTTGATGCACAAGCTATGAAAACCCCTTCTAATGCGCAACATGGGTCAAAAATGACCCGTATTCATTTCCTATGTAATTTCAATAAGGTTGAGTGTTTCTTTGCTGAATCTTAAAAGAAATGTATTTTATCATTCATTTATTCCAGGTATTCCTTAAAATATCTTGTTTTTGATTGACAAAAATCATTTGTTTTTTCTTTCTTACTTTATAAACAAACACAGTTTTTGTTTGTCTACATCAATTTTGCACACATGGGTCAAAAATGACCCGTATTCATTTCCTATGGTATTTCAGTCAAGACTGAGTGTTTCTTCGCTGAATCTTGTTAAATGTATTTTATCATTCATTTATTCCAGGTATTACTTAAATATCTTGTTTTGATTTTAACAATCATTGTGTTTATTTTTTCTTCTTTTTTTCATAAACAAACACAGGTTTTGTATTTCTACATCAATTTTACACACATGGGTCAAAAATGACCATATAGAAACCTTTGCAAATTTTGTGCTAGGAAACATATTTACTGCAGACCAATGTTCATCCGCCACACATTTCACCTCTCAACATGGCTGCTTTTGTATATTTGATGGATGAAAGTCATATTATATTTCATATAATAGGCTATATATTATATTTCATAATTTGTATTTTTTGTCATAAACCATTGCTACTGGTCACCTTTTACATCTATCAGTGTTCCTGAAAAGTAACAGTTTTGAACAAGGTTTCTGTCCAACAGTGAAAATATATAAGTGTATCGATCAACAGTGCTTTTGATTTTCTTTATCTAGAGTGTTAGCGGCTGGTCCTCAACAGAACTGAGGTGGATGATGACATCACCGTAAAAAAAGCTGAAAGTATACTTTGCGCACAGTCAAACGCAATTTAAATGTGTATGTGCAGGTTGCACATACAGTTACAGAAATCCCGGGAAATTATAAAAAAGTTACAAAAATCTGTATGCTGACCTCACGTACGCATAAAAAGTGATGTATACTTTGGCCTTTAGGTGGTAATGACACACACATTCAAAAAAATTCATTCAAAAAGAAAGGAAAAATTAAAATAAGGATTTGGTTATTGAGTAATAGATGGAATAATGAATGATAAAATTAATTTATTGTAATATATCGATATAGAAAATAACTCATTCAGGTCACTTTAGACCCATGTTGTATATGTCCAAAACTGTTACTTTTCAGGAACGCTGACAGACATAAAGGATGACCAATTGCATTGATTTATGACCAAAAAATTAAAATTATGAAATATATAGCCTAATATTAAATATAATAAGACTTACATCCATCAAATATACAAAAGTAGCCTTGTTAAGATGTGAAATGTGTGGCAGATGAACAGTTGTCTGCAGTAAATATGTTCCTACTTGCAAAATTTGCAAATATTTAAAGATTCTATATGGGTCATTTTTGACCCATGTGTAAAATTGATGTAGAAACTGTGTTGTTTATAAGTAAGAAGAAAAAATAAACATAATTATTTGTAGAAAATCAAAACAAGATATTTAAGTAATACCTGGAATAAATGAATGATAAAATACATTTCTTTCAAAGATTCAGCGAAGAAGAAGAAACACTCAGTCTTGACTGAAATACCATAGGAAATGAATACGGGTCATTTTGACCCATGTGTGTAAATTGATGTAGACAAACAAAACTGTGTTTGTTTATAAAGTAAGAAGAAAAAATGAACATAATGATTTTTTACAATCAAAAACAAGATATTTAAGGAATACCTGGAATAAATGAATGATAAAATACATTTCTTTTAAAGATTCGCAAAGAAACACTCAACCGTTATTGAAATTACATAGGAAATGAATACGGGTCATTTTTGACCCATGTGCGCATTAGAAGGGTAGTGATACAAAAATTATTTTTATTAAAAAAGTAAGAAAAAAATGAAAATGAGGATTTGTGATGATCAAAAACAAGTTAATTGAGGAATACCTGGAATACTGAATGATGAAATTAATTTCTTGCAAAGATATAGAAATAAAAAAACAGCCGGGTCATTTTTGACCCATGTTGTGCATCAAGGGGTAAGTACATTATAGAAATTTACTTTTTTCACCTGGGTAGTTTACAAATCTATTAGCATGAACAATGACACCAGTTAAAGTAAACAAGGCACTTTTACAAGACACAATTATTTTGGCGAAATGATTTAGCCTTAGAAAGTCAGCAGGAGGGTAAATGTTTAAAATTAATCTCTTTTGCTTCAGGTTTCTGGGAATTCAAATGTAAAATCATGATAAGTGAGGCTTTTCACCTTTTGTCTTTAATGTCTCTTGCTGCTTCTGCCTCATTACTTTAATTGGTGTCATTGTTCATGCTAATCAATAGCTGGGTTAAGTGTGAATGCAATTGATGAAGGTGTGAGTCCTGATGTTTATGATAATGAGTGCTATAGTTGTGCTGATTGGATTAGAGCTGGTGAAAGTTACTATAATTGCTTACATCCTTTACATTCTTTGTTTGCTTTATCTTCACCTGTAAGGACGGCCCCCTGAAATCTGTATAAAAGCTCAATGTTTCACTGCTTTAGTCACACTTGATGACTGCAGCACTACTGGTGAAGCAACTGAGATCCACGTGACACTACTGTAAAGATGGCATTTATTAAAGTGGAGATTGAGAGTAAAGACGTGAAGTTTGAAGAAACATTCAGAGTGAAACATGAAGACATGAAGACTGAAGAAACATTCAGAGTGAAACATGAAGATGTGAAGGTTGAAGAAACGTTCAGAGTGAAACATGAAGACATGAAGACTGAAGAAACATTCAGAGTGAAACATGAAGATGTGAAGGTTGAAGAAACGTTCAGAGTGAAACATGAAGACTGAAGAAACATTCAGAGTGAAACATGAAATCCTGAGGAACAAAGAGGTTGGTTTCATTCTCAAAGCTGAACTCAGTCATTTGATCCTTATTAAAATGTCCAGCTCTACAGAACTTTTAACTTACTTTAAACCATCGATTAGGTTGATTGTTATAAAGTTAATCACTCAATGGATCATTTGTAACAGGTGTATTTTATTCTCTTTAGAAAAAAGCACAATAACAACTACAATCAACAGAAGAACATACATCATACCAAAGGGTAAGTGTCTAATACATGCAATATTAATAAACACAATATAATCATAATTCATTTATTGAACACAGTAAAAACAAGCATTTCTTCTCTCTCACAGGTCTACAGGTCTGCTTCCTCACAGACTCAATGTGTCGGGATTGAGGACTACTTTCCAAATGCTCAATGCTGGGTTCATCCAGACACAACTCTCGTGAGATCCGTTCAGCAACACATAAAACTCTTGAGAAAGTACACAACTACACAATCGTGATTCTCCACATAGGAACAAACACATCACAAGTGGAGCGCCTGCATCGACTGTCGTCCAGCGAATGAAAGCTCTCATATCAAGAATCTCACTGGTCAATCCACACATTCTGTATTTCGCAATCAGCGCTATTTTACCACGATTGAACGACGACTCCATGACGAAAACTACAATCAAACAATGCAACAGCTTGCTTCAACACTGGACTTCACAAACAAGAAATATTCTGTTTCTAAACACTACAAAACCATTTCTCAAAAATGGAAAAATAGTCCAAACCTTTACAAAGATGATGGACTTCACCTCAATCAAGAAGGAAAACACAAACTTTTTTCATACTTTCAGCGTTTCCTCTGGCATTTTTGTCAGTTACCACGTGCAAACCATATCAAACTCTCATGAAAATCTTTCAACACAAACTTGACTTGGTTAATAGATTTGTGGAGCAATAAAATACATTTCACTTGAAGCCTCACATGTTCTTATTGTATTGTTTTCTGAAAAAATTCAATTGAAAGTTTGAAATCAAGCTAACTTTAGCTGTTGCAACAAAATTACCCCATTGTTTTTCTTGGAGTGGGCTGGTTTTAATAAGCTTTTGGGCTGGAAATCGTCGACCAAACTGGGCAACAGGGGCAGACTTAGTGACTTAGGGGGCCTAAGCGATTCCATGTATGGGGCCCCAACAGTCAAACTTTGAACACAAAACACTCTTTTTCTATATATAATTTTTTTTATACTGTTAATTTTTCTACATTTTTAAATTAACTTCATGTTAAAAATACCTGTAATTTGGAACTTTTATTTTCTCAATGTAAAATTAAATACAATTGAATTCACAAATAAAACGAAAAACTAAATTCACAAACCATTTACAGTTAATTAACCATATTTGTGATCACACTTTAATATTAATGCCTCAAAATTTGACAGTCACAGCACATTGTCATCATTTCCCGGGGCCATGAGTAAACTCCCCTGTGTTGGCCGATGTGGGAGAGGGCTGCTGCAGTTTCTGTTGGAGGTTATGGAAAAAAAGGGTTAAGCCACAATTTATATATCTTTTTTTCAGCTCCGATGGAGTAGCTGTGTTTCATTGTTTGTGTTTCATTCAAAACCCAGATCAGAAGAAGTCATGATAAACAATTGAGTAGGTAAATGTGTAAATGTGAGCATTAGGGGTCAATCTGGGTCAAATGGTCTTTGGTTTGTGGCAGGCGAACACGGTCATCCACACACAGACAGTACAAAGTACTTTACTCGTGTGATGGTCAAAAATACCATGAAGTGCCTTTGAGACTTCACAATTTCCAAAATAAAAAGGTGAAATTTTCCATTTAACTTCATATTTGTTGCATTAAAGGTGCCATAGAATGAAAAACTGTATTTACCTTAGCATAATGAATAATTAGAGTTCTGTACATGGTAATCACATACAGTGTAAATCTCGTTTGTACAAAAGACCACTGAAAAACACACAGACTGAGACACAAGTCGGGATCATTACTATTTACGCCCCCAATATTTGCATATGCCAGCCCGTGTTCAAGGCAGTATTAACATCGTGGAGCTGCACAGCCGAATCATCAGATTCTGCAAGTATGTGAAGCCATCAAGCAAGGACAATAGTGAAAATGGCAGATGGATCGATAATATCTTGATATATTTAGTGATATTGTAAATTGTCTTTCTAAATGTTTTTGTTAGCATGTTGCTAATGTACTGTTAAATGTGGTTAAAGTTACCATTGTTTCTTACCATATTCACGGAGTCATGTCGTTATTTTCATTTTAACCTGAAAACGCTTGCAGTCTGTATAATTTATAAACGCTTCATCATCTTCATTCTAGAAACACCAAGCTGGTGAGCCAAACCCCACAGTCTGCTTTAGTCGCCACTAGTTCATGTCGGCAGTGTCTGGGTCCAAAATTGCCCTGACTCTCCAAACAAACGCTCAACAGCCGACGGTCAAGTAGCATGTCTGTTCTGCGCCTGTGTAAGATGAAATACCTTTCCGTACCAGCAGGTGGCAGTAGCTGAACAGCCGATCAGAATGATCAGATGCTCCGACGCTGATTCAACATGTCAAATCGGCCAAAAAAAGCAGACGAGGTCCATCTTCAGCCAACGTGTGGAACACACTGAGAAAACTTAGTCGGCTGACGAACCAAAAACTGCCCGACGGCCGACCGTCGGCTTGGTGTGTTCCAAGCTTTAGCCCCGTTAGCCGTGCAGCACACTATCAAACTCGTTCAGAATCGAATGTTATCAAACATCCACAAAATACATGCCATACTTACGTGATCTGATATGCTGCATCATGAACATTTTGTAATTTGTCCATTTTGAGAGTTATATTGTCAACTTCTGTAGTTTATGTAATGTTTAATGCAGTCGCGAGCTTGGGGGTGGGGAGCATGAGCATTTAAAGGTGTACACATACCAAATCAGAGCATTTTTCCTCCCACCCCAAAACAGGCAGTTAAAACATTGTATTTTAAAAAAAATCTATGGGGTATTTTGAGCTGAAATTTCACAGACACATTCTGGGGACACCTTTATATCTTGTGAAATGGACATTATGGGGCACCTTTAAGGAGACCAATTAAATACCAATTTATGGGATGAGAAGAGCCTCTCCACATCAACAGTCTGAACTAAATCTAAACTAAATTACAGAGATTGGAAATGTCCATGAAACACAGGTTGTTTCTGCCAGCTTTATCTGCCGAGCCGTCAACCTCACATGACGCTTACACTCAGAGCCCTGTTTGCCCTGTCAGGGCTTTGCGGATGTATTTGGTCCATTTGGCTGCCTACGGTGGCTGTCCCAAGGGACACGCAGTTTCTAAGCATAGACTTTCACACTGGATTGTGGACGCTATCGCTTTGGCTTATACGAGCCTGGGAAAGCATTGCCCCCTTCACATCAGAGCTCACTCAAGAGGGCTATTGCCTCTTCTTGGGCCTGGTCTAGAGGTAATATGTCTATTCAGGATAGAGACATTGCATATGCCGCCATGCTTGTCATTATATCAGCTATGCTAGTGTTCAGTCGTGATTCAGACATAATTGTTGCTACACTGCATTTTATACTGTGGGTAAACTTGTCAGTATTTGTATCCAACTTGCATAATTTGCGACAACTGGCCAGTTATTCCTACTGCGTTCGCATATAAAATTTCAGGAAATTCGAAAAAGGGAATAGTTCCCACAGCGTAGCTGGCTACGCAATGGTAGCCAATGGTGTCCGACCAAACCCAACTGTGCAGAACACAATGGTAAAACTTAGTCAGCCAATGCTTAAAAATGGACCAATGTTGCCCGACGGCCGATCATCAACTTGGTGTGTCCCGGGCTTTGGACAGGCTGGTGAAAGACACACTCAGAAGCCTATGCACAGAAGAGAGCATTGCTAAACTCCTCCTCCTGGCTATTGAGAAAGACATTCCTGTAAACCACAGTGAAGTCCAGAAACTTGTCTTCACACGAGGGCTCTATGCTTAGTTTTTGAAACAATAAGCAATGATAGCTAAGGTTTGTTTAATATTATTCATACTTGTCAATTAGCATTTGTGTTACATAACACAGGAGGTCGGAGACACAGGTAAAGGTTATGATATTTGAGACAACCAGAGCAGGAGCAGGTGAATATCTCAGATGAAGTTTTCCAGAACAGAGCATAAATCAAGACAGTGATACTTGACTTGATCTTCACACCAGGCTTGATGAAGGCAGAGAGACTCGGGGTCAGACAGAGGAGATATCAAGACAGGAATACTGAACTTGATCTTCACACCAGATACAACGACGATCAGGGGACAGGGAACAGAGACTGCACACAGACACTCACGAAGGACTGGAGATCCTGGAGGATACGGGAGACACACTGGAGACAGGTAAGGAGTCCGTAAGGTAAGCATTCAGGTTACTATGCATTAACGAGACTAGACAATGCCCGAGTGACTGTGAACGTCTTTTATAGTGCTGCTGATTGGACTGGTGATGAGTGTCAGGTGCATGTGATCAGTATTCTGGTGAGGGAGTGTGACATGATTGGCTGCGTGCAGAGCCTGGTGGTCTGTGACATTTGTTGATCTTGTCATCTTAAATCTGCAATCTTATTTTACTTAAAACAAGTCCAGTTCACTTGCACATCAATCTACAATCATCACATCTGACTGAAAGAGCACATGACATACTGTACACTCTTAAATCATCTATGTCCTATTTAAGTCAACTTGACTACAACCCACAATTTCTACAAGAGAAGAGGACATTTTATTCTCTAATAACTTATAACTTTCTTTGTAACTATTCTGATGAACAATAAGTGAAATATTTATAAATAAGTGATAAACAATATTTCTGAATACATTTATATTGAAAACTCATTTAGGTTAATGCAACAAAGATAAATTTCATACTAGCCCTAACAAGGGCAAAGAGAAATCATAAAAATTAATTTATTGCTATTTTCCATCTGATTAGGACATAAATAACACATTTTCATGATTTCTTTAAAAAAAAAAAAAAAGACTTTATTTGTTTATGTCAATATTCGTATCTCCAGGATACGTCACCCTTTGGCAGTATAAATTAATTGAAAAAATAATGCTTATTTGGCAATGCAAATTTTAAACTTTATTCTCTCATAATTAAAGCAAACATTTCGTAATTCTGTTGAACAATAAGTATAATGCCTATTTATTAAATATATTTATATACTGTATTATATTTAATACGCAAAATTCTAGGGCAAATAAATGATCAATATGAACAAAACTTTGCTGAAAACTGTCATACACAGTCTCCTTCATGCCTTCTGTACTCGGACTGTTAGTTCATATAAAGTAAATGTAAGACAAAAATTTACTGTACTGAAGCAATTTGATTATTTATATTCATACACCATTTTTTTAATGTTAAAAATTACTATTTACAAAACTAATAAACTACTTTTCCATTGTTACATATTAAGTAAATGCCAATATGACACTTTTGGCTAACATTTATTTGTCCATCTCCCAATTATCATTGATTTGCAAAAAATTGCATATAGGCCTATGAGCTATAAAAGCATGATGTAAATATGAGGCTCAACAACAACAAACAACAAAAAAAAAATTATTATATTTATATACAAGTTTGTTTTTTTTTTGTTTTTTTTGTATGACACACACACACACATCTGGATCGCTATCTTTGTGGGGACTCTCCATAGGCGTAGACATAATGATTTTTATACTGTACAAACTGTATATTCTATCCCTCAACTGGTATAGATAGATATATGTAATCAATGATAATTGAGAGATGGACAAACAAATGTTCCACAAAAGCCTGTTGTGTCATATTTGATATTTACATTAACATGAAAACAATGTAAAAATAGATTTTTTTATTTTTAACATAAAAATGAGGCATGAATAATCAAGAAAAGCCAAGTTGCTTCATTCCAGAAAATGTTTATCTTACATTTACTTTATAAAAGATTTTAAAGATTTATGAGTAAAAAAGAGGTTACTTGAGGAAAAAAAAAAAAGAACTACCAATCAAAGGACAGAAGGCATGAAGTAGATTGTGTATGACAGGTTTTTCAGCAAAGTTTTTGGCGATATTGATAAATTATAGACCCTACAAATTTGCATATGAATTATGATAAAGTAGGCTAATATATACATAAATAGGCCTTATTCTTATTGTTCAACAGAATTTTACAAAGAATGTTTGCTTTAAGTTATGAGAGAATAAATGTTTTAAAAATCTGGCTATAATGTTGTAATACGCATTGCCAAACAAGCATTCTGTTTTAGCTGATTTATACCCCTAAACTGGCAACGTATCCTGTGGGATACAAACATTTACAGGCAGATTATAAAAAATGTAAAAATTAAATTCATAAAATTTCAACATAAATGTAATAAGCTAACACTCAACAACAACTTTTTATAAATGCCAGTTCCCTCCAAATATTGTAAATATGTGAAATATATCAAGTTTTATCAGAAGGTCAGTAGATTTCCCACTACAGGGGATCATGCTGTTTTTAAATGTTGCTTGTAAGGTAAACCAAAAAAATTATGAACAAAGTCAATATATCTAAATATTCACAACAAACACCTTTTCAACATGAAACAAAGAAATGAGACCTAAACTTTTCCTGGTTTGTATCCCACAGGATACGTTGCCAGTTTTAGGGTTAAGTACAAAATTAGTGCGCGGAAATAGAGCACTTTAAGTACATTATAGAAATGTACTTTTTTTCACCTGGGTAGTTTACAAATCTTTTAGCATGAACAATGACACCAGTTAAAGTAAACAAGACACTTTTACAAGACACAATTATTTTGGTGAAACGATTTAGCCTTAGAAAGTCAGCAGGAGGGTAAATGTTTAAAATGAATCTCTTTTGCTTCAGTTTTCTGGAAATTCAAATGTAAAATCATGATAAGTGAGGCTTTTCACCTTTGTTCTTTAATGGATCTTGCTTCTTCTGCCTCATTACTTTAATTGGTGTCATTGTTCATGCTAATCAATAGCTGGGTTAAGTGTGAATGCAATTGATGAAGGTGTGAATCCTGATGTTTATGATAATGAGTGCTAGAGTTGTGCTGATTGGATTAGAGCTGGTGAAAGTTACTATAATTGCTTACATCCTTTACATTCTTTGTTTGCTTTATCTTCACCTGTAAGGACGGCCCCCTGAAATCTGTATAAAAGCTCAATGTTTCACTGCTTTAGTCACACTTGATGACTGCAGCACTACTGGTGAAGCAACTGAGATCCACGTGACACTACTGTAAAGATGGCATTTATTAAAGTGGAGATTGAGAGTAAAGACGTGAAGTTTGAAGAAACATTCAGAGTAAAACAGGAAGATGTGAAGACTGAAGAAACATTCAGAGTTAAACAGGAAGATGTGAAGGTTGAAGAAACGTTCAGAGTGAAACATGAAAATCCTGAGGAACAAAGAGGTTGGTTTCATTCTCAAAGCTGAACTCAGTCATTTGATCCTTATTAAAATGTCCAGCTCTACAGAAACTTTTTTTACTTACTTTAACTTTATAACAATCAACCTAATCGATGGTTTAATCACTCAACGGATCATTTGTAACAGGTGTATTTTATTCTCTCTTTAGAAAAAAGCACAATAACAACTACAATCAACAGAAGAACATACATCATACCAAAGGGTAAGTGTCTAATACATGCAATATTAATAAACACAATATAATCATAATTCATTTATTGAACACAGTAAAAACAAGCATTTCTTCTCTCTCACAGGTCTACAGGTCTGCTTCCTCACAGACTCAATGTGTCGGGATATTGAGGACTACTTTCCAAATGCTCAATGCTGGGTTCATCCAGACACAACTCTCGTGAGATCCGTTCAGCAACACATAAAACTCTTTGAGAAAGTACACAACTACACAATCGTGATTCTCCACATAGGAACAAACGACATCACAAGTGGAGCGCCTGCATCGACTGTCGTCAGCGAATGAAAGCTCTCATATCAAGAATCTCACTGGTCAATCCACACATTCTGTATTTCGCAATCAGCGCTATTTTACCACGATTGAACGACGACTCATGATGAAAACTACAATCAAACAATGCAACAGCTTGCTTCAACACTGGACTTCACAAACAAGAAATATTCTGTTTCTAAAACACTACAAAACCATTTCTCAAAAATGGAAAAATTGTCCAAACCCTTTACAAAGATGATGGACTTCACCTCAATCAAGAAGGAAAACACAAGCTTTTTTCATACTTTCAGCGTTTCCTCTGGCATTTTTGTCAGTTACCACGTGCAAAACATATCAAACATCTCTCATGAAAATCTTTCAACACAAACTTGACTTGGTTAATAGATTTGTGGAGCAATAAAATACATTTCACTTGAAGCCTCACATGTTCTTATTGTATTGTTTCCTGAAAAAAATTCAATTGAAAGTTTGAAATCAAGCTAACTTTAGCCGTTGCAACAAAATTACACCATTGTTTTTCTTGGAGTGGGCTGGTTTTGATGAGCTTTTGGGCTAGAAAAAATCGTTGACCCAAACTGGCAACAGGGGCAGACTTAGTGACTTAGGGGGCCTAAGCGATTCCATGTATGGGGCCCCAACAGTCAAACTTTGAACACAAAACACTCTTTTTCTATATATAATTTTTTTATACTGTTTATTTTTCTACATTTTTAAATTAACTTCATGTTAAAAATATCTGTAATTTGGAACTTTTATTTTCTCAATGTAAAATTAAATACAATTGAATTCACAAATAAAACGAAAAACTAAATTCACAAACCATTTACAGTTAATTAACCATATTTGTGATCACACTTTAATATTAATGCCTCAAAATTTGACAGTCACAGCACATTGTCATCATTTCCCGGGGCCATGAGTAAACTCATCCCTGTGTTTGGCCGATATGGGAGAGGGGCTGCTGCAGTTTCTGTTGGAGGTTATGGGAAAAAAAGGGTTAAGCCACAATTTGTATATATCTTCTTTTTTCAGCTCTGCTGGGGTAGCTGTGTTTCATTGTTTGTGTTTCATTCCAAAACCCAGATCAGAAGAAGTCATGAATAAACAATTGAGTAGGTAACACTGTGTAGGGTCAAATGTGAGCATTAGGGGTTAATCTGGGTCAAAATGGTCTTTGGTTGTGGCAGGCGAACACGGTCATCCACACACAGACGGTACAAAGTACTTTACTCGTGTGATGGTCAAAATAACCATGAAGTGCCTTTGAGACTTCACAATTTCCAAAATAAAAAGGTGAAATTTTCCATTTAACTTCACTCTAAAAACGGCTGGGTTAAATATGGACATAACCAGGGATTGGGTTGTTTTTACCCAGCCATTTTTTCCAACCAATTTTGGATTTATTTTTTTAGCCAGCAATATATTAATATAGTAAAAGGCATGTTTTTGCTCACCCCCAAATAGGGGCAAATTTGTGGGGTATTTTAAGCTGAAACTTGACCATACCAGAGACATATTACATCATGTGAAAGAGGGCATAATAGGTGCCCTTTAACCCAACCTGCTGGGTTTGTCCATATTTTACCCAGCTTGGGTTTTTTAACCCAGCATTTTTAGAGTGTTCATATTTGTTGCATTAAAGGTACCAAAAGATACCAAAAACTGTATTTACCTTGGCATAATTGAATAATTAGAGTTCTGTACATGGTAATCACATACAGTGAGTCTCAAACACCATTGTTTCCTCCTTCTTATGTAAATGTTTGTGCAAAAGACCACTGAAAACAACACAGACTGACACAAGTCGGGATCATTAATATTTACGCCCCCAATATTTGCATATACCAGCCCGTGTTCAAGGCAGTATTAATGTCGTGGAGCTGCAGAGCCGAATCATCAGATGTTCTGCAAGTATTGTAAAGCCATCAAGCAAGGACAATAGCAAAAAATGGCAGATTGATCGATAATAACTGTTCATGATGCATGATATCATTATATTTTTAGTGATATTTGTAAATTGTCTTTCTAAATGTTTCGTTAGCATGTTACTAATGTACTGTTAAATGTGGTTAAAGTTACCATTGTTTCTTACTGTATTCACGGAGTCATGTCGTTATTTTCATTTTTAACCTGAAAATGCTTGCAGTCTGTATAATTCATAAACGCTTCATCATCTTCATTCTTATGGGAGTCTCTCTAAATGCAGGAAACACCAAGCCGATGAACTAGTGGCGACGAAAGCAGACTGCGGGGTTAGGCTCACGTCGGCAGCGTCTGGGTCCAAAATTGCCCTGACTCACCAAACCAACGCTCGACAGCCAATGGTCAAGTAGCTGAACAGCCAATCAGAATGATCAGATGCTCCGACGCCGATTCAACATGTCGAATCTGCAAAAAAAAGCAGACGAGGACCATCTTCAGCCGACGGTGTGGAACACACTGAGAAAACTTAGTCGGCTGACGAACAAAAACTGCCCAACGGCCGACCGTCGGCTTGGTGTGTTCCTGCCTTAACAGTGTGTAGCTTTAGCCCCGTTAGCCGTGCAGCACACTATCAAACTCATTCAGAATCGAATGTTATCAAACATCCACAAAATACATGCCATACTTACGTGATCTGATATGCTGCATCATGAACAGTTTGTAATGAGCATGAGCATTTAAAGGTGTACACACACCAAATCAGAGCATTTTTCCTTCCACCCCAAATCAGGCAGTTAAAACATGGTATTATAAAAAAAATCTATGGGGTATTTTGACCTGAAATTTCACAGACACATTCTGGGAGGTCACCTTTAAGGAGACCTTAATACATTTCTAAAAATGTAGATTTTTAGAGAGATATTTAGTCCCTGTCTCAACAATACATTTTAGTTATTAGGAAGTCTTTTGATATCATGGTACCTGGCCAAAAGAACTTGTTTGTGCCAATGTAGTGCAAACACTTCACACTGTGCCCTTCCACCTGTTTGTCGATATTTCCCCCTTAATAAATAAAGGTTTTCAAACTTCAAAACAGGCCCATAAAGCCCTTGTCTGGATATTGCATATGCAAAAAACTACTAACTGACCAGAAAACTAACAGTTCTTTACTACAGCCTAACTACAGTAGTCAACATTTGAAGTGGATCAAAAGGTTTAATCAAAGTTGTCCTAAGAACTAAGCTGCCCTAAGAAGGTTTTGATCCACTTCAAATGTTGACTACTATATTTTCTGCAGGAAAAGCAGCTGATCAACAGCTCCTTTGCGATGTGATTATAACGCCAGCGGTTGAGAAAACTCTCTCAGCAGGAACACTTTTTCCAGGCACTAGAGATACCGCTTTGCTTGTTGTGCTCAAAGAGAATACTCTTCTGAATGAATTCATAACATTCAATCAGCAACATTTAAATAAGATTAAATACCAATTTACGTGATGAGAAGAGCCTCTCCACATCAACAGTCTGAACTAAACCTAAACTAAATTACAGATAATGGTAAATGTCCATGACAACACAGGTTGTTTTTCTGCCAGCTTTATCTGCCGAGCCGTCAACCTCACATGATGCTTACGCTCAGAGCCCTGTTTGCCCTGTCAGGGCTTTGCGGATGTATTTGGTCCATTTGGCTGCCTACGGTGGCTGTCCCAAGGGACACGCAGTTTCTAAGCATAGACTTTCACACTGGATTGTGGACGCTATCGCTTTGGCTTATACGAGCCTGGGAAAGCATTGCCCCCTTCACATCAGAGCTCACTTAAGAGGGCTTTTGCCTCTTCTTGGCCTGGTCTAGAGGTAATATGTCTATTCAGGATAGAGACATTGCATATGCCGCCATGCTTGTCATTATATCAGCTATGCTAGTGTTCAGTCGTGATTCAGACATAATTGTTGCTCCACTGCATTTTATACTGTGGGTAAACTTGCCAGTATTTGTATGTGACTTGCATAATTTGTGACAATTGGCCAGTTATTCTTACTGCCATTCGCATATAAAATTTCAGGAAATTCGAAAAGGGGAAGAGTTCCCACAGCGTAGCTGGCTATGCAATGGTAGCCAATGGTGTCTGACCAAACCCAACTGTGCAGAACACAATGGAAAAACTTAGTCAGCCAATGCTTAAAAATGAACCAATGTTGCCCGACGGCCTATCATCAACTTGGTGTGTCCTGGGCTTTGGACAGGTGGTGAAAGACACACTCAGAAGCCTATGCACAGAAGAGAGCATTGCTGATCTCCTCCTCCTGGCTATTGAGAAAGACATTCCTGTAAACCACAGTGAAGTCCAGAAACTTGTCATCTTCAAACGAGGGCTCTATTCTTAGTTTGAAGCAGTAAGCAATGATAGCTTAGGCTTGTTTTAATAAAATTCATACTTCTCAATTAGCATTTGTTGATCTTATTTTACTTAAAACAAGTCCAGTCCACTTGCACATCAATGTACAATCATCACATCTGACTGAATGACATACTGTACACTCTTAAATCATCATGTCCTATTTAAGTCAACTTGACTACAACCCAACAATTTCAACAAGAGAAGAAGAAGACCATCCTATCTCTAAGATATTGAAAATAAACACTGTGTACTGGAGAAATACTAAACCTGTTTTCTCATCCACTAAGTTACATGTATGCTGAATGAAGTTATGACTTAAGTTTAACATTAGTACAAGTGTTAAGTGTTTTTTCCACTCAATGCAGGCAAAGATCAAGTCAAGGGCACAATTTGAATGTCCTAAAGACCACCTACACAGTTGCTGACACAACTGCATCTATAGACTTAACTGTGTGGAATGAAAACAACATTACCATTGGATGTTGATATTTGAGTCAAACAAATGTTTTAATTTGTCGAGTTAAAGGAAGAACCTTTATCTCTACAACAAAAGACACTGAACTGACTGAGCTAACTTGTCATGATGACATCTGCCCAGTAGAGTACACCACTTCCCAGAACCTCACTGCAGACATAATTGGTGCAACCATTGATGTCTTGCACTTTTGTCCACAAAAACACAAAAATCCAAGATAGACAGTGACCCACTACATACACTGTATACTCACAATTAATCCTTTTGGGTCTGAACTTATGCTCCATTACACTTCATATACAGGTTAGTGTTGGGCTTTTTCACTTCACAGCCCATGAGATGATCGCACGGGGGCAGGGCAAATTTACTTATTTGCTCATTTATTAATAATTTTCTAATTGTCTATGTATTAACTGTTTAAGTATTTATTACAGTAGTTTTAATCATGGGAAATGATGCACCGGAAAGGAGAATCGTTGTCCACTATTTTGCAAGGATGGAGTTTGTTAACAAGGAAAAACATGTCACCTATTTGGCAATATTTTTGATTTTTAAGCCAGATGCGAAAGGTGAGCCGGATGATATAACTCAAGCAATCTGCAGAGTTTGCACAAAAGTTGTGTCTTGTAAGAGACTCTTAAACCTGTTGAACAAAGTATAAATGAAACAGGGAAAGGTAGGCCCGGTGCATGGCAGCTGTTTTTAAAAAAAACTTTCAAACATTTGACAAACAGTATGAGTTGTCAGGACGCAAGTTCTTCACCAAAACTGCTATCCTGATCAATTAAACGAGGGAGAGCATTGCTAAAGATTTTAAAGTGGCTGACTTTGTCGCTTTGACCACATAAACAAGTGTAGTGTTAGTTCTGACGAGTCACGTCAGACAAGCTTGCATCAGGTGACTCTCAGGTGACTCACGTCTACCTATTGGAATACAACGCCTATTACAGCATCCATATATTCTTAAAGGTTTAGTTCACTTTCAAATTAAAATTTCCTGATAATTTACCCACCCCCATGCCATCCAGATGTTCATGTTTCTTCAGTCGAAAGAAATGAAGGTTTTTGGTGAAAACATTCCAGGATTTTCTCCTATAGTGGACTTCAGTGGAGCCCAAACGGTTGAAGGTCAAAATTACAGTTTCAGTGCAGCTTCAAAGGGCTTTAAACGATAAGAGGAATAAGGGTCTTATCTAGCAAAACCATCTGTTATTTTCCAATTTTTTTTTATTATATTGTTTATATGCGTACATAATTAAAAAAGTTTAGAAAATGACCGTCGTTTTTCTGATTTGTTGTGGATCAGGTAGATGGGAAGAGATCGTGCAGGCAAAATCAGGATAATGATACAGAGGAGAAAAAACCATGATACAGAGGAGAGAACAAGATGGGGAAGACATCTAGTTACCCAATTTAAAAAAAATGTTTTTTTTTTAATATATATATATATATATATATATATATATATATAATATTTTTTTTTTTTTTTTTTTTTTTTACAAAAGATTTAAAATTCAACTTACGAAGAAAGTGTATAACTCTCACACTTCAAAATGCTTATGCTCTGCCCTACGCCTTTCAATTCCAAAACAAACGCAACGTCAGTTAAGTTTTTTTCATAAGTTAAATACGAAAGGGAGTCTGGTGGAAGCTAGATATTTTACTTCATAACTTGTTAAATATGGATATTTTTAAGCTCGGCTTCCCTTATAATGTCACAAAATTAATGGTCAAATATGTACTATTGTATTAACATTTTATTGACTAAAAATGCGTTAGAAAACGTTCATCTCAAAGACGAGTTCGTTCAGAATCAGTTACATATAGCAGGTCGGCTGACTCGATTTCCTTCTCATACATTCCCGCAGCGTCACAGTGCATTTCCCTATTGAAGCCCAGCGTCCATTGACTTCAATGGGGCTGCTTTGAACGGTTTTTTTCAGCGCTTCGAAACTAGACGGTCATTGGATAAACGCTGCGATTATGTCCCGCCCACGGACGCTCAGCGTCTCTGGGGGTGAATGGGGAGTGGGCTGGCCCGGACTCCGAGCTTCTGCATGATGATTGGAGGGTCTGTCGAAAGACTGCATCTCCTTTTGACTGACAGCGATTCTGTACTATAAGGAATCACTGAAGCTATAGGCCTATTTAATGTTTGTAAACATTCGGGATGCGCGCGCATCATGGTTGCAGAAAACCCGGGAGTGATAACCAGTACGACTAGAGAGTTACGACGAAGCGGTTCAAAGTAGTTAAGATTTAGAAACATTATAGAATATTTTGATTTGTTATTTTTTTAAAAATGTTGTCGGCATATCACAGCAGCTTCACCAGCGATAAGCACTGTTATTTAAAAAAATTAACATTACCGAGTGGGATACAGCTTACGGATCCGTTTGCCATAGCACCTTGTCAGTGGTTAAATGACGAAACGAAATGGCAAGCAGTGGCCAGAGATATATATTTACCTGATTGACACCTCAAGTGTATAGCCTATACTCAGGAGAAGCTAAAAGCGTATAAGTCTCTTGACGCGTACAACTTTGTTTTTTGTTTTGTTTTTGTTTAAATCACGAATTAAAAGAATAAAAAGTTAATTTCGAGTTTATATCTCACAATTCTTATTTTTTATTTCTCAAATCTGAGTTTATATCTCACATTTCTTACAAAGAAAAACAGAATTGTGAGATATACTCGTTAGTCTTTTCTGAATTGCAATTTATCCCGCAATTCTGACTTTTTTCCCCTCAGAATTGTGAAATAAACTCACAATTGCGAGTAATAAAGTCCGAACTGGGAGTAATAAACACGCAAATGCAAGAAAAAAGTCAGAATTGTGAAATTAAAATTGTATAGACTGTTTAAAAGTTATCTATGTGAAATGTTATAGGTTTAAATATTATTTCAATGCTGTAACTGCTATGTATGTATGTCCTCTGAACTGCATATGTGAATATTATGTAGACTTACTGTTTACATCAAATTCCTGCTTTAATAGTAGACTAATCCTTGCAGGTGTCATCAGTCCAGTCTGTGAAACGTCTCTGTTTAGCTTCAAAGGACGTTTTCAACGATGGTTTTCTTTAAAAATGAATACTATATTTTTTGCATTCCGATTCCAACATCCAGAGGCACAACAAAACATTTTTCTCTTATTCTGTGGATTTTGCACATTTTCCTCCAATTGCTACCGCTATTTTTCTGCAACCACTATGCGCGCGCAGCTGCAAGTGACGTCATTGTGACGTCTGCTCCAAAGTGGTCTATTCGCGCTCAGTCCCATCGCGGATTTCTCAAGTTCAGTCGAAATAAAAACTGCTGCAACCTATTTCTTTGATATTTGCTTGGCGAAATTGCTTGATTTTCATCATACATTTCACACAACCCTTACAAAAAAATCCTGCAGGAATCCTGTAGGATTTCGGTTCTATGTGCAGGGATCCTGCAGGAGTCCTGTAGACTGAATAAAAATCCTACAGGACAGTGGATTCCTGCAGGAGTCCTGTAGGACTGAATAAAAATCCTACAGGACAGTGTATATTCCTGCAGGAGTCCTGTAGGACTGAATAAAAATCCTACAGGACAGGGTATATTCCTGCAGGAGTCCTGTAGGGTTGTTCCTGCATGACTTGTTATGTGCAGGAATCCTGTAGGACTAAATAAAAATCCTACAGGACAGGGTGTTTTCCTGCAGGAGTCCTGTAGGGTTGTTCCTGTATGACTGTTAAGTTCTGCAGGAATGCATCACTCCTGCAGGATTTATTATGTACTTATAGGATTCCTGTAGGTATGTCCACTGACGTCTTGTAGGAATGCAAAACAACCTACAGAAATTATTAGATACCTGTGGGATATAAAATTCATGGTTTGCCTGGAATGTTAATGTTTATTTCTGATATGAACCTCATTAATAGTTGTTACATTAATTACATTATTAATAAATGTTGTTACATTGCAAAGGATTTTTCAAATAATGATATACACAGCATGTTACAGTATTACATAAAATATTTATTTATTCAACTGACCCAAATACATTTTCCAAAATTCCAAGATTCTATCGGCATAAACAAAAAATCCAAATTATATATAAAATATACTAAAATAGCTATTTATCTCATTGTACATATATAAAACAGAGATCAGTAAACATTTATAAAAACTGAGCTATTTATCATTGTAAAACAATATTTATCATTGTACATATATAAAACAGAGATCAGTGTACATAAAATAAAAACTGAGCTATTTATCACTGTACATGTATTAACTGCAGATGTTTAAGAATGTTCAAAATAATCATGTTAAAGTGTATATATACTTGACAAAAATAGAATAGTAATTAATCAACTTCCCATTTGTTGGGTTGAATGCAAAGTAAATTCTGTACAAGCCCCACATCCTTTAAGTACACACAAGTTGTTCTAATCTCATTGCAGTTGATTAATTAACATCAGTTGAATATAATTTCCCTAACTATCCCAGAGAAAGCAGTTCCTGTTTGTCTATCTTTAACCATGTTGAACTTGGCTGTAATAACTGGATCAATAAAGGCAAAACCTTTATCAAAACCCACATCAACAAATAATCTCACCAATGCCATTGTGCCTTGTTCTGTCACAACTGCATGGTTGATCCTTCTTGACAGTGTTGTGCTTGTCTTTGAATGAATCCTGTTTCCATTAATTATAGCTCTTGAATAAAATGCACATTGGTGAACATCAATTCCCTGTTCTCTGAACAGAAATGCCTCCCTAGGTGTTGGCATTCTTACTGTTGGTAAGCCCAGAAAGATTATGTTTGTCTTTTTTACACAGTTTGTGGCAAGTCTATACCCACGTAGCATACGGTCAACAAAATCTGTGCTTGTTTTTTAACACTCTTATCGTAAACAGTAGATAGAAGCCGGGGAATACTTTGAAAAAGAGAAAAGCTATTGGCTATTTGTTCTGTAACTGCCTGGGTGCCATGGAAGAGCTTTTGCAAGTTACCATTGTGGCTTTCAAAAATAAATGCACTTTGGCACCATAGTGGACCCCAGTTTCGTACTGACTGTGCTGCATGCTGTAAAATGTGCACATTAAAACTAGCATGACATTTGCCATACAGTCTCTCAAACCGGCTCACAAAAGTTTTTAACAGGTATTCAGCTACATCTATGTCATGAGAACTCATGTCATCTTTTAATAGTAAGTATGTTGCTTGGACAAGGAGTAGTAGGTGTTCTAGGTAATCACATGATAAAATGCCACTCAAGCATGGAAGGCTGTAAAACAAAAGAAATTCCTGTACTCTGAAGCCTTCCAATATTTCCGCAACCTTACAGAGCGTGGAGGTCTTGTAATATTAACTGGCGGCTTAATTTGAAGTAGTAGTTTATCAATGGTGATTATCTCTCTCCCAAATACCATCTCTCTCCATGATATTTGAGTCAAACCATAAAGTTGTTAATTGCCGACTGACACCCAGTAAATGCCATGCATATAGTCAAAAGCAAAGCCCAGAATTATATTGAAAAATGTTAAAAGCATTAAAGGGGATGGCCCTTTGACTCCCTTAACACATGTGCCTGTTTCGACTGCTGTTTTAACATCATCAAAATGTTGGCTGTGGGTACGTGGTCTCACATCTCTTGTTTGCGACACATACACCCTAGTGAATCCATTTCCTTTAGCTACTACTTCTCCCTTCTCGTAACACCAGTTGCATCCATATTCACCATTAAATTGCTTAGTGTTTTGGACAGAGCAGCGAGCCACCGAGTCACATACACAGACAAGATTAAACACATACATCTGTGTGTGTTGTACTGTTAGACCTTCCTGCTCTAACTGAATGCACTCATCAACAAACGACTGCAAAAAGGAATTCATTTTAGGCTTAGAAGCACCAAACTACAAACCAGCCAGGAGAACATGCCTACTTCTCATATCTGGGGAAAGTTCATTAATTACTACTTGGATTGGCCAAATGTGAAAAGGAGAAGACTTAAAAATAGGGACACCATCAACATTCCATGTAAGTGAAAGGTTAAATTGATTTGGATCATTCAAGGGACCTACTGACTTATACATTTCACCATCATATATGTCTTGAACACTGTCTGGATTGCTTTTGACTCTGGTCCATTTGTAATTCAGTGCTGCTGTAAATGTCGAATCTGACATTTTTTCTTCCAGTTGTTTTCTTATGGACAATTTCATGAAAATGTCACCAGATTTAATAAGAGAGCTCTTATCCCCAGGTTCAGAACCACATGAATCACAATTTGCTGGGATTTCATTACCAAAGTATTGATGACATGTAGGGCAGATGTACACAATTTCAAATGAATTATAATCAAATTCCTTTAAGAACTTGTAAAGACTATTCGGTGCTCCATTGGTTCCTTCTGGGCAGTGCAGGTTAATTAGGTCTAATAAGTCACCAAGAGCAGATTTTGTTGTAGTGTGCCTAAGAGCATAGCATAAAATAGCCAGTTGCGATTCTTCATTACTAATCTTAGCAGTGGGATAGATCTTGTCTTGCATTGTTTTTGGGTTCTCTCTATCGTAATTCTGTGTGTTGTCATATGCTTCAGCATCCATCTGCAAGAAAGTCAGAAATGTATCCATTTAAACATGACAACTTATTTTGTACACATACACTACAGCTGCATCCCAATTTGCATATTCTATACCCTAAAAGTATGTACTATTTTTGTTATAGAAAAATATATACATTTTAGGGAAAAATACAGCTCTTCAGATCTTATTTTATTTTAAATGAATGAGTTAAAATTTCCAGTGGTAATCAACATCACAGATGCTGTTCATAGACTTTTACACTGTATTTGTCCCATAGAAAACCAATGCAGTGCAGTATTGACATAAAAACAATTTATAAACTTACAAAAAAAAGAAAAAAAAAGAAAAAAAGTCTAGCAAATTTAAACAAGAGCAAACAAGAAAAAAGAATGTAACACATACAAATTTTGACACTGGAAATCTACTTACTCTGGTGTCCTCAGGGGTTGTCATATGCCCGTTTTGTGGTTCATTTTCACTGTCAGATTCTCCCTGCTACAAACCAAATTTTTTGTACACTAAGTACAAGCAGTGCTTAATAGATGCAATTTATTCTAATTTCTCAATTTAAAAAAAAAAAAAAAATGTAATATTGACCATGGTATGGTTTTGTGTTGTGTGGAGTTGGTCCCAATCCTCCTCTTCACTGTCAGATGTGTCCTCCTTGCAATCAAAGCCATAGATATATCCAGTCAACATATAGCCTTCATTAAAACATATAGTAAGAACAGCTGAGCTGAAATATTGTAATAGCAACCTACTGTGGTATGATCTGATTCTGTGTCAGTCTTATAGCATGGGGAACTGTTATCATCTTCACTAGATGTGTCATCCTGGTAACCAGAAACATGGAAAAGTAGATAGCCCAAGTTAAAATATAGTATATAGCAGAACAGCTGAAATTACAGCAACCTACTGTGGTATGATGTGGTGCTGTTTTAGTCTTATAGCGTGAGGAACTGTTCTCATTTTCACTGTTAGATGTCTCATCCTTGTAATCAGAAACAGATACAAATACAGTATGTGACTTTATTGCTTACATTAAAAATAATCATTTATATGGTGTTCATTTTAGACATGATATAGGTGTTACAGGCCTCTCCAAATCTGGTCCTGAAGGGCAAGCACTCCAGAGTTAGGCTCTAACCCTGATCAAACTTACCTACTAGTGATTTTCTAGTGATACTGAAGACCTTGATTCATTTACTCGGGTGTGTTTGATCAGTGCTGGAGCTAAACTCTGCAGGCCAGTGGCCCTTCAGGACCAGATTTGAAGAGCCCTGCTGTATTATGATAGTAATGTAACATCTTATTATGGTATGAGACATAAGCTGCATTTAAGCTTTGTACTTACTTCATGAACTTGATCTTGCAACCATGCTTTATATTGCTTTTTCCTAAAACCTTAAAGCAACAAAAAAGAATAATCAGTTCCACCTCAAATCAGTAATACAATGAAATACAGTACAATGTTCACTAGCCAGTACCTTTATGGCAATCACTCCATCTTATTTTAGTAGTCCTTGGAATTTTTCTCTTGCTTTGCAGGTACAATTTATACTCCATTGTCTGCATAGAGTTACTGACTGCAAGATAACAAAACAGTACAAAATCAACATATTAAGACATTGCATCAGAATGAAAAGTACAAATATAAGAAATAGTTAAGACTTTAGGGTTACTAAAATGTTTCTTATGATCTTACATTCTATTGATTTAAAGTTTATACTTAACCCTTTGACATTATTTTGTCATACACCATATAGTGTTTGTACAATGTTTTATTCTTACATTATAAACCAGACATGAAATGTGTCACTTTTAAATAAATAATTGTTTATTAATTATTATTAATTAATGGATTAATGCAATAAGAGTCCATCTAAATTTCAATATTGCATAATAATATAACAAAAAAACATAACTATTGTAGCAAAACCTCGGTTGATGCCTGGTTGCCATAGCAACCATGTTTTTTGTTTTATTTGTTTAACAGTAAAATATAGGCCAGGCTACAGATTGTAACACCTTACATTTTTTTAAATTAATTAAAAATAAATAGATAAATAAATAAACGCAGTACTTACCATGAAAAGTCAATTGTGTTGCTGGTCTTAAATCGGTTACTTTGTTGTCACAAAAAGAATCCGTTACTTTGTTGCTTGCGCGTGCTCGAGGACACACGTCAAATACGCTGTGAATTCCGGAGAACAGTGCAACTGCGCCGTATTGGTGAATCGGGTAAGTAAAGTTTAATTTTCCATCAATTAAAATACTTGAACGTAAAAAAGACACCTTAGAACAGTGGTGTATTGAAAAATAAGGATAAAATGCCGACTGTTAAATTTCTCAACAGAGTTAACTGTAGGCAAATATGTTACCATGGAAACATTAAGCAACAATGAAGTTAACGGTTTTGTGTTGCTCGCTATTCAGACAAATGATTAAATCTATCTATCTATCTATCTATCTATCTATCTATCTATCTATCTGTGTTTCTATCAATCTATCTAAATATCTGTGTATCTATCTATCTATCTATCTATCTATCTATCTATCTATCTATCTATCTATCTATCTATCTATCTATCTGTCTATCTATCTATCTATCTATCTATCTATCTATCTATCTCCATCTATCTGAGTTTCTATATCTATCTATCTATCTATCATCCATCTATCTGTGTATCTATCTATCTATCTATCTATCTATCTGTTTCTATCTATCTATCTATCTATCTATCTATCTATCTATCTATCTATCAGTTTAAAATTGTAATATTTTTGCCATTATAGACAAAATGTGGGCATTAATTGAATGGACCGAAATGGAAGCCTCTCTGGACATTGTTAAAAGAGAAGAAATTCTTCAATCTGTAATTCATGAAGGGGATATTGTTGATGTCAAGTATGAAGATGAGAGCTCTCCTGCAGTTATTCTCAAAATGAATGGTGAGATTGGTGAATGAGTAAATGCATATTTTATTTTTTCCTGGTTGAACTATTAATGTGAAATAATGAACCTTTCCTGTACAGAAAACAAGGACAAGCTACTGAAACGACTGAATCAGATGGAGTCAGAGAAAAGGCAGAAAGAAGTGGGCAAGCTGCCTGAAAAAAGAACAATAAAAAGAAAAAGAATATTTAGTCCAGAAAACACCCCATCATCAAGTCCAGATCATGTCCAGAAGAGATTTAAAAAAGTAAAATCTAACTTCTTGATAAATTATATTACTGTAACATCTTTTACTGTTATTTTTTGTGTATCATGTGTTTTTGCTGTTCTGTGACTTTAATTTTGTCTCTCAACTTAGGTGGAAAAAACACAAAATGACACACTTGCTTAAGAAAATGAAGAAAAAAACAAAGAAAATGAAAAATTAAATGATTTGAGAAAAGAAATCAAAGCTTTGAAAATAGAGAATCAGCAACTAAAGGCTCTGAACTTTAAATTGCAAAATGGTAAGCTATTATCATGGTTATATAGTTTTTGCTATGAATGAATGAGTTTATTTAAACATTGTTCTTCTTTATGTAGAGATTATTAACAAATTTGGAGAGTTGCTGCCTATCAGTGTAAACAAGCATGCTGTGCCAACCTCTGTAACAAGTGCAGCTTGCAGTGCTGCCCTTCAACCAGCCACCTCTTCACATCTCAGTTCTTCTGAACTTGACCATGTGAGAATACTATTTTTAGATTTCTTTTCACATCACTTAAATAAGTCAATTCAGTTTGTTTGTGTGTGTGTGTGTGTGTGTGTGTGTATGTGTGTCTACTTAACCATATTTTGGGGACAATTTTTACCCAGAAGTGATCAAAACCAGACAAAATCTTCAAAAACCTCCTGTCCTCATTTGTAAAACTGGTTTAAAATAAAGTAATTAAAGTTTTTTTTTTTTTTTTTTCAAATGTTTCCTGTGATGGGAAGGTTTAGGGGTAGGGGTAGTAGTGTAGGGGATAGAAAATATAGTTTGAACAGTATAAAAACCATTACGCCTATGGAGAGTCCCCATTTAGATAGCTAAGTAAATGTGTGTGTGTGTGTGTGTGTGTGTGTGTGTGTGTGTGTGTGTGTGTGATTTAGTAAAACATAAGTACTTGTTAAACACGGATTAAAAAATATGACCAATTCAATTTATTATTTAATGTGTGTTGCACAGGTTGAAATCCACAAAAAAACTACAAATTACAAAGGATACATTCCAGGCATGTGGTAGAGGAGGCACATCATGGTCAGCCATGGTTAAGGATTTGGCTGTGGCTGTTTTTGGAAGGAGGATGTGGCTACCCACAGCCTTTCAGGAAAAATTGGGAATGCCAACAAAGAATCCCAACCCAAGCCTCCTTTGGACCCCACAAAAGTGGAACTCATTATAGGTATAAAAGTGTTAAAAGTTTTCAAGCATATATGCTCTCATAACAAGTATCTGACACTAAACTTTATTTACATTTCTTTTTTAGACACTGTTCTGAAGAAATTTCCGTCAACTCCACGAAAGTTTATTCGGGCTGCTTTACGAGAAAAAATGAATGATGAACATAAACTCCTCACCAGGTTTTTACATTCAATTTTTAGATTTTAAGTATTATTTATTACACATTTTGTTTCACATATGAGCTAATCTGTAAGATGATCATTTACAGTTCTTATAATTGCAGTAGACCTTTTATTTTAGTATTTATATATGTTTTGTTTACTTATATTTCTCAGGCAGCATAAGAAGGACACTTTTACACTGCAACATTGAGTGGTGAAGTACATATAAGAGGTGAGGGCAAATTCATTAGAACATATGCGTGTAATTATATTTATAAATGTTTTATTAGCTAAGTTAAGGCAAAAATGTCTCTTTTTTTTCTAGAGGCCAGAGTTATCGTTTTCTCCAGAGTGAAGGGCCACATTCTGTTCAGAGTTCATTTTCTTCACACTTGTCTTTGACTAATAATAATAATTAACATCTTCTGAAGTTGTTTTTAATTTTTTGTTGGTATTTAAATTTGAGACACATACATTGCTTTTTTGAAAGTGATTTTTTATACATCGGGGCCTGCATCCCTTCAGCATCCAACAGGATGAGTATACATAATAGTTCATTAGAATTCCTGCACAAGTCCTATAGGAACTGATACTATTGCACTATAATGCTGTAGGCTTAGATTCCTGAAGGAGTCCTGCATGATTCCTGTAGGATTCCTGAAGGAGTCCTGCATGATTCCTGTAGGATTCCTGAAGGAGTCCTGCATGATTCCTGTAGGATTCCTGAAGGAGTCCTGCATGTTCCTGTAGGAGTCCTACAGGAAAATGGTCACAAAATCCTGTAGATTGTGCAGGTATGTGGGTGTGTAGTCCTGCAGGATTTTTCCTGCAGGATTCCTGCAGGAATTTTTTGTAAGGGAATTACACCACATTCCTTTTCAGTTTTACAGAGTTTAATATTTTTTTTTTTTAGATCGTTCATTCATTCATTCCTTCATTCATTCATTCATTCATTCATATAACATTAGTAGGCTAGGCTAGCGTCGTGGGTGAAACTGCGCACGATGACAGACGGTGCTAATATTGTCGACCTGATTTTGGCGAAACCATTTGAAAGTTCTTAGGTGTTGATCTGCCCTGCTGTTTAATTCTAAGATTGATTTAGTGCAAAAGATAGGGAAAAATAACAGGTCTTTTCAGCTCTCCTGGTATGACAAAGTCAGCTGTCCTACACCCAAAACACAATGGGCCAAGGCCGTTTAAGCAGCCTAGCTCTGCTGGCCATTGAGAGGACACTGGTCAAGTCACTTGAAAAGACTCCTAGTTGGTACGACAGGGTCACAGACCATTTTCTTGAAAAGGAACGTAGGGAAGAATTTACTTTTAAATAAATAGACAATTTTATGATGTAGGCCGAAAATGAGCTTCCCCTCTCTGACAGACCAGTAGCCGCCACTGATGCATACATACCACAGACAGAAGCATTAAGTGTGCTGAGGTTCTTCCCTCTTAGTAAGTACCTACATAACAATTCACTCACAAAATGAGAAACATTTCCTAAAGGAAAAACACCATGAGGAGAAACTACAAACTTGTAAATGTGTGAAAATGTAAGTCCATCCATCTTAGAAGACATGCAGCAATAATTGTCCATATTTATCATTGACATGACTTAATATTTCATGATAAACAAAATTAAATCTTTCAATGGGAATGAAGGAATTGTAACTGAACAGAGTTTTCAGTACTGCAGTAATTAGGATGCAGTATTGTTGTGGTTTTTAATTGTGTTGTCTGCTTATCTATTACATATATTCTTTGAGTGTCTGTTTGAGGCTGACATCTAGTGGAGGTTTTATTATCTGTGAGCTTTAGACTTGCAGAGAAACCTGTTTTGCACACGTCACTAAAACAGAATCAGGAAACAGGAATCACGTGTTCAGGGAAAGAGAAACTGAAGTGTAGTTGAGCTGTTGTGTGTTTGTGTCTTTGTATTCATGCTGTAAAATGGCAGAAGCCAAAATTTCAGTGGATCAGAATCAGTTCATGTGTTCAGTGTGTCTGGATCTCCTGAAGGATCCAGTGACCATTCCCTGTGGACACAGTTACTGTAAGATCTGTATTACAGGCTGCTGGGATCAGGAGGATCAGACGAGAGTCTACAGCTGCCCTCAGTGCAGACAGACCTTCAGTCCAAGACCTGCTTTAGCTAAAAACACCATTCTGGCTGAAATGGTGGAGAAACTGAAGAAGATTAAACTTCCTGCTGACTGTTATGCTGGAGCTGGAGATGTGCAGTGTGACGTCTGTACTGGAAGAAAACACAAAGCCGTCAAGTCCTGTCTGGTGTGTCTGAACTCTTACTGTCAGAATCACCTTGAACAACATGAGAGTTGGTTTAAAGGAAAGAGACACAATCTGACTGAAGCCACTGGACGACTGCAGGAGATGATCTGCCCGAAACACGACAAGATCCTTGAGGTTTTCTGCCGCACTGATCAGAAGTGTATATGTGTGTTGTGTATGATGGATGAACATAAAAACCACGATACTGTATCAGCTGCAGCACAGAGGACAGAGAAACAGGTATGAACTTACAACTAGACATTTATGAAATAATGTAGAAACACTTTTCAAAGTGCAAGGTTCTGAAGCGATGACTTTACCGTCTCCATGTAAACAACAAAAACATACATTTGTGAAAACGGTGACACACGTGTATCAAGTGTTCATGGTGTTTCTTGACAAAGTAACATTGCCAACTACTGGCTTGGCATGCATAATAGAGCCTTTTTTGTCATTTTTGCTAATCCGTGTGAACAGGGATCATTTTGACAACGTCGTCTGTGTTTAGTACATGTTTGATGTGTAAATATACCCTAAGATAAGACCATGACAAGACAACACGAACGTCATTAAACTATAAATGTGACTGTGTAACATGTAACATTGTTGACGAAAAAAGACAAGACTAAAATGTAGTTAAAAAATAAAAACTTGACCAAAATCACTTTGTTTTTGTCTGAAAAAAAAAAGACAAAAAAATGACAGCTTTCATGCCTACGGTTGCCAGATTTATAAAATATTGAGATATAATTTTTTGTCAATATTGCACACCACTATGACACTTATGGTTCATGTTCATTCATAATCTAATTTCAGGATACTATGAATCTATGGGTGCTTTCACACCTGCCTCATTTAGTTCGGTTGAATCGTACCAGAGTTCGTTTGCCCCTTTGGTGCGGTTCGTTTGGGCAGGTGTGAAAGCAGCAATCGCACTCGGGTGCGCACCAAAAGCGGACCAAACAAGCGTACCGAGACCACCTCTTCAAGCAGGTCTCGGTACGCTTGACCTGCTTGAAGAGGTGGTCTCGGTACGCTTTCAAACGAACTCTGGAGCGGTTCGCTTGAGATGTGAAAGCAATCCGACCCAGTTAACGGACCAACGAACCAAATGATATAATTTTCATAACGGAAAATATGATATAAAAAGCAGTAATGTCTGATTCTGTGAGTGAGCACATTATTTACCATATCTGAAAACCAACGAGCGCCTCTGTTGTTTAATTACACTTCTCCGTGCGAGAATGCTGTCCCGACGAAGTCTCAATTCCCGCTCTGCTTCATTATAAAATTCAAATGGTCTCCTCTCGACAGACACACGGACAACAGGTCGCCTACTAGACAGCGCTGGGAAATCCAGAGACGGAGAGAAGGAGAAAGAGAGCGCGTTTGAATTTGCCGCAGCAAATATGAATGGAGTATATAATTTAACAGCGGGAGAGACGGCTACATTTATAAAGTGTTTGTGTGTGTCTCGACAGTTACAAATAAAGCCACAATAAGCTCATGGAACTAGCTTGTCAATCATTATTTTGATGGATGACGCAGCGAAAACTCTGACCAATAAGAGGACAGTTGTACTCGCATGTGACTTGCCTGAACGCATTTTGGTACGCTTTGAAATGTTGCCATGTGAAAGCGAACCGAACCAAGAAGAAAATGCAACATTGTAACAAATTTAGTCCCTGTTTCGGAACAAAACAAGCGATCCATAGGTGTGAAAACACCCTATGATTTAAACTAGAGATGCACCGATACTGCGCTCATGTACTCATACTCACTAAAATGCTCAGATACCAAAAACTGATACCACACAGAGTGTATTCAGTGTTTGTGTCCACTGTCCAAACTAAGAAACAGGTATCAGTACCCAGTATCGGAAAGAGCCAAAAATTAAAGTATCAGTATCAGACTTGTTCTGAAAAAACCTTCACCTTCAATATTTGATTCATATCAGCTGTTCACATGATGATTTTGTGGTAGTATTAATCTCACAGTTATTGGTTTGTCCTTTAGCACCAGCTGAAGGAGACGCAGAGGTTGTTCCAGCAGAGGATCCAGCAGAGAGAGAAAGATCTTCAGCAGCTGAGAGAGGCTGTGGAGTCTCATAAGGTGAGTCTGGAGAAGAAGAGAAGTTTGAGAAGTCTCAGTCAGGACTCACTGAAGCCACTGTGTGATTGTGATGTGTGTCCTAACAGCGCTCTGCACAGACAGCAGTGGAGGACAGTGAGAGGATCTTCACTGAGCTCATCCGCTCCATTGAGAGAAGCCGCTCTGAGGCCACACAGCGGATCAGAGATCAGGAAAAGACTGCAGTGAGTCAAGCTGAAGGACGACTGGAGCGACTGGAGCAGGAGATCAATGATCTGAGGAGGAGAGACGCTGAGCTGGAGCAGCTTTCACACACACAGGATCACATCCATTTCCTGCAGGTAACAGAGATCTAGAAGAACAGGATCATAGTGGACTTGAGCAAGAGACTCACAGAGAAACATTTCATGAGAGCAGAATGAGCCGTTGATCTGTGTGTTCGGTTATTATATAATCATCAGTCAGACTCTCATCTGATCTTCTTCTTTTCAAAGAGACGCTCTTACAAATGCAGTTCAGCTCTGGAAATCTCTTTTTTTTCTTCAATTTAATTTTGATTATCTGTGCTTTCACATTTGTTGCTATTCGTCCAATATGATTAGTCACCGTATCATTTGAGACTGCAATCAATAGTAATTGATCAGCACTGCTATGTTCACACTTTACAGAAACAGTCTCTTTAGTGCAGGGTAGGGAAAAAAGTCTTAACTAAATTGTGTGGCTTCCGGTTTCAGCTATCCAGCTATGATTGACTATGAACTGGCCACAAATTGCTAAGCCCATGTGACTACTTCCACTCAGCTGTTAATTTGTTATATCATGTCGTCAGTAGGTGGTGCTATTAGGTGAGCATTTTATACATGTATATATATATATTTATATATATATATATATATATATAATATATATACACGTATATAATATATATACTTGTTCAAAATAAAAGTTTTCCCTGCTACCTGGAACAGAGTATAGACAAAAAATTTTGGAAGACATTTAGTATGTTGCGTTATCAACATTACAAGCTTGACTCTTGACGAGTGATCATTTTGAGATCACACCTCTTAAGGCAGGAACACACCAAGCCGATGGTCGGCCATCGGGCAGTTTTTGTTCGTCGGCCGACTAAGTTTTTTCAGTGTGTTCCACACCGTCTGCTGAAGATGGTCCTCGTCTGCTTTTTTTCGACATGTTGAATCGGTGTCGGGCCATCTGATCATTCTGATTGGCTGTTCAGCTACTGCCACCTGCTGGTTCGGAAAGGCATTTCATCTTACACAGGCACAGAACTGACACGCTACTTGGCCGTCGACTGTCGAGCGTCAGTTTGGTGTGTCAGGCCAACTTTGGACACAGACGCTGCCGACGTGAGCCAACCCCACAGTCTGCTTTCATCGCCACTAGTTCGTAAGCGTCAGCTTGGTGTGTTCTGGCCTTTTATCAACATTACAAGCTTGACTCTTGAGGAGTGATCATTTTGAGATCTGAAGTATATATAGAATAAAATCCAGATTTACTATACAGTTCACATCTAGTGTAAGTGACATATACTATAATTTGTTGCTCTAATGTGAAAAAATGAATATGAGAAGAATGAAGCTGACGCTGTGAAAGTGCTGGATTGAGGAGAGTTACTAAAGATCAACAAGAGCTGCTCAAATCTGACAGTAGTGCAGGTTATTGGCTGAAGTGTGGAGGTGATGAGCTTTGATTTCTGTTTTCTGTAGAGTTTCCAGTCTCTCTCAGCTCCTCCTGAATCTACAGACGTAAATGACGATCCCTTCAGTTCTCTCTCCTCTTTTGATGGAGTGAGAGAATCTGTTCGTCAGCTGAGAGACAAACTGGAGGATTTCTGCAAAGAGGAGCTGAAGAAGATCTCTGACAGAGGTAAAGTCCTGGGGCCAGATGTTGTGTACACAAAAAAGTCATTGAAATGTGCATACAATTTTCCATACACATTTTGGGACTTAGCATAAATATGCGTGAACCAAAAGGACACTCTAGAGCAGGGGTAGGCAAGTTCGGTCCTAGAGTTTAGCTCCAACCTTAATCAACCACACCTGAACAAGCTAATCAAGCTCTTCAGGATTACTAAGGGTGCTTCTCAATTCTTATTTGTGCATCCTCGTTTCCTTTCCTTGCTTCCTTTCCTCACGTCTTAGCTCCACCCCTCCAGGATGCGAGGGAAGGACGCAAGGAAAAGATGAGAGGACGGAGGAATTGAATCAAGTGAAATGATAAATCCTCGCTCCCTTTAGCGTCACTTCAAAGCGCCGTCCGCTACACTCGAGGGATCTACCCACATGTTGTTAAAGTTTGGTTATTTAAAAAAATATAATAAATATTAATAAAGCAAGATGCCTAGTTGAAATATGTGAGATATAAAGTTTATTTAATCTGTAAAAGTAAAGCATACATTTAAATTATTGTGACAGATAAGAAGGGGGAGGAGAATTTATGCGTGCGTCAGGTTACTCGATGAGAAAGACTTCCGCAAAGGATGCACCTGTGTATCCTTGCTCATGACTCCTCAGGAAGCCTCCTCACTCCTCGTTCCTCGTTCCTCGCCTCCTCGCGGTGCAATTAGAGAATTGAGATGTCCTTCAAGATGGCTGAGCTCGATAGTTTTCCGGGTCATAGGATGGAGGACGGAGGAGCGAGGAAACGAGGAGGAATATTGAGAAGCACCCTAAGGCTAAAGGCAGCTAAAGGTTTTATTTTCAGGGTTGGAGCTAAACTCTGCAGGACATTGGCTCTCTAGGACCGAACTTGCCTACCCCTGCTCTAGAGTATAGACTGTGCATCTTTTACTGGAGGGAGTGAAATAATGAAGTAAACAGAATGATTTTAAACTGTTTTCATTTTGATATACATATTTAGATGAATTTTCCACTCTAATGGTGTTAAGCACTACAATTACATAAAGTAATTATCCAGAAATTGAACAAAAATTATATGAATTTAGAAATATTTGTAGTGGATGCGCTGCTTTTGAACACTTTTCCTGTGGCAGGCTACGTTTCAGTGTCTTAATGACAAAGTGTAATGATAATCCACTGGAGGCAAGTCTTGACAAACCCAGGTGCAGTTTTATTTCCATAAACAATCAAACATAAAACATAGAACAAGGAACTCACCCATAGTGACAATACTTGACAAGGACACGTGGCAAACATGAGGGCTTAAATATACAGACTAATGATGAAACAAGGGACACCTGTGCACAATTGAACCAATGACACCTGAGACAATGAAAACGCAGATTCGCATTCGTTCAGTGGTCAAACGGACAGCATCTTGTATTTAAAGGATAGCACTTGAAGGAAACTGTAAATTTTGCATGTTAATGTTTTGTCAGCGATACTGAGTCAGACAATTGTAATTACTCTGCAAAAAAAATCCTATCTGTTTCCATTAAAAATATACTGTATAAACATCCTAAAACATATGTTTACATTATAGGCAAAATTGCATAAATTTGATCCGTTTAAAACAATTTAATTCTATTTGGCCGGTAGAAAATAATGGGAATAACTCTTGGGAATAATTTTGATATATTCTAAAACAAGACAATGACACAATGATTTTTAGCAATGTAATATGACTACACAAATGGCATTTATAGTGCGTATCTCATATTTTCCTAATGTCTTGTACTGTTAAACACGGTATCACGTAGATGGGAATATGAATATGGAAATGTTATGCAGATGAGGATATGGATAGTAAAAGCATTGTAAGATTCATATATGGTTATATATGGAGACGAGGTGGAGATGCATGGATACACAATCTTCTGCTGAATGGGTTTTATAAAGGGAATTTTATGCAGGTTCTGCCATAAAATTAACTTTTGTGTGGTGTATGCCCACTTTTAGGATGAAATCTACATAAAGTTTTATACATGAGGCCCCTGGAGATTCATCTGCTCTCAGAAATGATCCTCCATCATCTCATATCATGTAGAAGATCATATTAGAAATGTCTTAGGAACGGATGCAGGGATCATTTTCTCTTGACATGATAATCACACTCTTCATGTCTGTTGATTTCCACAGTCACTTTCACCAACATTGTTCCCAGAACCAGGAACGACTTCCTACAATGTAAGTCACTAAGAAAACAAGCAGAGAAACTCACTGAGTGTGTTCATGTTCTTCCTGTAGAAGGAGAAAGAAAACATGATTTACAAGTTTAATAATTGATCATTTAAAAGATGATTTGTACAGGATATCTGATAAACTATACTGACACTAAAAGACACTGCTGAAATATTTAACATGAAGTGTTCAGCTACAATAAAGGATCAGACAGATCCATAATTTCTGGCTGATTCTGATCTGTTTTATCTCCATCAGATTCCCATCAGCTCAATCTGGATCTGAACACAGTGCATAAAAATCTACGTCTGTCAGAGAGGAACAGAGTGATTACTAACACTGTCACAGTTCAGCCGTATCCTGATCATCCAGACAGATTCGATGTGTATCAGGTGTTGTGTAGAGAGAGTGTGTGTGGACGCTGTTACTGGGAGATTGAGTGGAGTGGTGATGTGTATGGTGTCCGTACTTCAGTGTCATATAAGAGCATCAGCAGGAAGGGACGGGGTAAAGAGTGTGTGTTTGGACGTAATGATCAGTCCTGGAGTTTGTACTGCTCTCCCTCCAGATACTCATTCTGTCACAATGACATTGAGACTAAACTCCCTGTAGTGTCCATCAGCAGTAGAATAGGAGTGTATGTGGATCACAGTGCAGGAACTCTGTCCTTCTACAGCGTCTCTGGAGACACAATGAGCCTCATCCACACAGTCCAGACCACATTCACTCAACCTCTCTATCCTGGGTTTACTGTCTGTAGTAGTTCATCAGTGAAACTTTACTGATTTAGAACTGCAAGGCTAGGCAATTTTATTTGTATAGCACATTTCATACACAATGGTAATTCAAAGTGCTTTACATAAAGAAGAACCAAAATACATAATAATAATGGAAAACATAAAAAATAGCAATAACAGTAAAAACAGAGAATTCCGCTATCTGGATGGAAGAGTTAGGAAGTTTCAGGGAGTTTTTTGTTGTCCATCAGAGCGGACCTAAACAGATCTATCCATCAGAGCAGATCTAAATGGATCTTCCTCACGCAGAGGGATAACTGTTTATATTTGTCAGGTAGCTGTGCGTTTAAACATTACCCTTACAGACAAATCTTCCTGGACTAACTCTGTCAGAGTTCCATCTAGGAATAACAAATGCTTACTTCCTAATTCTCCCAGCTCTTTCAACCAGACAGCAAGATATAAAATGCATTAAACGTCAGAAAATAAAAAGATACATAAAATATATAAAATGCATTAAAAATGAAATAAAAAAATAAAAAAGTTGAAAGAATTAAAAGATAGTATGTATAAAATAAAGTACAAACAGTTCGGACATAGCACAGTGCTCAATCAGCAAATGCATAGATAAAAAGATGTGTTTTGAGTCTGGATTTGAATGTGGCTACTGTTGGAGCACACCTGATCTCTTCTGGAAGCTGGTTCCAGCTGCGGCTGGCGTAACAGCTAAAAGCAGACTCTCCTTGCTTTGAGTGAACCCTTGGTATTTCTAAATGACTTGATCCTGATGATCTGAGTGATCTGTTAGGTTTAAATTCTATGAGCATATCTGCAATGTATTGGGGTCCTAGACCATTGAGTGATTTATAAACAAGTAACAGTACTTTAAAACCAATTCTAAATGCAACTGGAAGCCAGTGCAAGGACCTGAGGACTGGTGTGATGTGTTCATTTTTTCTGGTTCTGCTCAGAATCCTGGCAGCAGCGTTCTGTACGAGCTGCAGCTGTCTTATGGTCTTTTTGGGAAGACCAGTGAGGAGCCCATTACAATAATCCACCCTGCTGGTGATGAAAGCATGAACAAGTCTCTAAGTCTTGACTGGAGACAAAGCACCTAATTCTTGGAATATTTTTGAGATGATAATATGCTGATTTAGTTATTGTCTTTACATGGCTATTGTAACTTCACACACTGAAGTAACATGTTAGAATGAAGGCGTGCAATAAATCCTTATATAGAAAGTAAGAACTGTGTCATGGTGAGAGACAATGTGTACACAGCAAAATCTTGTTAAACACTGTTAAATTGACAGTGTTCAGTGTTAACATAAGTTCACACTAGAAAGTGTTAAGCCAGGTACACACTGCATGATTCTAGCCCCAATTTTCACTTGCCAATAGTTGTGTGGAAATCACAGACAAATGCCCAAAATCAAAGGGCAAACAGGTGCTCGATCACGTGAGTGACAATTGTGTAGTGTGTATTATCAAAGACCCAATCTAAGAGAAGTGCTGATGCGCTACGGATGCCTGTGAGCTATATAGCATGCTAAATATCTGGACCTCCTGCAACTCAAGAGTCATGCAGTGTGAAATGTGTTTTGACTGGAAATTACATCAGTGATGACCTACAGCCAATGACAGAGCAAGATACAGGGAAAGGGATAGTTCAGTGTGAGGAATTATAGACCTGCAACAGAACATCAGCAAACGTGGCTTCTGCAAGCAACCATTCTCTCCTTCATAATCTTCTTTCTTGCAGCAAATTGGCACACAGAAAACTTGGTACACAACCATCATTTTAGCAAGAAGAAATCCAGTCTTGCGCATGAACTCATGTTATTTACTGTATCAATTCTCACAGGTGTTTGGTTATAAAACCAGTTATAAAACAGTAGACAAGTTGAATGAAGTTGAAGTTGAAAGTTGGTTAGGAGAACTGTATGAAGAGTTTTGAAGAAAAAAAAAAATAACCAAAGTATTGAGAAATGCATCCTAGCGATTGTAAAAACTGTAATCCATAAAAAATCCTTGACAAATTTATTTTCAATTGGACATGAAATGAACAGATGATGTCCTTCCAACATAATTACTGCAAAAGAATTATTTTGGTGAAATGATTTAGCATTAGAAAGTCAGCAGAAGGGTAAATGTTTAAAATGAATCTCTTTTTGCTTCAGGTTTCTGGGAATTCAAATGTAAAATCGTGGTAAGTGAGGCTTTTCACCTTTTGTCTTTAATGGCTCTTGCTGCTTCTGCCTCATTACTTTAATTGGTGTCATTGTTCATGCTAATCAATAGCTGGGTTAAGTGTGAATGCAATTGATGAAGGTGTGAGTCCTGATGTTTATGATAATGAGTGCTATAGTTGTGCTGATTGGATTAGAGCTGTGTAACGTAGTTCGTATATACGGGAAGAAGGAGGCGGGAACCGGCGAACATTCAACAAAACTTTAATCTCAAAATAAACAAAGAACAAAACGAAAGTAATGCCGGCAGACACTCGCGGACGTCTGCCGGCCACATAAACATAATAAAACATAGCATAAAGTCCAGGCCTGGTCCTCTCTCGTCCTTCACTGATGTCGCTCCTCCTTTTATGCCTCCGGAGCTCCTCCGTGAGAGCCTCGCAGGTGATGCTCATTATCACTCGCGTCACCGGCCTCGCGCCGTTCCCTCACGGCTCTCGCCCGCCCTGCTCGTCACAAGCTGGTTACATCCTTTACATGCTTTGTTTGCTTTATCGTCACCTGTAAGGACGGCCCCCTGAAATCTGTATAAAACCTCAATGTTTCACTGCTTTAGTCACACTTGATAACTGCAGCACTCTTTGTGAAGCAACTGAGATTCATGTGACACTATTGTAATGATGGCATTTATTAAAGAGGAGAGTAAGGACATGAAGTTTGAAGAAACATTCAGAGTTAAACATGAAGACGTGAAGGTTGAAGAAACTGAGAAACAAACAGGTTGGTTTCATTCTCAAAGCTGAACTCAGTCATTTGATCCTTAATAAAATGTCCAGCTCTACAGAAACTTTTTAACTTACTTTAACTTTATAACAATCAACCTTGGTTTAATCACTCAATGGATCATTTGTAACAGGTGTATTTTATTCTCTCTTTAGAAAAAAGCACAATAACAACTACAATCAACAGAAGAACATACATCATACCAAAGGGTAACACAAGCTTTTTTCATACTTTCAGCGTTTCCTCTGGCATTTTTGTCAGTTACCACATGCAAAACATATGAAACATCTCTCAAGAAAATCTTTCAATGCAAATTTGCTCAATTGCCGAATGTCATCTTTACCTATGCAAAAACTACAACAAAGTTACAAGTGCATAGCACACAGTTTTGGCCCTATCATTGTTTAAAGTAGTTCATTTTTAAGTTTAATTTGGCTCCTTTCAACATTAATGTTATGAACATCAATGTACACATGATATGCACATAATAAAGCTGTATTAGAATACAGTTTTTCAGAATTAGAATAGAGTTCTGGGTGTATTAATAGATAGAAATCATTGTTTTAAACCAATACAAAATGTGGCGTTAGTTTCTTGTGAGTGAAGCTACAAGTGGTAAACCTTACACCAGCCATTGATGCAAAAAAACAAAGATGTTCACACATCTATTCACAGAATTGATTAAAAGCTACTACAGTAAGTAAATCTACTACTGCATTCTATTCTCCAGTTCACAAATTATATGCTAAAGATCAATGACGTGCCTCACTGACAATGAAAAGGGCAGGCCACCTTGACAACAAGTCCTCAGACATTGGGGCATCGCAAACTACCTCATGCCTTCTGTATGCAAATTTATTTTCCATTTTTTGTTTTATGGTTTTCTGTTGTTTCTCTTCTTCACATCAGAAAGCCAAGATTTCTCCATGTCCTCAAGGATCTCTGAAATTCTCCTGTAGGATATGTGGGACAGAAGTTCATTTTCTGCTCTCCTTTCCTTTTTAGGCTGCTTCTGCTTTCCAGCAGGCTTGAACTTTAATGAGTTGACTTCCACCTCTAGAAATCTGAGTCTTCTTAGGCAAGTGCAGTAGTTTGATAGTTTTTTTAACCAAAGATGAATGAGACATTAAGAGATGTTTTAAGCTCAAGAAGTAGTAAGAGAGGGTAGTAGTTACTACTCTGAGAAGTACTAAGCTCAACTAACGCTCTTTGTACCAACCACAAAGTTCCTTTACAATTAATTGTACACTACTGGGTAAAAGGCAAATTTGTGAAATTTCAGCAAAGTCAGGCAGTCCACCAACTGAATTGATGGAAACTATCATTCCAGTCCTGTTGTCACGATCACCATCTGTTCCTGTTACAATCCTGTCAGTTCCCGGACTACATTTCCCATCATCCCCCCTGTCAATCACACACACTCACTCCACCAATCACCTGTTGCCACATACAGCCATGCACACTCCACACTAATCACCACACCCAGCTGATACGCATTATCAGGACTATAAAGGACACACACTCACACCACCAGTTTGCGAAGTCTTGATTACCCAGTGTGTCATTTCTGAGCGTTTCCTTGTTTCCTGTCTGCCTGTGTTTGATCTTGCCTGTTCCTGTTTATTGACCCGTTGCTGCCTGTCCTGACTCTTGCCTTGTATACTGTTCTGTGAATGATATCCGCCTGCCTCGATCTACTGCCTGTACCCTGACCACGTTCTGCCTGTTCCTTACTGTTCCTGTTTACCCCTGATCGACCCAGCCTGTACGACTATACTCACTGTAAATAAAAGCTTGCATATGGATCTCTGCCTCAGTCCCGCTCTGTTACACCTGTATGTAATGCCCTTACTTGTCACAGACTGAGCAAGTTGAACCTCATGCATGTCAGGGTACTTCTGTTTAATAGCCAGAGCTATTTTTGATTGAGTATGCCTCGGAACACTGGACCGAGAAGAAACTTCAAGCTCAGACTTGCTAAGACATGGAGAACACAAATGATCTGCAATCATCATCTGAGGCTTTGAGGCTAATGAGAAAGGCAGATATTTGAAACATTTTGTGTGCCTAACAACCTGCTTAAAGAAGCTGTGTTTGGCCTCGAATCAAAATGTACACTGCTTCACAAGTGGACCAAAACACCTTATTAAATATGGATAGTGTTCCAGGTAATGGTTTAGGGAGAGGCTTAATGCCAAGGAACAACTGTCGGTATCTTTGCCTGTACTTAGATATTTTGCTTTCCAGATAAGCAATTGACTCATTACTGTGGACAGAGGCAGTAACAAGCTTAGTGATGTCCTTAAGGTCCATAAGTACACGCCATGCTGGCTCATCTTCTGGCACTAGATGTCCAATCAAAAATGGCAACAACCTGAGCAAGCTCCAATTTTCATGGTCATTTCCATTCACTGATTTCTACTGGAGGTATAACATGTGGTCTTGTCTCTCCACTTGAAAGGAAAATAAAAAATGGCGCTATTCAATTCGTCTAATGTGAAGAGTCTTGTTATAAGCAGTGAGCCAGCTCTACTGGGACAATACCCTCAAATATGTCATGAGTCATATCTGGAGGATACAAAGAAATCACATTTCATGAGTTCGCCTGCCCATTCAGTCTGAATGGTTAATGGTAAAACAAATTTGGCTTGCTGTCCTCGAAGGAGGCTTGAACCCGAGGCTCGGCTTGAGCTCCGAGTTAAACCCCCCCTATAACAGTACTCCATAGAGGGAGAATAAGAGAAATAGAGGAGGAGATATGTTGGAAGAAATGTCGCTGGGATGACGGAGTGACTGCTGCTTATATACACTCGTAATAATGATTGACAGGACTGAATGTTTAGGCTCCTCCCAAATCTACGTTTGGAACTACATGAAAATGAGTTACTAGTGAGAACGCAGCTCTTCATCACTCCAAAACATTTTTTTTTTCCTGATTGCTGTGCTTGCTTAACATGAGTCTCATGAAGATCTTACACAATGTACCTGAATATCACAACTCTTTGTTTTTTGTTTTTTACAAAACCTGCAGCAATAATCCCCTGAGAAATTCTCAACAAAACCAGCAAGGCTGTGAGCACCTAGATTGTCTGCCACTACAGATTGTACTGTGCCCTTTACAGATGAACCCAACAGAGGGACATACACACCAATCTTCCTCTAGGATCTTGAGATCTTGTTTAAGTCGTTCCAAAATCTTGTCATCAGTCTTGCACAAAACTGACAAATAAATTGATGTTAAAATAGAAGGAGACCTGAGAGGCAAGTTAGCCAACACCCAATAATATACACAAATCTTGTCTCCTTTGAGACATGCCCAGAGTGTTACATGTCTCAAAATTGTTCACATTAAGTCCTAACCCTATTCTTGACTCAGAAAGAAAATCATTCTTCCTAAAATATGAACCATCTCTCAGGGACACGTATTCATGTGACACGCCAATATCCTGCTCTATTGAATGTCTTTCAAAAACTTTGTCAAAAATATCCTGTTTGCTTAACAGCTGTTGTAAGGACTTTAGGTTTGGGACATACTTGAAGTTGCGCTTTTTAGGGCATCAAGTATATATTAAATTGGATTAACAACATAGAATTTGTTCTTGTAATACAATTTGTGCTGATAATCACTGCTAAGAGAACCACCCTTTTCAATTATCTTTTTTCAAACAGCTTTTACAATTTCTTCAATTATGGATTCACCAACTTGTATATTTTGTTGATGGAATATTTCATGGACATGATCTGTAGACCAAATAATGATGTTCTCCTAAAACTCATCAATAGCAGCACTTGACATGCATGTCAAACACTCCAATTTCAAGAGCAGCAGCAATCTTCGCTCAATTTCAGTTGTAGACCCTCTGTTGCAGAATGTGATGATAGATTAACATCCACACCTCATCCTGATCTTGATTCTCAGTAAGAGCTTCAACTGCTGAAGAAGATTCTCTTTTCTTACAGTGACGACTTCAGGTTTAAATTCATCTGTGTGTGAGAGCAATGTTTTTGATTTTAGGGAGACTTCCAAGTTCCATAAATATTTGTTTGAAAGTTCTATCTTACAAACATAAAACTGACAGTCTCATTACGCTTGAGATTTGTGATAATACATTTGAAGTAATCCTTTTCCGAGGTCAAGTCATTACAAGCACAGATATGACAGGTTCTAATGAGGCCTAACCTCTGTGAAGTGGAATTTATTTGGGTACACAATTAAGGCATTCCACGTTTTAAAAGTGCACGGACAGTCAATGTAAGTCACGGGTAATGGATAATTTGAACAAAACGAGTGTGTTTCAGTTTATAATGTTGCAACAACTGAGATCTACTTGTCAAATGTTCTGCACAATGCTTACACTGCCTTATTCATGCAGACACTGAAAGAGAGAGTAAAAAAAACTAGAAATAACTATTTATGACAATGTTATGTTTGGTACAATACTTACAAACTAAAAATAGCCTTGAAAACAGAAACAGTTGCAGCTTAAATGGGACCTCTAAGTAAAAGAAAAAAGATGACATTAATAGAAAAATACATTAATGAAAAGAAATGAAAGTTAGCAGGGAAAAATAAAAAATAATCTAAATTTCATGTTCAATAAGTTCAAATCAGTGTTTGATTTTCATCAGTGATTAATTATTGTGCAGTATTCAGAACTGTCTTTATATGTAATTTTTTTAATTACATAATAAATGATAAAATTTTTTCAAAAAGTAATCATGATTTTTAATCCTCACACGTGCATAGTGAGGTGATGTGGTCATTTGCGAGGCAAATTAATTGTAATGTTAATATGATAATAATATTAGCTTAATAATAATATTTTAATGAGAAAAACAGGCTCATCAAAGGCTTCAGCTATCATCGTATCTGAGAGCACTGTCTATTTTCACAACACTACTTGGCAGTTTGTTGTCATTAAGTCAGAATTAATTACAATTACTGAATTTTTTTTTTACTGTAGACTGATTCTATAGTGACAGTTGCAGTGACACGATTATTTTACCAAATGGCGAATGACTGTTTTATTCACTTGTTCTGGCATATTGCATGTTGTGCTTTATCCTATGCATAAGTAATATGTGTGCACCATCTTAATATGACTAAAGTCATTTCAGCCACAGCAAGAGCTGGATGCATTTGTCCATAAGGAAATTCCTGGGACATTATTAAACTTCCATGTCTTATGAGAGAGGGCGCCCTCTGGCACGAGAATGATGAAACACAGATTGTGTTTTGTCTGTCCCCATCATACTGCTACGCTATTTTCCTTGCAGAGCTTCAGAGTTTACGTCCGAACAGCGGGTCAGTACATGAGCAGCACAATGGATGCGTGTGATGCTGAGTCATAAATCAGACATAAACACTGAAGCTCTGCAATGGAAATAGCGTAGCAGTATAACAGGGGTCAGATTCATTTGTTGAATAAAGTTGTTTTTTTTTTTTATTATTGGTTTTTGCGCACAAAAAGTATTCTCGTCGCTTTATATATTAAGGTTGAACCACTGTACTCACGTCACCGGTTTTAACAAGGTCTTTAGTATCTTTCTGGACCTCAAAATGTGCAATGACATTGCTGCCTATGTGTGATACCCTTAGATTTCATCAAAATATCTTAATATGTGTTCTGAAGATGAACGACGGTCTTACAGGTGTGTTTAATACTCCATGATAATTACATCAACCCTTTTTGGAAATAATAATAATAATAATAACAACAACAATATTAACTACCCATCTCTAACAAAATTTGAAACATTCGAGAACTATATTTCTTCAACTAAAATTCTGGAGGGATGTTGATGAATAAGAGGCTCATATTTCATATTAAAGGTATGGACTCTACACAATAACAGCTTAATCACAATTTTTTAAGATACAGTTCTGACAAACCCCCAGGTAATATGACATTATGTCTTGTAATAACAATCACATAAACCCCTTACTACACATCCCCCATTTTGGCAAGTGGACATAAATGACATACCCAAAAATAAAAAGGTTGCTGCTCATAATTTATTCTGAATAGACAAAAACCAAAATATATTTAGGTAACAATTGAGAGTTTACAAGACTCAGACTTTTTATTAAAAATATATGTAATTTAATATTTGTTTTTATGAATTTTTTTATAATTACTACATTGTATTATATTTTTTTATATATTGTGTTTTTTTTCTAAATTGAGTGTTTAGTTTTATTAATTTTAATAGATATTGTAATTCTGTGATTTTGTATTTTTTATATTTTTTAATTTAGATATTGAATTAAATTTTAATGGTAATTTTTGTTTTATGATATAGGTTAGTAGTAAAAAGATTAATAATGTATATTATATTTAATTTGTTTTTATTATGATAAATTAGATATGTTTTTAATGATGGATTTAATTTATAGTTTATTAAGGTATTGTTAATATATCTATATGTCATAATTTTTCTTATAATTAAAAGTTTTAGTTTAAATATATATATTATTTTTTTGTATGTTCATAGTATTTTAAGGGTTATTTGTTGTTATGTGATTGGAAGATGTTGTAGATTTAATTATAAAATATATTATGTTTATTTTGATTTATTTATGCTTTCTTAAGTTAATTATATAATATTGGTTTGATAATGTTGTTTTTGATTTAATTTTATGGATTTAGATTAATTATTATAGAGGTTTTATGATATTTGTTAAGGTTTATTGTAGTGTTTTATCTTTTATAGTATTTTTTTATTTATGTATTTGATTATTATATTTAGTGTTATTTTTTATATGGCATTTATAAATAGTATTTTTGATTTTTTATATTAAAATCTTTATTTGTGTTGGAAATAATTTTATGGATATATTTTTGATATTTTACCTAAATTGTATTGGTAAATTTATTATTTTTATTTGTTTTTTATTATGATTATTTTCTTGATATAATTATATTGAATTTTTGATATTTTATATTTATATGTTGAATTTTTTTATGTTTGTATTTTGTGTTAATTTTGATTTATAATTGTATTTTTGTATTTATAATCATTTATTTGTTTTTTGTGGGTTTTTTTAGTATTAATAATTATATTTATTTTGTTTTTTTTTTATGATTGGTTTATTGGTGTTATTTTTTATTAGCTTTTATTTTATAATGGTTTATTCATTTATATTTAATAGTTATTTTATAATGTGGTTTAATTTTGGTTTTATGTTTATGGAGATATATATAGGTTATTATAGATTGAAATATTATTTAATTTATAATGTTTGTTTATTTATTTTATTTTTGTTAGATTAAATTGTGGTTTTTGATTGGTTGTTAATTTATATGAGTATTTTTATATCTTGTATTATGTGGATTATTTGCCATTGATTTATATGATTTTTTGTATTTATTTTGTTTGAAATGTTTTTTTTTATATTTTATTAATTTAATATTTTTTATTATGTATGATGTGGATTATTATTTGTGGTTTGGGTAATATTTTTATATATAATATAGTATATAATTTGGTTTATATCTCATTTAATTGGTAATTTTTTTTTTTTTTTTGTGGAGAATTTAGGTGTTATTCTTATGTATGGAGATTTATGTTATTATTTAGTGTTTACTATTTTAATATTTTATTTGGAATATAGTGTGTTTTTTTATTTTTGTATTATAAAATTATATTTATCATTTTTTGGGGGGGTTTTTTTTGAGTTTTTTTTTTTTTTTTGTTGTTTTATATTTATATATTTGATAATGATGGATTATAATTGATATGTTATTTCTATAGTTGGTGTTTAATGTTATAATTTGTAAGGGTATGCTTTGGGTTATATTAGAATTTATTGATTTAATTTTGGTTGTATTGATTATAGTTAATTGTTTTATTTATGGTAATATTTTATATTAAATAGTTTTTTTGTGATTAATGGGGTTTTTTTTGTGGGATTATATGGGAATGTTTGTATGTATTTTTGCCATTTTTATATAATTATCTTTTGTTTATTTAATATTTATTGTTTATTATTTATAATATAATTTAATGGTATTATTTATTTATTTTGATTTATTTATTTGGGGGGTGTTATAAATTATTATATTTATAGTTATATCGTAATTAAAAATATAATAGATATTGATTGTGTTTTATTGTGATTGTTTATTGGAATAATATTTTATATATTTGTATGCTATTTGTATTAGTTGTGGTTATTGGGACTTTTATTGGTTTTTGATTTTTTTTAAGTTATTTTGTATTGTATTATATATACTTTATTTATTTATATGGTTGTTATTTAATTGTAACTGTTGTATGTAATTTTTATTATTTTGGATTGGAGTATTTTGATTGTTTTGTGTATTATTTTAGGGGATTTTGTTTTTTTTTTTTTTTATTTTTTTTTTTATATTTAAATACTTATATATAATATTTTAGTTGTATATATTTATTATTGGATATAATTGTATATAAAAATTTTATTTGATTTATTTTAATAATTTTATAATTTTATGATATATGAACATAATGATTATTAATTTGTTAATATATGGAATTAATTTTTTATATTTTATTTATTATTTTTTGGTGGTGTGTATGTTATTATATTTTATAATTTTACACTTTATTTGTTTTTTTATCTGGTTATATTGTTTTATTATTGTGGTATATTAATATGTATTTTTATTTATTTTTATAATATTTGATTTTGGTTTTTATTTATATATTTTTATTATAGATTTATATATTATTATTTTTATTGATGTAATTGTGGCTTATTCAATTATATTAATATTAATGTTAATATAATTTTTGTTTATTATATTTAAATAAGTGTATGGTGTATATGTAATTATTAATATGTTGATCTCTATTATTTTTTATTTTATGTTTTACCCTATTAATATGAAATTTTTTTATAGGTTCTATGTTATCGTCTTTATATTTTGTTAAATGATTTATGAATTTTTTTATATATTTTAGTAATTATAATATATATGAATTGTTGTTATCTATTTATTATCTTGTTCTATGGATATGTTGGATATTTTTTATTTTTATATGTATGGATTTTTTTCCGTTTTATTTTATTTATTGTGTAGTTATGTTAAGTATATGTGTATGTTGGATTGAATTATATAATAATTATTTTTTTTTTGGTGTTGTTTTTTGGGGTACTGTTATGTTATTTATTAGGATTTTACATGTATTTGTGATAATTTACTAATTGTATTTTTTAAAATGATTAATTGTATATTTTTATTTTAGGGTAGAGTATTTTATTAAATGGTTTATATTATATATATATGATGGGATTTTTATTTTTATTTGGATTTTGATTTATTCTGGTGTTTATTGATTGGTACTCTTTTATATATTAATTTATTGGATTTTTAAGTATATTAATTATGTTATTATTATTGAATGTGTATTATAATAACTATTTGCATGATTTATTTAAGAATTTATTATTATGGGTTGTTTATGTGTGTATATTAAAATGGTGTATTGTTAGTATTTTTATTGTTTGTATTTTAATTTTGTTTTATGTTTTATAATATATATTTTTGTTATTTCTTGGATTATTATTTATGGAGTTTTTAGTTTTTTATAAATTTATTATTGTTTATGAAATATATTATTTTTATTTGGAATTATTATATTATTGAATGGTGAATTTAAATATTTGGATGTTTGTAAAATTTATTTTTATTTAATTGTTTTAATATTAAGTAGATTTTATATGATATCTATTTTAGTATAATTTATTTATTATATTATTGCAGCGGTATAATTCTATCTTTTTTTTTTTGTTGTGTTTTTTGTGTTTTTTATATTATTGGTTATTGAATTAGGTTATTGTGAGTTATTGGTTTTTTTTGTTATATTGTGTAGTGTGTTGAATATTTTGTTTTGGAGTAAGTGTGTTTATTTTATATGTGGGGTATATGGTTATTATTGTTTTTTTATTTATCTGTGATGGTTTGTATTTTTTTATTATGGTGTTTGTATTTTTTTTAATTGTTATTTTGATTTATGTATGTTTAATATTGTGTTTTTTGAGATAGTTTGTATGATTGCGGTATTAATTAATAGGATATGTTATATAGTATATGAGTTTGTGTTGATATTTTTATTATTTGAATTAGTTTTATATATTATTTGTTAAATATTATATAATAATTGGTTTATAGTTATTTTTTTTTTAATATTTGATGTTTGTATATTAAATGTTTTTGTTTTATTTTGTGAATGTTTATTTGATATGTGTATTTATTTTTATGAATATTTATTATTGTTTGATATTTAATATTGATGTTGTTTTAGTTGGATTTAATTTTTATAATAAATTATTTTTTGAATTAGATCTTATTTGGATTTATGATAATTAATGGTTATAATTAATTTTTTTTATCATATATGAGGCAGTATCATGTTATATATTTGTAATTTTAAATATAATATGGTATTTTATTTCTATTGTTTATTTTATAGATTTTGTGGAATTTTATTAGGTTATTATTTTGAGTGATATTTTATTTATGTTTATTGATATTGGTTATTTATTATATGATTTAATTTTTTATTATTTATGGATGAAATATACTATTTATTTTTATTTGATTATTTGGATGGATTAATTAGTTTAATGGATTTTATTTTTGTATTTTATTAATATGTTTATTATGTTTCTTATTAGTTATGATTATGATTTATTAATGTTTTTTTGGTTTGTCGTTACTATTTTGATTGGGGTTTGTATGAATTATTGACTTTATATGGATAATAATTATGTGTATATAGTTGGTAATTGGTTTAATTCTTGTATGAATGGAGTATTTATTTTATTATTTTTTTATTTTAAATAAATATGAATTTATTGATAATATTATATTAAATTATTATAAAAATTTTGTATTTTTTTGGTTATAAACAGATATAAATGTATATTTATAATATTTTGGTATATATATTCTATATGATGTTTATTTGGTAATTATTACTATTGATGATTTTTAATTTTTTTTATAGTATTTTGTATTTTTCTTAAAATAATTTTTGGTAATAATTTATGTTTATATTATAATTTTTTTATATTGTTATGTTTTAATATTATATTAAATGTTGATGATTGGTTTTTTATCTTTTTATATTTTTAATTATGTTGGTTTTTTATTTATTTATTGATTATTGTATATGATTTGTGTTATAATTACATTTATAATTGGAATTATATGGTGGTAATTTGTACTATGTATATGGTATTTTATTATAATTTATTATTGATATGTAGTAGATTATCTTTGTAATAATTTATTGTATTTTTATTATAATATTATTGCGGTGTATATGATTATATAAGTATTAATTGAGTATTATTGATTTGTATTGGTGTTTGGTTATATTATTTTTTATTTAGGTTTTTATTTTGAAATATTGATTATTATTTAATTTTTGGAATGATTATTTGTTATGGTGTGTTTTTTATTAATGTGTAATTTTTTTAAATATTATTTTATTTTGATTCAATCAAGTTTTTTGGGTATATTTATATATTATAAGATTTTGCATTTAATCTAGTGGTAGGTATTATTTTATTATTATTTTAATTATAGTTTTATTTATTTATGGTTTATTGTTATGGAATAAAATTTATTTATCTGTTATAATATGAATTTTTGTGGTTAGGTTTTTTATTTGGAGTTTGTTTATTTATTATATTTTATGTTAGATTGAATGTTTATTTTTATTTTGATTATATTATTATTTTTTGTTTGTTTATATATTTGATTTGTTTATGATAGAGTGGAGTATAAATTATTTAGAATTGATTTTGTTGTGTTTGTTTTATTTTATTGTTGTTTTATATGATTGGTTGTATTTTTGTGGGATATATTTTATTTGTATTATTTTTTTTTTTGGTTTTATATTTTGGTTACTTTTGTTTTTATATATTTTATTTTAATTTATAGTATTGTTATTGATCGTGGTTTGAGTTATTTGGTATATATTGGTTATTATATTTGTTGTAATTTATTTTTTTTTATGTTTTTGGGAGATGTTGTGTGGTGTGTTATTATGGTATAAATATTTGAATTTTATCACTTTTTCTTCTTTGTTTTTTTGTGGGTTTTTATTTTTTTTTTTTGTTGTTTTTTTTTTGGTTTAATATTATTTTGTTGTGGATGTGTTGTCTATTTATGTTTATACAATTGTAAAATTTTATTTTATTTGTATTTATTTTTAAAGTTTTATTTTTTTGTTTTTATTGTGTATATAATCTTTTATTATTTTTTTTTTATTGTTTATATATTTTTCTGATTTTGGATGTTTTTTGGTGTTTTTTAGTTTTTTGTTATGTGATTTTGTTTATTATTTGGTTATTTGTATTTTTTTATTTTTTTATTTTTTGTTGATGTATTTTTTTATATTTTATTATTTGTTTGATATTAGGTTTGGCAAGTTTTTTTTATGGGGATTATTTTATATTATAGTTATTATGTAATTGAAGTATTATTTGAATTATTTGTGGATTTTTGCTTTATGTATTTGTTTTTGTGTTTGCTATTCATTAATTTTTTTTTTTTATATTTCTTTTTATTTGGATTATGGAGATGTATATAAATTATATTTTTTTAATATTTGTTAGGATATTTTTTATTTATTGCCATTTAATTAACAATTAATGTACACTATTCTTTGTTTAAGATTTTTTTGTAATATTTGTTTGTATAATTATTAATAAATTAATATCATTTTGGTTTGCATGATTTTAATTATTAGTTTGGTATTTATTGAAATCAACTGATTTATTTTATGGTAAACATGAGAAAGTTTACAAGACTCAGTTTTGTTATATGGAGAAACAGGTTGGTCGTTCAATTAGAATATCATCAAAAAGTTGATTTATTTCACTAATTCCATTCAAAAAGTGAAACTTGTATATTATATTCATTCATTACACACAGACTGATATATTTCAAATGTTTATTTCTTTTAATTTTGATGATTATAACTGACAACTAAGGAAAATCCCAAATTCAGTATCTCAGAAAATTAGAATATTATTTAAGACCAATACAAAGAAAGGATTTTTAGAAATCTTGGCCAACTGAAAAGTATGAACATGAAAAGTATGAGCATGTACAGCACTCAATACTTATGACCAGCACCTGTATATAAGCTCAAACATAAAAACAAAAAATTATGAATATATTTTTTAAAATATATAAAAATATCATGTTGGAATTAAATTGAAGCCACGAGTGTGGTCATGCTTAATTTCAAATCTGAGGGTGACTCTAAAACTATTAATTTTAAGAAGCATTTCTTATGATCATGTTGTGAGTTTTTAGAGAAGGCTGATAAGATGCTAATAAAATATTTTACATAATAAATAATATAATGCTAATAAAATATAATGTCTTGCGGGGAGAATAACTAATTCATGTTCTATTGTTCTCACTCTACAAACCTTTCACACTTCTGCCATGAATGAGACAATCTTTATTATTCTTAAAAAAATGGAAAACTGGAAAACATATTTCTAGTGTCAGTATCAGTTTTCCTAATGGAGATGATCCAAAAAAAAACATCACTCTGTGATTACCAAAAGTTAATGTCAGGTTGTAATTTACATGGGGAAAATGTGGGTTTTACAAGCAAGTTAGTTTATCCTATTTCATAAGCCCACCTGTGACACCTACCTAGAGGTGATGTGTTATTGGTTCTTGCGAGTTTGGGGGCGGGGAATGAATGAGTGCTGAGTCACAATGTGTCAGTGAGAGAATCATGATGAATCCGGCCGGGATTGAGTGAATTTTATTTACTTTGATTTGTGAAAAAATGTGAAGTAGTTTATTCAGCAGATCGCCATTTAACTTTATTTGTTTTCTCAAGATCTCATATTGGCTGTAAGAGAAAGATAAGCCATGTCTCAGTTTGTCATCTACACCAGACGAGTTATCAGTAACCACAAACGAAATATTGACTGACTATTTTGATACTGAGGTAGTGCACTGTGTGTGTCGTGGACTTTATATAGTTAAATATAATGCGCCTCAGCATCCAGGTACCGCCCTGAATCACCGAGGGGTTCAGGGTTCCCCTGGCAACGAGGGATGGGTGAGGAAGCACAGACGCGACTATCAGTGACGCACTGTAGCGATTAATGTTCCCTAATTCAGCAGGACTCGTCGCTACAGATTTCAGGTACACTTCAAGTTTGTTTGGCTCTTCGGAGTGAAGCAGCCTATTATCTGTTATTTTGTCGCCACGAACGGTACAGGCCTGCAACGAGAGGTGTGTGTGATTGTGTGAGAGTGAAGTGATCCCATGGGAGATAAAGTGTTTATCTGATAGCTGCTATACTTTTGTTAAGTGTTCAATTTATTTCTTTTCTCAAAAGGGCATCGAATGTACATGTGAATTGATCTTATTGAGCATTTGAAATTGTGTTGAGTTCATAGCCTATTTATGGACATTTGATATATTATTATCTGGAAAGTTATACTCAACGTGCTATATTCTTATTCATCTGTGGATTGTTAAAAATATCTAAAAGTGAATTATTCATAGAGATTGTGTTTAACTATATCAAACTGCCCTTCTATGACGTCATTCTAAAGTAGACAGTTATTTTCCTGTTATCATCCTTCTAGTTTCATATTTCCTAAATTTTCATTTCATTTGTTTTGGGTAGCGTGTAAACTGAATATTTATATTGTGGTAATTCACATTCACATAAAAAGTTTGGTTATAAGTAAACTAAGGGTGCGTTCACACTTGTCATGTTTGGTTTGATTAAAATGAACCCTGGTTTGATTGCTCAGTTAGTGCGGTTCATTTGAACATATGTGAACGCTGCCATCCGAACCCTGGTGCGCACCAAACAAGCGGACCGAGACCGCTGAAAAGATGGGTCTCGGTCCGCTTCCAAACGAACTCTGGTGCGGTTCGAATGATATATGAACGCAACATGGACCAAAGACATGTAAACGAACCAAAAACAGGAAGACGAGACCCTAAAATGGACAGAATCCTCAGCATGTCGGTTTTTCTCGTAATAGACGTTTAGACGTAATAGTTTGCCCATCACAGGCATCAGACGCACGTCTCCACACAGCAGATCGTTTGTGTGTGTGACGGATGGATTCCCGCCGCTGTTTTGACTACTTTACACATTTTATAAGCTCTTCACGAGTTCCCAGCTGGCCAAAATACCATCACATGCAGGCTACACACCGCTACGCACACACAACAAGCACATTTACCTCAGCAAACAGCATTGTTTTGGATGTTCGGTAAGTTCCGTCCCAAAATATGCAATACGTCATAAAATCCAACCAATCACGTTGTGAATGTATCCCTATTCCTGAAGGTTCGGTATCTTTTGGTTCGGTGATAAAATTGCCAATCTGAACGCTAACCGGACCAGGACTAAATGTTTTTTTTTCTTCTTTAGTCCGGACCAAATGAACCAAACGAACCAAACTACAAGTGTGAACGCACCCTTTAAGGTCATCTGTCACACACAAACAATCTGCTGTGTAGAGACACGCTTCTGATGCCTGTGATGGGCAAACTCACAACTATGACAAGAAAAACCGACATGCGTGAGGATTCTGTCCTTTTTAGGGTCTTGTCTTCCTGTTTTTGGTTCGTTTACATGTCTTTAGTCTGTGTTATGTTCATATATCATTCGAACTGCACCAGAGTTTGTTTGGAAGCGGACCGAGACCGCTGGAAAGATGGGTCTCGGTCCGCTTCCAAACAAACAAACACCAGGGTTCGGATGGCAGCGTTCACATATGTTCAAATGAACCGCACTAACCAAGCAATCACACTAGGGTTTGTTTTAATCGAACCAAACATAACGGGCCCTATCTTGCACCCAGCGCAATTGACTTTGTACACCGACGCATGTGTCATTCCTATTTTGCACCCGCGCAAAGCGCGCTTTTCCCTCCACAGAAGCACGTCGCTAAACTAGTGAATGAACTTGCGCTCCCTGGGCGGTTCAGCGCAAAAAAGGAGGCGTGTTCCGGCGCAAACAATCCCTGGTGCTATTTTGCTGTTCCATTAAACAATTGCGCCACTGACCAGAAAAAACCTAGTCTAAAGTCAGTGGCGCGTTGCGCGTTGTTCATTATGCTATTTTAAGGGCGCATGCTTGACCATAATGTATAGCGTGCACAACGCGCATACACTTTGCTCATGTAATCTACACAGATGCAACAGTTATTTTTGCAAATCATAAATTGTTACACTAAAAAAATATTAACACATGAGATGACGGAAATCATTGTGGTGTGCCACGAAGATGTGAAAAAACCTGTTTAACCGACGCTATTTTGGGTGGGTTTCTCCCATCCCCATACAACACAACTTCTCTGTCTTTCACTGCTCTTACAAGAACATCAGTCTCCTCGGCTGTGAACCGCTCCTGGCGTGCGCCTGGTAAATACGCCATAATAATAGCAATCCATAATGGAACTTGCGCACCTGCTTTTAAAGGGAATGTTGGATGACGCTCTGATTGGTTTATTTCACGTTACGCCCAAACCACACCTATGAATAATGAAGCTACTTCAGACCAACCCATTTTAGATTTGCGCCGGGCGCAAGAGCCATTTATCCCGCCGGGAAAATAGCAACAGTGCCGAGACCCGCCCACAAAGTTACTTGCGCTTCGTGCTTTGACACTTGCGTTTCAGATCGTTAAAATAGGGCCCAACAAGTGTGAATGCACCCTTAAAGGGTGTAAAGAGAGGTCCCTAATTATTAGTTGAAAGACTATAAAGTTCAAACCCGAGTGCTCACCCTAAGAGCTCAGGTACGTCACTTCTGATAGGGAAGAGAGCACTACATATACATATATATATATATGTGCGTGTGTGAGCATTTTTGTGACATATCAGGACACAAATTTGTATAATGACATAGGTATTACAAGGAGAGGGTGACTAGGGTAGTGTAGGGGGATAGAAAATACGGTTTGTACGGTATAAAAAACCATACAATTCACAAAAACAAACCTCTGTGTGTGTGTTTTGAGTGTCATATTTCATAAATCAGGCTTTTATGGCTAATATATGCAATTCATTGCAATTCAATAAATAAATATTCCCCAAAAGGCTGTCTCATATTTGACATTTACTTTAACATGAATTTTAACATTAAAAAATTATGTACGAATATTCAAGTAAAGTTGCTGATACAGTAGGCTTATATCCCTTAAATGCATACGTCGGGTCTTTAGTGACCCGGGACGTCATTCACTACCCCCTCCTCTCGTTCATTTTTTAAAGTTAGACATCAACCTTCTTGGTATTCCTCAATTCATTATAAAGAATATAACAAGAAAAAAATCATAAAATTATAAAAGAATGCCTATTTTTGTATTCATTTTTTGTAAAAATTGTATAGGGTCGCAAACGACCCGAGGTGTGTATAAGTGTACGTATATTTTTTTCTGCACAACAATAATTGAATCTTAGATGGGGAATAAGTGCAATTCACCTTATTCCACAAGGTGGCAATGTCTGATACACAATGCTGAAATGACGACTCATTCAGACAGAAAACGAAATAAGAAAAACATGAAATGTCTCAGCAATTTACTGCAGAACAAGTACTGAACGCAATCAAATATGACTGTAACTGTTACTGGATTGATCTGGTGAAGCTGTTAGCGATCGAAATATTGATTTTGAAGATGTTGAAAATTATATACAGTACAGTCCAAAAGTTTGGAACCACTAAGATTTTTAATGTTTTTAAAAGAAGTTTCGTCTGCTCACCAAGGCTACATTTATTTAATTAAAAATACAGTAAAAACAGTAATATTGTGAAATATTATTACAATTTAAAATAACTGTTTTCTATTTGAATATATTTCACAAAGTAATTTATTCCTGTGATGCAAAGCTGAATTTTCAGCATCATTACTCCAGTCTTCAGTGTCACATGATCCTTGAGAAATCATTCTAATATGCTGATCTGCTGCTCAAGAAACATTTAATGTGTACAATTGTACAAAATATTTGTGTACAATATTTTTTTTCAGGATTATTTGATGAATAGAAAGTTCAAAAGAACAGTGTTTATCTGAAATCTAATCTTTTGTAACATTATAAATGTCTTTACTGCCACTTTTGATTGATTTAATGCATCCTTGCTGAATAAAAGTATTCATTTCTTTAATTTCTTTTCAAAAAAAAAAAAATAGAAATTCTTACTAACCCCAAACTTTTGAACGGTAGTGTATAATGCTACAGAAGCTTTGTATTTTAGATAAATGCTGTTCTTTTGAACTTTCTATTCATCAAGGAATCCTGAAAAAAAGTACACAACTGTTTTCAACATTGAAAATAATCATAAATGTTTCTTGAGCAGCAGATCAGCATATTAGAATGATTTCTGAAGGATCATGTGACACTGAAGACTGGAGTAACGATGCTGAAAATTCAGCTTTGCATCACAGGAATAAATTACTTTGTCAAATATATTTAAATAGTACACAGTTATTTTAAATTGTAATAATATTTCACAATATTACTGTTTTTTACTGTATTTTTAATTAAATAAATGTAGCCTTGGTGAGCAGACGAAACTTCTTTTAAAAACATTAAAAATCTTAGTGGTTCCAAACTTTTGGACTGTACTGTAGTTTTGAGAATAAGTTTGAGATCGCGAATGGGCTCATATTCGTGAACTCAAACATAAAACTAGCCTATTATTTGCTGAATTTACTGGGAAATGAGCTCTGACGAGGACAGTGATGATGGCATAAAACATCTGGTCAAACTGAACCCTTTCAAGCTCCAAAAGGTAACAAAATATGCTTTTCTTCTGTAATTGTTATTCTAATATCAGAGGAGTTTTATATTATCGTGACAGGTAGAGATCCTTCAGTGTCAGATATAGGTCCGGGTCGATAAAGACCCGAATATGTAAGAATGATTGGCGAAACAGTCATGCATTTAAGGGATATTCATAAAAAGACATTATACTTACCGTTCAGCGATGCAAACACACCAGGGGAGAAAAAGGTGAGAAAAATGCAAGACACATTCTGTCATGCTTTATACACCAGTATATAAGCACATCCGTTTATGCTTTATAAACACAAAATATCGGCTTGAACGTACTTCCCGTTTCCACATTCTTCAAACGCTTACGCTGAATGTCCTACACCTTCCCTATTCTTATGGAAAAAAACTAAACTGGCGCCGCATTCGTTCTGTAAGTAGCATAGGGAAGGGCGTAGAACATTCAGCGTAAGCCACATTATTGTGTTTCTTGGGTCTGTGCTATTCTCTTCAAAGCAAACAAACCAGCGTGACTTTTTGTTACGGTTGTGTTATTTTAACTTATGAATTGAATATGTGCGCTAAATCTGCACAGATTACATAAACTTTGCCAGTAAATTGAGTGAACATAATTTGTGAAACATAACCTGATTTTTACCGTAGTTTACAAGTGTTCATTTTAAGCCATGTCATTATGAAATTGCATAATGCTTGTGTGTGTAAAAGCAAACTGTTTAATTACGTTATGACAATATAGTGTAGAACTCAACTAAAGTGGTATTCATTAGCAAAATGGTAATGTTAGTAGCGTTATACAAGTGATATTTGGAATAATAAGTATGTTTGATTGAGTGAGTGGAAGAAACGCTAACAACGTTAAAATCAAAACAAATCAGCCATGATAAAAGCTCCAACCCTAATAAAACACACCTGAATCAATTAATTAAGATCTTCATGAGCACTTGATAATCACAGACAGGTGTTGAGCAGGACTGAGCTGAACTCTGCAGGAAGGTAGATCTCCAGGAACAGGGTTGGGCACCCCTGATCTAGAGCATGTGCTTGATCTGAGTGTATGTGTTTTCCCCTTCAGGATCATCAATCTCACAATGGCTAGCCAAGGTATGAAAAAGTTACTAAAAAAAAAAAAAAAACATCATTGTGTGTTTGCTTTACAGCCACAGATTGATGAAATATAATGAGTGGAATTAATTCTATCATAGGTACAAAAAGAAGGCGTGATAGTGAATCATCCGACTCGAGCATAGAGTCACCGCTGACAACAGGCAAGTAAAACCTGAATCTGTCCACCTTTAATTTCCTTCAAAGTAGATGCAGAGCAAATATGCAAATTACTCCTGCCTCCACTCACTTGTACAGGCTCATCTACAAGTCAATGTATCAGAATGTTAATGCGTTTTATGTATTGAATGTTAGACAAAACGTAATTAATATGATTAGCCTTTTGTTTGACTACTTTATCAAACGGCTGCTAATAATGTTGCTAATGTTACAAACCATGTTCCCACTCACCATCTCAGTCTGCCTTCTAAAAATTAATATCCTTAGAAATGCTTCAAACATCATAGAACGTCAGTGGAGAAAGACATATAGTTCATCACAACATCTTAATATACATCATGTGCATAATTCACCCGCTATATTGCTAAATGTACCCAATTTTTCATAGCAACAGAAAAATATATCAGGATAACCTGGCTTCTCTTAAAGGAACACTCCACTTTTTTTTGAAAATAGGCTCATTTTCCAACTCCCCTAGAGTTAAACAGTCGAGTTTTACCGTTTTCGAATCCATTCAGCCGATCTCCGGGTCTGGCGGTACCACTTTTAGCATAGCTTAGCATAGTTCATTGAATCTGATTAGACCGTTAGCATCTCACTCAAAAATGACTAAAGAGTTTCTACATTTTTTCCTATTTAAAACTTGACTCTTCTGTAGTTACATCGTGTACTAAGACCGTCGGAAAATGAAAAGTTGCGATTTTCTAGGCCGATATGGCTAGGAACTATACTCTCATTCCGGCATAATAATCAAGGAACTTTGCTGCCGTATCATGAGTGCAGCAGGCGCAATGATATTACGCAGCGGCTGTGACCCCCTGTTTGCACAGGGAGCATGCCTTGCAACCATGGAGACATTTGTGAGAGGCGCTGCATAATATCATTATGAGAGTATAGTTCCTAGCCATATCGGCCTAGAAAATCACATCTTCATGTGTTTGTTTACAGAGTGGTGACAATGGGGAAAACATAAGTATTTCAAACTGTTTCCAAGATTGCGCACTTGTAAAACATCTACGATAGTACAATTAAAGGTGGGGTAAGCCATTTTTTCAACTACGCTGTCGGACATTGTTGATATTTGAATCAACCCAAACAAACCCACCTCTCTCTTCATTGCTCCGCCTCCAAAAATCACTCTCCAATCCTAACCACCTTGCTCCAAGTCGATCTCGAACCCTGGCCTGATCGCTGCTGGCCGGCGAGGCGAATGCACACTAAACACCTCATTCTCTAGCGGTCGTCAGTGTGCAGTGGTTTAACTGCACAACTCTCACTAACTGGTCACTGTTGCACACGCAATGCGAGAGTGGATTTCTGTTCATCACAGCTGACACGTGACAAAATGCTTCACAAAAATAAAGCACAGATGATGAACGAACGACAAGGAAGCACAAAAAATGAGCGTACAGTACACAAGAGTAAATACAAAGTGTTCGTTGTTAATCGCCAACAGCACAGCAGCTCCAGACAATCTAAACCCAGTGTTACTCACATGAGAAGCGGGATCAAAGCAGCCTCCACGTCTGTTTTCAGGCCTTCCCTCTTAACTCTCTCCAGCACTGGAAAGCTTTTCTAATAATAACGCTGGTCCTAAACGTCTTGCCCAGTCATAAACCTTCATTCCAGTGATATTCTTCTCATTTTCTCTTGCTCGTTCTCTCTCCTCAACCATCATACGCCACCTAATGCTGATTGGTTACACGTTTGTTGTTGGTGTCGGCCTGACTAACTTCCAATATTTTTGAAAAATGGATACCCCACCTTTAAATATCTATGATTTATATGTTTCTTGACTGCTTTTGAAAAACTGTCAATGGAGAAAGATGAGGTTTGCTTATATACTGGTGTAGTTACGGCACCTATCAGCAGGGGCTAACTGGATTACGTTCATCTGTTACATATTAGTTCTCTGAGCACATTGTAATATTTATAAATAAAAGTTAAAAAAAATAGAAAAAAATATTTTAAAACCCCTCTGTGATTCCCTTCTTTACTGCACACAGCTATGAAGATCATGGAGAATGTGAAGAACACCATCAATAGAGCCACTGATAACTCATATGAAGCTTCTATGATTCAAGACATCATTTCAAAGATAAATCAAATGGATAAAGTCAGCAGGAAGAAAACAACCATTGGGTTTTTTGGAAAATCAGGAGAAGGGAAGAGCTCCCTACTGAATGCAGTCTTGGGAAAAATGGATCTACTGCCATCTGGTTGCTTTGGTGCCTGTACAGCTGTTGTTACTCGGGTGGAAGCCAATCTGGAGAACTCCAAATACATAGCAGAGATCGAACTCTTCTCCAAAGAGGTTTCCTTGTTTATCTTATCATACCTTTAGTCAGAGTTCTTTATATAAAAAAAGCCTTATTTTCTATATTTTCTGTACCTCTGCAGGAGCGGGAGAAAGAACTCGAAGATCTTTTCACAGTTCTGTCAGATAAGGACAGGACTCATGAATTATTTGACATTGCTGTAGAAAAGATCACTGCGCTGTTTGGAGCTGGTGCAGAAAAGAAAACATTAGAAGAGCTCAAGAAAGATGACAAATTTGCTGAGACTGAAACCTTACTATCCACCAGTAAGAAAATCTCAAAAAGGAAAGTAAGTTTTTATGAGATTTAATATGTTTAACACTAAAGGTTTCATTACAGTATTACATGTATAATAATGTATTCTGAATTCTTGTTTGGCAGCGAAGTTAACAATTTCTCCACAGGTCTCTGAATTCACTGATGTTGTTGCTAGTTACATTCAACACAGTGAGTCCAGTCAAGGTGACTGGTACTGGCCGCTTGTGAAGAGTGTGACGATCAAGATTCCAGGTTGTCATGAACTCCTGAAACACATTGTGTTGGTTGATATTCCTGGAACTGGAGACTGCAATAATATTAGAGATGACAAGTGGAAATCTGTAAATATATTACTACACATTTCAAATCATTATAGAAACACAGTCTATGCTACTACAACCATGTCATCTAAATCACTGTTTCAATCTTGTAGACACTGAAAGAGTGCTCTATTATTTGGATTGTAAGTGATATCAATCGAGCAATCACTGACAAAGACCCCTGGGGGATTTTAAAGCACTGTACTACAGAACTGGGACCGGGAGGAGAATGCAAACGCATTAACTTCATCTGTACAAAGACTGATGATATCAATCTAACAGCCTATGTGAGGTATTGGTTAAAATTACACATATGAAGGGGACATATAAGCATGATATTAGTAACAACACCTCTTAATACAACATCTGTTTTAGTCTTGTTATGTTGCAAAGGTCAGGATTTCAGAAATAACAATGTGACATTTCTTTTGAACATATCTTTTTAGATCTGCAAGGTTACTACAGATCAACTCACAGGAGACAAGGTTTGGAAAAATAGAAATGTTATAGCAAACATTGTTCCCTGAGAAAATTTACTGATATACTCATATCATTGTAACTGCAATTTAATTAATTTACTGAGAGGAATATCTGCTCTACAGTATGATGCATTATCAACCACTAAATCAGATTTTAAAATACTTCTATATTAAACAACTTATTCTCATATATTGGTGTATTCAATTATCTTCATGATCAGGAAAAAGTATGCATACTTCATAGAAATGAACATGCCAAGAAGAGAGTCAAAGAAAAGTTTGAACAATCCCATATTAAGGTTTTTGTATTTCCTAATTCTCTATATTGTTATTAGTATTTTGAATGGTTTTTACTTAAATATGCAACCTGGTCTCATGACGAAAACGTACCTGTGGGCACGTTTTCGCGAGTCGCGAAATACGTACCGGTGAGTACATATCGCTGCAGTTTCGCTCTGAAATGTCCACTGAGCGGCACCAAAAGCGTCTTTTTTTTTTTTTTTTTTTTGCCGGAGCAGATAATAGGGTGAATGCGGTACGTTTTTATAACGTTGCTTTTTAGACGAATCGCCGCGGTTCTCGATTTGACATTTGCGCTCCGTTGCGTTTTAAAATAACTTCCCACCGACACTACACCTAAACCTACCCGATAGTGTTAACAAAAGCAAACGTGACGTAAGAAGCGTCCGTTTTTCAGCTCGTTTAGATCTCTCTTTGAGCTCTCTTTTTTTCTTTTTTTTCTTTTTTTGCTGTCAGTCGCCTTTCACGGGATTCGTACCCAGGCAGGGGGAGTCGACTACCTCGCCGTAAGTCCGACTCCGTATCGGCCGAGCTACCGAGCAAGCTTGGTTACGGCCCAAAAAAGTGAAACGCGTAGAGCCGGAAAGTCCAAAGTACGTTCGTTTACAAATCGGGCACTCCGGTCAGATGCGTTTTGAAGTCGTGACATGATATTGCGCGAGGAAACGCCAAAACGAGTCTTTACGAATCCATAATCCGACCCCGGCGTCGTCGAAACCGTGCGTGAAAACGAGCAAAAGCGCTCATCGACGTTTTGCTGGCCTCTAGCTTTCGTTTCTGTCGGAAACTGCAGCGAGACGTACTCATCGGTACGTAATTTTGTGTCTCGCGAAAACGTGCCCACTGGTACATCTCTCCTATGAGACCAGGTTGGAACATCTCGAGTGGCATTTAAATGAATATGTAAATATGTGCTGTGAATTTTCCTTTCAGTAACAAAATAAATGCAGTGGGAAAAGTGCAGTTGTGAAAGAGCAGATCATAGTGATGTGGATATGTTTGCACCAGATCTGCAGTTCAGCTCCCCAGTCATGTCACATACACAATTATACAGATTGCTTTAAATCAAGCAGCTTTACAGTATTAAACATGAAAAAAACAAAGATAGTGTCAATTTCTTTTTTTTTTTTTTGGGAAGCTGTTTCGAACTCCGAACAAACTTAGTTTTTGGCCTGATTTTGTTCTAAATAACATCACACCAGTTTGTTCTTTGATTTCTATTGAAGAAATTGAGATAGAGTAAATAGATAGTTCTGATAGTTAGATCTCTCTGCAATCACACATTTCATTTTGATCTACTAATTCTTAATGAATTTAAATATTCTTTAAGTTCTTTTTTCTTTGTAATATGAAGACCAAGAATTTAGATTTTATTCTTGACTGAGAATGTCAGTGCTTTGTAGGTTATTGAACTGAGAGCAGTTCACACTTGCTTAGATATAAGCCAGAAACTCTTGAAAAACGGTATGGTATTGATAACCTTTAGAATCTCTGATTCATCCTATAAATCAACATTTTAATGTTTTTCTGTATGTTGATTTCTATGCTTTTTTTGGTGTGGCTGTGTGACGTCAAAAAAACTGCGTCGCACTCCTGCTGCATCTGATGTGATTCGACTGAAGAAAGGTTTGTGTTTGTATTCATTTGAAGTGTTTAAATTAATGCAACTATTTCAGACACTTTATAGACAACTGTGAATGTATATATAATAACAAGAATGAATGTTGTCTTTGTTAGTAAAGCGTATTTACACTTGAGTAACAGAAAAGGTGCATTTCATTCTCCTTAAATAGAACCAAATGTAAACAAACAAACACGTGAAATGACTAACATAAACTAACTGCTGATGTTTATCTGTTTAAATACAAAATATGACTAAATAAAGAGCTTGTGTAGTTTGTTCCTTTATTGATTTGCAATTCTAGTTTTCTAATGTTTTTAGTCTAATCAGATCATTAAAGTTCATTAACTCACACTCTGACTCTCTTCCCAGTAAACTGAACTACTGAACTAGAGCATATTGAGACACACCCAGAGATTTAGTGTGGATTTATTTTCCTTTTTATGTTGATTATTATCATCTTAAACAGGACAAACACACAGGAAAAACTCCTGGTGAAGTGACTGAGACATACTATTATAAAGATGGAGTTTAGTAAAGAGAAAAATGAAGATGTAAGATTGAAGAAACAATCAGTGTGAAACAAGAAGATACTGAGGAACAAACAGGTCAGTTTCATTCTCAAAGCTGAACTCAGTCATTTGATCTTTATTAAAATGTCCAGCTCTTTTAATTATTTGGTTTTAATTATTTGGGTCACCTCATGTGGACAGACATGTTGAGATGCCAAAAAAAGCAGGCAGAGATACGAGCAAAGACAAATATCATCCGGTTGAAATGACAAATAAAGCTGTAAATAATCTGTATTAGGCCATGTGTCCATCAAAAACCGATGGACCACCTTGTTCACATCAGTGTTAATTTTGACAGCAAATTTTAAGTCATAGTCTTTTGACTAAAATGCCATTTAGTTTTAGTCATATTTTAGTCACTGGAAATTGTTTTAGTTTTAGTCTAGTTTTAGTCGACTAAATCTACAGTAGAATTAGTCGACTAAAATCTAATTTAGTTAAATTGTAAGCATTAAGCATTTCCAATAAAAATGCTTCCACAGATCCAATACACTGATATAGGTACATCTGATATTCCCCAAACTGTTTATATTCACCCAACTGTACTTTGCTCACCAAAGCAGACGGCTTTTGACCGTTCAAGTGCAAAAACACGTGAAACAGCAAAATTCAGTACTTTTCAGGGATTGACACACTTATCATTGAGGTAGGCTACTATTATAGATTTCATTTAAAAAAAAAATATTAGATTTGATTTTTAGTTTTTCCTGCTTTCATTGTAATTTTAGTTAAAAGTTTTAGTAATTTTTTGTTTATGTCTTTTAGTTTTTGCTTTTAAATGTCTATAACTTTTTATTTTGTTTATTTTAATACCTCAGGTTAAGCTAAAGCTTAGAAACTAAGTTTACATTTTTATAAGTTTACATTTTTATATATTTATCTTTTATTTCAGTTAATGTTTATTTAAAGTAATGAAGATTTCTTTGGTTTTAGGTTTAGTTAACTATAATAACTACTTTAATAACTATAATACTTGTAAAATATATTGAATAATGTGTCAAATAATGTTCTTAGTCTTTCCTTCCTGTGACAGAAGATACAGTAGTTTACTATGAATTAAACAGAAAATAAATTAAATACAGTTTATTGTTTAAACAAAATAACAATAATGACCAGGAAAAAAATAATAATTATAAACCATCCCGAAATACACCGTGACTCTTATTCTGAAATGTCTGCAGTCTGCACTGTGCTGCTCATGAGGGAGATAAATATGCATTCTTTCAACCGTCTAAAACATGCTACCATATAAACATCGTGTAGTAAACATTGTCATAATTCATCAACATTAGCTTATAAGCAATCGGATGGCATAAATGTGCGCTATTCATTAATTGCGCAGCAGTCAGATGTGCTGCTGCACGAGCCTGTAGAGCGCGCAACAGCGCCGCGTTTCCCGCGGTTAGATCAGCACATTACAATTCAAATGTGCGCATCTTCCACACAGGACAGCAGTCCTGACTGGATATCTTCCCAAATCGTCCCTCTCTTTCATTTTCGTCTCGTTTTTATTCGTTGACGAAAATTAGAGTAGATTTTAGTCATAGTTTAGTCATTCAAAACGCATTTTTATTAGTCTTCGTCTCGTTTTCGTCCGTGAAAAAATGTCGTTGACGAAAATTATGACGAAAATTATTCGTCAACGAAATTAACACTGGTTCACATCAAACGCACGCTCAGTAGGGGGTTCATCTTTTCTCTTGCTGCATTGACAAAAGAATTGTTTAGGCTAATGTCTGTCTGTGCACGACACCAGCAGTACACCTGCGTTCAGCAGAGGTTGTACAGTACTGTGTTCAGTAGCTACTCGTCTACTAGAGCTCCTGTATGGTGCACACATATTTACGTTTATTTTAAGTTTATTTTTTATAAATCCCGATATGTGCATGGAAAACTGAGTACACACGTTTCAGTGCCTTTTTTGTGCACTGAATGTGTTTATACATCAGGCCCTGATTTTCTGGCACATTGGTGTTCTCGGTTTCTTGAAGATGCTCTATGAATGATATCCTTTTAATTTTTGGTCTATAAAATGTCCCTGTTATTAATTTACTCAGATATGCCCTGTTGTTTTTTCTATTTTTGTTATTTTAAAAGTGTGAAACTGCGTAACCAATGAGGTTCATTCTAGGTTCATTCTTGTGTGTTATGCAGCACATTTGACCTTCCGGAAGAGGTTTGTTCATGTGTGTTATTCAAGTTAGGTTGATATTCTACTTATGTTCGCTAATCAATGTTAACATGCGAGCCTAAATTAAATCTGTCCATTATAAGAAGCGCTTGATTTTCTTCAGAAAATCTGGACTAAACCGCTCGATTCATAAGGATTCGTTTTCCGATCTCTTTATGAAATTTTTAAAGCGTCAAAGTGGTCATTACAAAGGCAGTGAATGGAAGGAAATGACAGCATTCTGTCATCAAAAATATTGTGTTCCAGAGATGAACAAAAGTCCTATGGGTTGGACCGACATGAGGGAGAGTAATAATGACAGAATTTATTTTAGGGTGAACTAACCCTTTAACTCACCTGACTGAAGGTTTCTAGTAACCTGAAGACCTTGATTAGCTGGATCAGGTGTATTAAATAGGGTTGGAGATAAACTCTGCAGGACAGTGGCCCTCCAGGAGCAGAGTTTGAGACCACTGGTCTATAGACTATAGTAAGATAATACTCTCTTGGCCATAGACGGTTAAATCCTAATACATGTCCAACACCTTGTAAGAGCATGTAGCTGTGATCAGCATGATTGGGGACTCTGTTTAGGTGCAAACCAATGAACAACCTAAAGTGTGATACAAACAAAGGCTTTATTAACTATACTAAACACTTTCACTTTTCTAACATAAATACACAAGCATACAGTTTGAGTTTGATGTAGCAAGAAGGTTTAGACTGAAGCAGAGTAAAGAATAAATGAATTAAGTTATTCTAATATTTGATATTCATTTATATACACACCTTAAGAGGTGAGTGAGCGAATAAGGAGTTGTACTTTCAGAAGGAAAGTTTGCGATCCTTTATCTTCTAGTGGATGTTTTATATAAATTAGATTGGGTGTTGAGGGAAGAACTTTCAAGATTCTTGAAACAGTAATATGTATCCGAGTAAGCAAAACATAATTTAAACCACATTTGCCTATTTCTATTATTTCCGTTATTGTCGTTATTGCATCACGCCTCAAAAACGCGTCTCGAGACCCTCGCGTTTTATGCTGTTTTTTTAAAACCATTCCTGAGCGCTGCGTCTCGCGTTTTTAGAAGCAAAGATGCGTTCTGTGTGAATGGCCCCTTAAGCCGAGTTCAGACTGCACGATTTTAACCCCGATTTTGGCTCGTCGACAGGTTTTGAGAAATCGCCGACAAATGCCCGAAATCACAGGCAAATCGGTGCTCGTTCACGCGAGTGACAATCACACAGTGTGAATGAGCAAAGACGTGATCTGAGAGAATCGCAGATGAGTCACCAACGCCCGTGAGATATTTGGCATGCTAAATATCTGGACCTGTCTGCGATTCAAAATCCTACTTTGTGAAAAGTGTTCTGACTGAAAACTACATCGGCGATGACCGACAGCCAATGAGAGAGCAAGATACAGAGCAGCGGGAAGTTCGGGGAGGAGTTATAGACCACTCTCGTTGCAGAACACACAATCCTTGTTCCTCGTGTCTCCCCAACCATTTCCTCCTCCATATTCTTCTTTTCTTTTTCTTGTTTTCACTGTAAATCAGCGCACAGGCAATTCGTATTGCAAGCTTCTTGCGGGCTACCATTTTTAATAATAATAATAACTCCGGTCTTGCACGCGTGATATTGCGTTGTTTCCTTGTCGCATCTCGCGTGTTTGGTTGTGAAACGTAGTTTGCATGCCAGACAGAGTTGTCGGCGATTCTTCCTATTGTAAAGTCATGCAGTGTGAAACCTTCTGTCCGATCCATCGTGCAGTTTGAACACAGCATAATGCTGGCCAAGATAGTCATGCAGTGTGAAAAGAACAGTGACCCAACTACTTTGAAAATCGTGCAGTCTGAATTTGGCTTTAGAGTTGCGCCTTAGATCACGTGCCCGGAGCAGCTGCTGTTGCACAGTGGTGGCGCTGTTTTGAAAACTAGTGTAAACAAACACTTTGTTTCTAATGTAGTACCAAACTTTATTCATCTTATTTTAACACTGTATATTATGCAGTGGACGATGTTAAAGCGGTTCGTTTAATTGTCAATTGTGAAAATTGCTTAATGTTAAATGGCATAAATGATAAATACAAAGTTTTGTCATAAAACTCTAGATGGCACAGGCTAATAGGTCCTTTAACTCAACCTTGTAATTCAGGGTCAGGTCAACAACAGTCCTGTTATAATGCCTAGTGAATTACTAAGCATTTATGCAGCTGCAAGCAGGCGATGTAGTTGCCATAAGGATACAGAGACAAGCTTTGCTGAACTCTTTAAAGTGATATAAGCTTTCAGTTTTGGCTAATGATCTACTGAGTATCTGTGCACATGCTTTGGAGAACGTCAGTCATAGCGATCTCACACTGCAATGAGTCTCCTTTTTACACTCATGTTGTTAAAGCAAATACCTCAGCATTTTGAGCAGTAAGTGATTTGACTGAACACTTCTGACACCAACGCTGAGCACTCAGGATCACCTACATGTCTGGGATTGGCCACACCGCCCACTGCTATCAACATTATTGTTATGTTGTCATACCCATTACCATGCCAACACTCCAAAGTTGTTGTGACAGAAATACACATATCTGTCATGAAACTCTAGATGGTGCAGGCTAATAGGTCCTTTAACTCAACCTGCTCATAATCACATCGTTATCTATTGGACACAGCTGATTGGTTTCTGCTGTATCAGTAGCCAATGAGCTTCTGTGTTCAAACTTCAAATACTTTGGTAGTATTGCCTTAGCAGTGCATGTGCTTCAGAAACCCTCCTCCTTCCCCAGTTCCACTGTGTAGATCTGCTATGGGTAATTCATGTACACTAAATTGAACAGCAGCAGCATCACTTACTTGCTAATGGCAGAGTGTCGTGTATGTATTGGCAGTAGCAAGTCCCGTACTTGCTCTGCAGCAGTAGCAATAACCTGCAGCAGCAGCATAGCAGATCTATTCCGCCATGACCAAACATTTCAACTTTGTCATACCCATTACCATGTCAAACACTCAGAGAGTTGTCATCACAGAAATCTATTAGGCACTCTATTAGTGAAAGTGCTCTTCTTCCTTTTTAGTTTAAAGAGTCTTAAAGTATGTTCCGCTCAGAGCGTTTAGTGCAATGTGAGGTGGTAACGTCGGGACAATCGCCAGGGCATGGTAAAAGAAAACCATGCCTAGTGTGAATACACCCTTAGCGTCTGTTGCTTGTGCCATTTAACTGAGGTTAACTTTATTTGTCTTTTTTGCCTTAGGCCTGATACCGCTGAAAGAGGAGAGTCAAGATCTGAATGACATGAAAGAGAAAGATCTGAATGAGAAAAAGCAGGATTTCATAACTGAAGAAAAATCTTTTAATTTCTCACAGACTGAAAAGACTTCCTTGCAAAAAAGAGCTCAAAATACAGAAACTAGCAGTCAGTTTATCTGCAAACAGTGTGGAAAGAGTTTTTGTCAGCATAAAAACCTTGAAGTCCACATGGGAGTTCACACGGGGAAGAAGCCTTACACCTGCCAAGAGTGTGGAAAGAGTTTCGAACAGAAAGGAAATTTTAAAATCCACATGAAAGTTCACACTGGAGAGAAAACTACACATGCTCCCAGTGTGGAAAAAGTTTCAACCATAAAGGACACCTTAAAGTCCACATGGGAGTTCACACTAGAGAGAAGCCTTTCACCTGCCAACAATGTGGGAAAACTTTCAAATGTAAAGACAACCTTAAAGTCCATATGATAGTTCACACTGAAGAGAAGCCTTTCACCTGCCCTCAGTGTGGAAAAAGTTTCAAACGAAGAGGAACCCTTAAAGACCACTTGAGAATTCATACAGGAGAGCTCCCTTTCTCATGCCAACAATGTGGAAAAAGTTTCAAAATGACAGGACACCTTAAAGACCACATGAGAGTTCACACTGGAGAGAAACCCTACACATGCCCTCAGTGTGGAAAGAGTTTTGGTTACAAAGGACAATTTAAAGATCACATAAGAATTCACACTGGAGAGAAACCCTACATATGCCAACAATGTGGAAAGAGTTTCAACCAACCAGGAATCCTTAACACACACATGAGAACTCACACTGGAGAGAAACTCTACACATGCTCTCAGTGTGGAAAAAGTTTCAACCATAAAGGACACCTTAAAGTCCACATGGAAGTTCACACTGGAGAGAAGCCTTTCACTTGCCAACAATGTGGAAAAAGTTTCAAACGTAAAGTCTACCTTAAAGGCCATATGATAGTTCACACTGAAGAGAAGTCTTACACCTGCCCTCAGTGTGGAAAAAGTTTCAAACGAACAGGAAACCTTAAAAACCATATGAAAATTCACACAGGAGAGCTCCCTTTCTCCTGCCAACAGTGTGGAAAAAGTTTCAAACTAAAAGGAACCCTTAAAGACCACATGAGAATTCACACTGGAGAGAAACCCTACACATGCCCTCAGTGTGGAAAGAGTTTCAGTCACAAAAAACAATTTAAAGCCCACATAAGAATTCACACTGGAGAGAAACCCTACAAATGCCCTGACTGTGGAAAGAGTTTTGGTCACAAAGGACAATTTAAAGATCACATGAGAATTCACACAGGAGAGAAGCCTTTCTCCTGCTAACAATGTGGAAAGAGTTTCAACCAACCAGGAACCCTTAACATGCACATGAGAATTCACACTGGAGAGAATCCGTTCATATGTTATCGATGTGGAAAGAGTTTTAAATATAAAGGAACCTTAAAGTACCACATGAGCCTTCACTCAAGGTTCACATAAGAGTTTTCGTTATAGAGAGGACTTGTCCAGCCCTGAAAGCCCTGATATACTCACTGCAAAGTTCTTTTCCAGTCTTTGCTTAGTAGTAGCAGACTGAAGTGAACGTCTCAAGTGTTGCATTTGAATGAATATGGAAATATGCACTGTGCACTTTCCTTTTAGTAACAAAATAAATGCGGTGGGAAAAGTGTGAAAGCCTTGTTTGCAGCAGATCTGCAATTCTCCCCAGTCGTGTCACATACACAATTATACAGATTGATTTAAATCAAGCAGCTTTATAGTATGAACATGAAAAAACAGATACAGTGTCACTTTCAATAGAATTACAACTTCAATTTCTACTATGAAGCAGCCCTCATTAAAAAAGTTGGAGCCCTAAAGCACACCTACCTATTACATAATCACCACTGACCAATAGTAGTTTGACCTGCCAGTGTCTACCCACCAGAACTTTTAGGAAAGTTTGAACTCCAAACAAACTTTATTTTGGCCTGATTTTTTCTAATGACATCTCACTATTTTTTCTTCGATTTCTCTTGAAGTGTATCAACAACTTTATTGAAATGTAACATTTATTACATTTCTGGAGGTTAACAAAATAGAGCAATTTCAATAATCACTTATGTATTGGTTCTGGAGGAAAACATCTTAATTTTGCTCAGTGTTAAAAAAAAAAATACAGGTACACATGAAAGTCGTGCAAATGTTCAACCTATTAATGTTTTTTTTGATGTCATTACTCACAGAAATACCCATTTTTACATGTCAACTGCAAGTAAAGTAATAATAAATGCAATGAAACATGCAAAGTTTTAATATTAAATTTCCTATTCATCAATAAAATAAAAATTAAGCATGGATAGCAAGATTAGAGATAAATAATTAATATTAGCAATGCACCAGAACTATGCTGATACCGATACTTTCATATTTGGTACTCGTCGATACGATACCTGTATTTTCATTGCGTTTGTAATTTTGAAATATATTAGAGAAACCAAAAGAATATAGATCTTATTTATTGGTTTAATTTGTTTAACAACTATGTATTTCCTTCAGTTATTTTCATGCTTAATATGCCTGATAAATGTTTTGTACAAGCTTCTGTTACTTTCACTGTTCATTCTGTTGCTCTATCATTGTATCTTTCGTTTAACTCTTTTCCTGCCATTGACAGAAATCTCTGTCATTTATGAGAAAACGCTTCCCCGCCATTGACGGAAATTGGGCTTTCAGTGTTTTCACTGTTATATGGTAGGGGGTGCTATTACACTTCTTCTGAAAGATTACTAAATCTCCTGATCAAAACACAGGTGAAGAAGCAGAAACAAGCGATGTAAGCATATGCATACGTAAAATAACGCGATCAACATTAAATGGCATATAAATTAAAACTAATGTTACTGAATGAAATGTCGACCCAGGAGGAGCTATAGGACTGTGAAGCTTTAGAGGTCTTGATGGACCTGCTGATACCAATTTTTTTCTGATTCAGATTTTCTTTCTAAGAACTATAATTGACAGCAGATACAAACAAAAATCTATTTTTCTTCAATGAAAATTTTTATTTAAAAAAACAAAAAAAAAAAACAAGTAAAAAGTCAGCAACAAAATAAGAACAAATACACAAATTGCAAACAACAGCACAAATAAATACAATAGTATAAAGAGAGATATGAAAGTTTTTTTAGGTGGGTTTAACAGTAATGTTCAGGTAAGAAATACTACATGAATGGAAGTAATAAAATGTAAAATAACACTGGATAGTCTTCAAAAATTTAAGTTACAAAAGAGTCAGAGAGAAAGATTAGGGGTTCAAGGACATATCAACATTCTCCTCTATAAGTTGTAGAGACCTGAAACTTTGAGGGCTGGTAGTACTCACACCACCTACAGATTTGATCTCAACTACTATTGCGAATTAGTCCTAGGTTTTTGGCCTGCTCAGAACCAAACCAGAGCAGCAAAATTCTTGGGGCCAGTTGTTCAAAAGTTATCTGAATGGATGCAACAAGATTCTCGGGGGCCGGTAATCTCATCAGATTTCAGCTATCGGATTGGATCAAATCTTGAAAATGGGTTGTTCAAAGGAAAAAAGGATTCTGAAATCAGATTAGATCACAAAATCCAATCATGGTTTTGGTCTGGATAAATCTTCAGTTTGTGTTGTTCAAAACATTTTAGTAAGATTGGGATAACTTTGATCCAAAAAATCTGGATTATTCTGATCCTGTCAGAAGGGTGGATATCAGGAACAAAAATAAAACTGGTCAAAAATACATTATTTTTATCATGTCATTTACACACATTTTTTAAATTTTGTTCTTGATTTGTTTAACTGTTAAAGTAATAAATTAGAAGTAGACATTAGGCTACATATGTAGCCTTTCAGTAACCTGCTGTAAAGTAAAAAAAGAGATTTTGGTGCCATAAAATAATCCCAAACAGCTGTAAATATCAAACAAAATGACCAAAGGGATTTTTTTATCACTGTTTGTAAGCTACATTGGCATGATCATAAGAGATGAACCAGTCAAAAGTTATTTGCCCTAGTTATCCCAAGGCAATACAAAATGTGGATGAGGGGAAAGGTATTTACAATATTTACAATCTGTAGGGACACGGGCAGTGATTAAATAAAAGAAATGCTTACATCCTTTACATCCCTTGTTTATGCTTTATACTTGTGACATGAGCTCTTTGTCTTCACCTGTAAGGACAGGCTCCTAAAATACATATAAAATTACAATGTTACATTTTTAGTCAGACTTGATGACTGCAGTGAGACACAGTACGATCTCAATAAAGAATCCAGCTGAAGATTCAGAGTCTCCTGGTCTTCATCTGTGTTCGCTACAGGTGTAACTGGATATTGTGGGGATTTTGTTCTCAGATCTTTTAATTTCACTAATAATATACTTCTATGCCTGGTTTCACAGACAAGGCTTAAGATAGTCTCAGACTAAAATACATGTTTGAGCTGTTTGAACTGAAAGCAACTTGCTCTGACTCTTAAAATGTGTCAGTGGTGTTGTTTTGTCTCACAATATCTCAGAAGTTACTTAAATGTCCTAATTGATCTAAGGCCTACTCCTGGCTTAATCACCTTGTCTGTGAAACCCATAGACAGTAAAAGAAATGGACACAGCGACCCATTGGAACTCAATTGAGACAAGTGAAGCCCATTTTTAGCGATTTTTAGCACTTCCGTTTCTGACGCGCAGACTCAAACTAAGCTTGATGACGTCAGCAACCTGTCTGACAGATATAAATCTTCTAGTAGCTGTGCGTGCAAACTGCCATCGTTAATCTTGCAGAGACGGCGAGCTTGAGCGGGGAGTTCTTTGGCGTGAGTGAGCAGGAGTAAGTATTCTGATTAATTATTTTGTATAGTATTTTAAAATGTAACGCCAGTACGCCATATTAAGTTAATGCATACTATTGCCTGCGAGCTTCTCCTCCTGTCTGTACGGTAATTTCTCTACTGTGCGACAGAGAGTCGAGTGGTTATGACGCAATCGTTAGCCTATTTTTACAAAAACCGTTTCTACGGGGCCATAATGTAACATAGAAGGTAATGGAGCCCTTTATACATTGTCGTGTGTCTTTAGAAATAAATAATGGACAAATGGAGTCTTTAAACGCCTCAGATGTAAAGTTATTCGCTGTCAAAGTGACGCCAAAATGAATGGGAGTCAATGGGATGCTAACGCAAGTGAAGTTCTGCTACAAGATGGCGGCACGCGGCCGACTTCAACTTCCGGTCGACTTCCTTGGGCACTGGTGAAACCCTAGAGATCGTGTGTTTCTAATAAACCGGTTATTGCATCTTTTATTTAGAAACTTAAAGGAATAGTCCACTTTCAAATAAACTTTTCCTGATAATTTACTCACCCCCATGTCATCCAAGATGTTCATGTCTTTCTTTCTTCAGTCGAAAAGAAATGAAGGTTTTTGATGAAAACATTCCAGGATTATTCTCCTTTTAGTGGACTTCAGTGGTCTCCAAACGGTTGAAGGTCAAAATTACAGTTTCAATGCAAATTCAAAGGGCTTTAAACGATACCAGACGAGGAATAAGAGTCTTATCAAGCGAAACGATCAGTCATTTTCGAAAAAAATGTAAATGTATATGCTTTATATAAACAAATGATCGCCTTTTAAGTGCTTCCGCCAAAACCACATTTCCATATTCTCCAAAAAGCTTACGCTGTATGTCCTACGCCTTCCCTATTCAACTTACAGAAAAAAATGTAACTGCCACTGCGTTCGTTCCGTAAGTAGAATAGGGAAGGCGTAGGAATAATTAATTTAGAATAAATTATTTAAACCATTTTAATTTAAGTACTCCACTCAAAATCCCACATTAATGTAATATCCTTCACAGTCATGCACTTTAACCAAATAAATTTGAAATTTGATTTTATTTATTGCCCCAAAATTCTGTGGGGAAATTGAGATAGAATAAATAGATATTTCTGATAGTTTGATCTCTCTGCAATCACACAATTAATTTTGATCTTAATGAGTTTAAAATATTCTTTAAGTTTTTTTTCCTTTGTAATATGAAGACCAAGAATTTAGATTTTATTCTTGACTGAGAATGTCAGTGCTTTGTAGATTATTGAACTGAGAGCAGTTCACACTTGCTTAGATATAAGCCAGAAACTCTTGAAAAACGTTATGGTATTGATAACTTTTAGAATCTCTGATTCATCCCATAAATCAACAATATGAATGTTTTTTTCTGTATGAACACTTCTATTAGTTTTAACGTGCAGACAGGACTTTTATTTTGATGTGGCTGTGTGAAGTCAAAAACCTGCGCCGCGCTCCGGTATCTGATGTGATTCAACTGAAGAAAGGTTTGTGTTTGTATTCATTTAAAGTGTTTAAATTAATGCAACTATTTCAGACAGTTTATAGACAACTGTGAATGTGTATATAATAACAAGAATGAACGTGGTCTTTGTTAGTAAAGCGTATTTACACTTGAGTTACAGAAAAGGTGCATCTCATTCTCCTTCAATAGAATCAAATGTAAACAACATGTGAAATGACTAACATAAACTAACTGCTGATGTTATCTGTATAATCTATTAAATGATTTGCAGAATATTTAATAATACAAAAAATGACTAAATGAAGAGCTTGTGTTCCTTTATTGATTTGCAATTTCAGTTTCTAATGTTTTTAAGTCTAATCAGATAATTTAAGTGTATTAACTCTCACTCTGACTCTCTCACCAGTGCACTGAACTACTGAACTAGATCTGATTGAGACACACCCAGAGATTTAGAGTGGATTTATTTTCCTTTCTGTTAATTATTCTCATCTTAAACAGGACAAACACACAGAAAAACTCCTGGTGAAGCGACTGAGATCCACGTTACATTATAAAGATGGAGTTTAGTAAAGAGAAAAATGAAGATGTGAAGATTGAAGAAACAATCAGTGTGAAACAAGAAGAAACTGAAGAACAAACAGGTCAGTTTCATTCTCAAAGCTGAACTCAGTCATTTGATTTTTATTAAAATGTCCCGCTAAACTGAAATTAATGATATTTTTGAATAATGTCATATGAGTGTCTTAATTAAAGTGGATCTATTTGTTCGGGTCACCTCATGTGGACAGACATGTTAAGATCACATGACCAGACAAATGCTGCCTTCAACCTGAGAAGATCCAAATTGAGATGTCAAAAAAAAAAAAAAAAAAAAAAAAAGGCAGACAGCGATATGAGCAAAGACAAATATCATCAGGTTGAAATGACAAATAAAGCTGTGAATTATCAGCATAGGCCGTATGTCCACAAAAAATGCTTTTTCCTGAGGCCAGATTATTTTTCCAATTGTTTTTGATGGGAGTGCCTCATTTTTAAAATGCCAGCAGTGTGACAAGGTGCTGAGCATCTATTTTACACTCAGCACTTTTTTTTTTTTTTTTACCGGCTGCTGATATTTGAAAAATATTCAACTTTGGGTAAAACGCAGCGCTCGTCACTGTCACTTTTTACTCGGCTGTCTAATCACAGTGGTTGCTTCTTGTCATCTGCTTGTACAAGCATAATGACGAAACAAAATTTAAAATAACAGCCAGGTCAAATACATTACATTGTATTGATATATTTAAATAGAAACAATACAGAAACAAACTATCTTTGAAATGAGATTCTAATAATACACAAAACAGTTCAATCTCTTTATTTAATTTCTTAAAAACGATTATATGAAGAACAGGTGGATTAATTTTGTGAAGAGCCATCTTGATAAAGAGCTGACAATCCCCACCAACACCTGCCTCTGCAGTGATAATTTGACACTGAATAGTTTTACAAACTGTCATCAGAGACAACTGGGACTCACTGATAATTCGCTGTTATTGGTAAATGAGGCTGAACGACTATATCCCGCCTCAACCTTCATCCTCCCATCCCGCCGACAACTGATGACATGGGGTTGGACAGACTATCTCCTGTCCCGGCTTTCATCCTGGATCTGGTGCCATAGTAGGCAGTACGTGCCCGCCAATGAGTGTAAACTGCCTTGTGTGCTTACTGGCCAGCCTCCGCCTCTGCTCAGCCTAAGCAACAGCCTCCACCTAGTCAGCAGAGGGCTTGCCACAAGAGAGGCGTCCCGTCCCCGGCCAAGCCTGCTGGCAAGAGGATGAACAAACGGCCCTGAGACAGGCAACCCAGAGGTAGAAGGGTTTGCTCTCCAGGAGATGGTGACACCACATGCACCACTGCTCCTATTTCATTGTACCCAAGAAAGGCGGTGGTTTACGGCCAATCTTGGACCTGCTTGGACCCTTCACAAGCTCCCGTTCAAGATGTTGACGCAGAAGCGCATTTTCGAATGCATCCGTCCCCAAGATCACTCATCTCAGTATAGCAATATAGTTTGGAAAAAGCCAATATGGCATGTTTACTAATGTAAATTAGTAATATGCAGGCAGAATATGCAGGATTCATATATAAACACTCATTTTGTGGTTTTATATTCACAGACACTAGTCTATATCACAATTAGAATAAAGAACTTACCATTTGCAATTGTCAGCTTGATCAAGTTGATCCTCGAAAAGAAATTGAAACCGGTTACGCTCTTCCTCTGAGGTAAATCCTTTTAGAATTATTCCTAATTTCAAAAAGATGAAAAGTACAGTAGTCAACATTTGAAGTGGATCAAAAAAGTTCATCAAAGTTGTCCTAAGAAGAAGGCTTTAAGACAAATTTGATGAAAGGTTTTGATCCACTTCAAATGTTGACTACTATAGATGAATCCAACTAAGCTTGATGCATTTTTTCGAGTTGATGTAGCTGTTGAGTCATGGATCGCCTCAGAATTTGAATGCTGTTTGCTCTCTGTGGGCATGGCCCATCACAAACGACTGATTGATTATTTCGATATGACTTGACATTTCAACGTTTCATTAGACATATGTCTAATGTTTGTGTGATAAGTATTCTTTAAGTTAGTTAATTTTCTAATAACTATCAGAATGGACTTTGAGTTTGAGACCACTGGTCTATAGACTATAGTAAGATAATACTCTCTTGGCCATAGACTGTTAAATCCTAATACTTATCCAACACCTTGTATGTGCATGTAGCTGTGATCAGCATGATTGGGGATTCTGTTTAGGTGCAAACCAATGAACAACCTAAAGTGTGATACAAACAAAGACTTTATTAACTATACTTAACAAACTGTTCTAAAATAAATATATAAGCATACAGTTTGAGTTTCCTTCAGTCTAAACATTCTTCCTACATCAGAGTAAAGAATAAAAAATGTTAAAAGTTATATCAATTGTCGCTTTAACTATGAACGATTTTACTTCTAGGAACTCCTTTTGGGGGAACTAAAGTAGCTCCAGTACTGTCTAAACCAATACTATAGGAACTATCAGTGACATAAGTGTACATTGATTGATTGGTCAAACGCATGTGAAACACTGGCATTTTTAAAAAAGCTGTGTAAACATATTTACTTCACAAACATGGAAAACAGCAATAATGGCATTTACCTGTTGTGTGCAGGGCTGTGTTCTTTTCCTCAAGGAAACTGTGCCTAGTGTCTGATGCTTTGTGCCATTTAAACTGGGGATAACTTTTTTCATTTGTCTTTTTTGCCTTAGACCTGATGGCGCTGAGTCAAGATCTGAATGACATGAAAGAGAAACAACTATATGAGAAACAGCATGATTTCATAACTGAAGAAAAATCTTTTAGTTGCTCACAGACTGAAAAGACTTCCTTCAACCGAAAAGGAGACCGCATGAGAGTTCACACTGGAGAGAGCCTTTATGCCTGCCCACAGTGTGGAATAAATTTTACTCGAAAAGGAAACTTAAAAAGGCATATGGGAATTCACACAAGAGAGAAGTTGTATACCTGCCAACAGTGTGGTAAAGTTTTTAACCTAAAAAGAAGTCTTAATTGCCACATGAGCGTTCATACTGGAGAGAGAAGCATTTCACCTGCCCTCAGTGTGGAAAAAGTTTCAAGGGAAAAGGAAGACTTAATTACCACATGAAAATTCACACTGAAGAGAAGCCTTTTACCTGCCCTCAGTGTGGAAAAAGTTTCAAACTAAAGGGAACCCTTAAAGACCATATGATAATTCATACAGGAGAGCTCCCTTTCTCATGCCAACAATGTGAAAAAAGTTTCAAACTAAAAGGACACCTTACAGACCACATGAGAATTCACACAGGAGAGAAACCCTACACATGCCCTCAGTGTGGAAAAAGTTTCAGTCGCAAAGAACAATTTAAAAACCACATAAGAATTCACACTGGAGAGAAGCCTTTCACCTGCCAACAATGTGGGAAAAGTTTCAACCAAAAAGCAATCCTTAACACACACATGAGAATTCACACTGGAGAGAAGCCTTACACCTGCCCTCAGTGTGGAAGGAGTTTCAAACTAAAAGGACACCTTAAAGACCACATGAGAATTCATACAAAAAGTTTCAACCAAACAGCAACCCTTAACATGCACAGAATTCACACTGGAGATCCGTTCACATGTGATCTGTGTGGAAAGGGTTTTAAATATAAAGGAACCTTAAAGTACCACATGAGCCTTCACTCAAGGTTCACATAAGAGTTTTTGTTATAGAGAGGTCTTGTACCAGCCCTGAAAGCCCTGATATACTCACTGCAAAATTCATTTCCAGTCTTTGCTTGGTGGCAGCGGACTTTAATTGAACATCCCAAGTGGCATTTATATGAATATGTAAATGTGTGCTGTGCATTTTCCTTTCAGTAACAAAATAAATGCGAGGGAAAAGGTACTCGTTGATACAATACCTGTATTTTCATTGTATTTGTAATTTTAAAATATAAATTTACTTAAGTTATTTTCATGCTTAATTATGCCTGATAAATGTTTTGTACAAGCTTCTGTTACTTTCACTGTTCATTCTGTTGCTCTATCATTCTATCTTTCATTTAACTCTTTTCCTGCCATTGACAGAAATCGCTTCCCCGCCATTGGGAATTTCCGACTTGCAGTGTTTTCACTGTTATACAGTAGGGGGTGTTATTACACATCTTCTTAAAAATTACTAAATCTCCTGATCAAAACACAGGTGAAGAAGCAGAAACAAGCAATAGCCTATGTAAGCATATGCATGTAAAATAATGTGATCATCAACATTAAACAGCATATAAATCAAAACTAATGTTACTGAATGAAATGTCGACCCAGGATGAACTGTGAAGCTTTAGGGGTCTTGATGGACCTGCCGATACCATTTTTTGCTGATTTAGATTTTTCTTTCTTAAAAATAAGAATTAATAGGAGAATTAAGAATTACTACAGGACTGGAAATAATCAAATGTAAAATAAAGCTGGATAGTCTTCCTTGTAAAAATTAAATACAGATTAATGCTTACAATTTAAGTTACAAAAGTTATTCAGTCAAGAGCAGAGAAAGCGCGTATTAACATTCTCCTCTAAAAGTGATCGGGCAGACCAAACCGTAAGTCGTAAAGACCTGAAACTTTGAGGGCTGGTAGTACTGACACTAGCTACAACGTCACCAAGACTCACCCCGATCGGCCTGACGGGGGCGCTACAGTGGTGAAAAGTATGAAATCGCTCATAACTCTTAGGGAAGGATTTACTAACAGATTGCGCTAGTGCAAACCTCTTTTGGTGTTAAGCTACTGTCAGGATTTCCTAAGACACGCAGTACAAAATTAGTGCTGAAAAGGTATGATGATATGAGTTGTTTTTGCAGCTGACCATATTGCATATGCATTTGTAGGAGTTTCACTTTCAGACGAAAAATTTATAGGAGGAGAGTATTTAAATGAATCACGCAACACAATTCATTAATGTTTGCACTAGTCAATTTACTGGTATTTGCGCCATTATGAGGAGACACCGCAGAGAACAGAGAGCACGTGGTAGAAGGAAGAAAATATTTTCCACTCGTATTAATTTCTTTGGAATGCCAGAGGAAGATGTTATCCGTATATTACATGTAACAAGTTGCGCATGTGTCAACCTGCAATGCTAATTTGCACTGCTCTTGGTAGATTGCATTGGTCATTATGTAAATGATCTGACTGCGTCTGTGTTCTTTAAATTGCGCATCAGCAGTAGATCGTGTGCAAAACTTTCCACTCCCATCTGCTCATTTGTGGAATTGTACACTCACGCTAATTTGCCCATTTAGTAAATTTGGCCCTTAAACCGTTAGGCGTAGGCTCGAGTGTGTTATATCATTGGAATCCTTGACCCAAGATGGACAAATTTTGTCTGTCATTTGTCCTCAGATTTGATCTCGCTCTGGTGAAATTTTCAGGTATTTTGGATTTTTTGAAAAACCTTTTGCGAAATAGTTTTGGCCCAATCGGAATAGCAAAACATGGGATTTCTAAATCCAGATCATTCTGATCCAGATGTAACGATGTAGCGGTTCGTACAGTTATTAATCAATTTATGGATGAAATATGAATATAATAATTCATAAAGCTTTATGAATACATTATGATTCATATATCGACCCAACGGGGAATTAAACATATATTGTGAATCAATTACAACGAATTATAATCAATTACATATATGATTAGTTCTGGTTTAATAATTATTTAGAGAAACTGTTCGTTTGTCCAGCAAACTAAGTCCCTCACAGAATATTATAAACGGAGTTATTCTCTGGCCAAGAGAATATTCCTATTATAGCATCAAAGCATAAAACGATCGGAAAACGTTAAAGTGACTTGGTCTTCAGTTGAAAGAACAAACAGAACAATCGAGCGTGAATAACGTTTTAATATATGCAAACTACGAATACAGAGGTTATACGTCTAAATATATATACACAAGAATATACACACCTAGGTACAAGAGTGGAAGTAGAGAAGGAAAGAGAGAAGGCAAGTAGCAAACTCACAAGCAGTCCTAAGCCAGCACGGAAATCAGTTTCATCATCTAAGATTGAGAAACGGCAGTATACTTGCATTGGTTGTGCGTGTCGAATTTCAGGTTAGCGCTGGTGCAGTTCGTTGGCTTCCTCCGTTCCGCGGGAAGGTTTGAACTGAGGACTTGAGAGTGAGTTTCGCTGGAAGATGGCGGTCCCGAAGCTGAGCGCGATGGCAGCGCGTGGTCACTGGAGACATCCGGGAAAGACGTGCACGAGGTGCTCGTGAGACAATCGGGAGAACACACAGGAGAATCCTGGTGTTCCTTTTTATGACAGATAGGCCGACACACCTCCTTGAGGTGGAATGGCCAATGACATTGATGCAAAGTTGGCGGGCAAGCTCTTTCTTTGTTTGGTCTCCTAGCTGAATTTGCATACTTAATGACTATCAGATCGGATTTCGAGATTGAGTACGTTCTTCACAGTATCATTAAACACATAGAAAAATGCATTTGTCAGCTGTGTGACATATCTCAGTGAATAGCTCATGTCTGGAGCTTTACGGAGAGATCAAACTCGATACATCAGAAATGCGTATAAAAGAAGTTATGGTTTACAAACAGAATTCTATCATTAAAATGCACACTAGCACAAATACACTCATTTAAACACTAGGAAACATGCATACGCTTCAAAATACAGGGTGGGTATATGTTGGCATAATTGTATTTTACATATACAGTCAAAAATGTATGTTGTGTGTTTCTGTATGTGTCTGTGTGTGTGTTTTTGTGTGTGCCTGTGTGTGTGGGTGTTGGAATGTGGATCTGGTCAGTCTCTGGGGTGGGTGCTCCTTTTGAAGTCACCAAAGTGAGGAAGTTGGAGTTTTCTGTTTACCCTCACAGGTCCACAAACCTGCCGAAAGTCACAGCGCGTCCGGCGCCGATTTAGTGATTTATAAACAAAGTTCATCAGGTTAAAAGCGTTCTGAAAACTCCAAAGTTTATTGACTCTGAACGGATCCATCCAGACGTTACACAGATTAAACTTCTTGAACAACTGTTCCCAGGAGTCTGAATGTCAATAATTATCAGTAACTTGTGAATGGAAATATTTATTCACCAAACTAGACACACATACAGTGGGTACGGAAAGTATTCAGACCCCCTTCAATTTTCACTCTTTGTTATACTGCAGCCATTTGCTAAAATCATTTGTTCATTTTTTTTCCTCATTAAGGTACACACAGCACCCCATATTGACAGAAAAACACAGAATTGTTGACATTTTTACAGATTCATTAAAAAAGAAAAACTGAAATATCACATGATCCTAAGTATTCAGACCCTTTGGTGCTGTCCATTTCTTCTGATCATCCTTGAGATGGTTCTACACCTTCATTTGAGTCCAGCTGTGTTTGATTATACTGATTGGACTTGATTAGGAAAGCCACACACCTGTCTATATAAGACCTTACAGCTCACAGTGCATGTCAGAGCAAATGAGAATCATGAGGTCAAAGGAACTGCCTGAAGAGCTCAGAGACAGAATTGTGGCAAGGCACAGATCTGGCCAAGGTTACAAAAAAATTTCTGCTGCACTTAAGGTTCCTAAGAGCACAGTGGCCTCCATAATCCTTAAATGGAAGACGTTTGGGATGACCAGAACCCTTCCTAGAGCTGGCCGTCCGGCCAAACTGAGCTATCAGGGGAGAAGAGCCTTGGTGAGAGAGGTAAAGAAGAACCCAAAGATCACTGTGGCTGAGCTCCAGAGATGCAGTCGGGAGATGGGAGAAAGTTGTAGGAAGTCAACCATCACTGCAGCCCTCCACCAGTCGGGGCTTTATGGCAGAGTGGCCTGACAGAAGCCTCTCCTCAGTGCAAGACATGAAAGCCCGCATGGAGTTTGCTAAAAAAAAAAAAAAAAACACCTGAAGGACTCCAAGATGGTGAGAAATAAGATTCTCTGGTCTGATGAGACCAAGATAGAACTTTTTGGCCTTAATTCTATGCGGTATGTGTGGAGAAAACCAGGCACTGCTCATCACCTGTCCAATACAGTCCCAACAGTGAAGCATGGTGGTGGCAGCATCATGCTGTGGGGGTGTTTTTCAGCTGCAGGGACAGGACGACTGGTTGCAATCGAGGGAAAGATGAATGCGGCCAAGTACAGTGATATCCTGGACGAAAACCTTCTCCAGAGTGCTCAGGACCTCAGACTGGGCCGAAAGTTTACCTTCCAACAAGACAATGACCCTAAGCACACAGCTAAAATAACGAAGTGGCTTCACAACAACTCCGTGACTGTTCTTGAATGGCTCAAGGTTTAATCTCAGATCTCAGACCAAAATACATGTTTGAGCTGTTTTAACTGAAAGCAACTTGCTCTGACATATCTTAAAATGTGTACAACTGAAGAAACCGGGCTATGACTTTAATCTAGTGAATCATATTCCTTTATACAGCTAAAAATATTTTAAACAAAACTGCTCATTATTAATAAGATCAAAGACAGACCATATGTTCATTTCTATTCAGTCCTTTGTTACTTTTCAGTATGTACCTGTTATTGTGGGGAGAAAAAATTATGTTGGTAAATCAATGTCCAACCTTAATCAATGGAAATCTTAGAGCTTAATAGGGAACTTGTTTATATAAATAAACAACTTTATATACAGCTTTATATATATATAATATATATATATATATATTCATTTTAGCACAAATTCCAAATCCCTATTTTTTTTTAAAGATAATCAAAGGAAATGTAATCTACAGTTAATTACCATTTAGAAGAATTATTTTAACCATTTTAATTTAAGTACTCCATTCAGACAGACTAAATGAGTTATATTAAATACCAAATAAACTAATATTCTGTGGAGAAATTGAGATTGAATAAATGGATATAGTTATAGTTAGATCTCTCTGCAATCACACATTTAATTTTGATCCTCAAATTCTTAATGAGTTTAACATATTCTAAAGTTCTTTACAATCCTTTGTAATGTGAAGACCAAGAATTTTGACTTTTTGACTTTATTCTTGACTGAGAATATCAGTGCTTTGTAGATTATTGAACTGAGAGCAGTTCACACTTGCTTAGATATAAGCCAGAAACTCTTGAAAAACGGTATGGTATTGATAAATTTTTGGAATCTCTGATTCATCCCATAAATCAACAATATGAATGTTTTTCTGTTTGAAGATTTCTATTAGTTTTAGCGTGCAGACAGGACTTTTATTTTGGTGTTGGGGTGTGACGTCAAAAAACTGTGTCGCGCTCCTGCTGCATCTGATGTGATTCGACTGAAGAAAGGTTTGTGTTTGTATTCATTTAAAGTGATAAATTGAGACAGTTTGTAGACATCTGTTATTATATACACACATTCACAAGAATAAACAGTAAAGCGTATTCACACATGAATAACAGAAAAGGTTCGTCTCATTTAGTTAATGTTAATCAGTTTTCGGAGCTTTTGAACCAAATGTAAACAAACAAACATTTGAAATGAATAATATAACTAATTAACTGCTGATGTTAATCTGTGTAATCTAATAAATGTAGTCTATAGAAAATGTAATAATACAAAATATAACTAAATATAGAGTTTGTATAATTTTTGTTCTTTTATTAATTTGTAATTCTAGTTTTGAGTGTTTTTAGTCTAATCAGGTCATTTAACCCAGAGATTTAGTGTGGATTTATTTTTCTTTCTGTTTTTTTTTCTTTCAGAAAAACTCCTGGTGAAGTGACTGAGATCCAGGTGACACACCATTATAAAGATGGAGTTTATTAAAGAGGAGAGTGCAGACATAAAGATTGAAGAAACATTCAGTCTGAAACAAGAAGAAACCGAGACACTAACAGGTTGGTTTCACTCTCTTAAAGCTGAACTCAGTCATATACTCGCACATTAATCATTCGCTTTAGTTGAAACATGAGGGCGTTTTATTGGGATAGTTTGTCCCTGTATTTTAATTCCACTGTAGTTAATTTGTGGCTAACTTTTAGCCTATTTTTTCATTTGTTTTTCAAGAATGAATTAATAGCCTAAAATGTTCTCCCATTTTAAGTAGATTGTGATTGGCAAGTTTAAAGTCCCCGTGAACCGCCATCTAACAAATGAATTAATTAGCTCAAATTATGGGTGAAATCTATCAGTTTTCCTTATCGATTATAAAAGGAAATTATTCCTCTGGCCATGAGAAATAATTTCCTATTCTAGCATTAAAGTGTAAAGCAGTTTGCAAAATCGAAACGTAGAAGTGACTTGATTTTCTGAATTAGCAACAGAAACAATCGAGCATGATAATGGATTTAATATATGAAACTACGAATACATAGGCTATACGGCTAAATATACCAAAGAATAAAATACAGAAGCAAAAGTAAAGACAGGAAAAGAGAGAAGACAAAAAAACTCACAGACAGTCCCATAACCCTGTAAAGCCCACTGTTGCAGAATTACAACATCACTTTCAACAATTTTTAAAAAAGGCTTGCAAATGTTTTTTCTCTCAAGACCACATTTACATAGTTAATGGGTTCTGTTGTTTGTCCTCAAAATGCTATTGGATAGAATAAGTGTTTATAGGTCCAGTCATCTGGCCATGAAGTTACTCTACCTGCAAACTTCACGTCAAGCTCATCTCCTTTTTTTACATGACTGGATTTGTCAAGATTCAAGTAAGTAAATTTCCTTACATATTTTTTTTTTTTGTGTTTATTACAATGTCTATAACACAGATATATTTAGTTATTTTGGAAAACATTAATCAAATTTGATTTAGAGCTTGTTAAGTCCATGTTGTAATTCTACAACGTTGGGCCAGAGTGGTAGTCAAAATAGCCTGTGCTCCTACATGTTACATAAGGACACTGCACTTCTCACATGGTCACAAATTGAAATTTAAACTGTTAGATTCATTGTAACTAAGTTCTAAATGTGCTTTTCTGTTAAATTTGTACTTAGTTTAGTTTAGACCATAATTAAACACAGGAATAAACTGTATGTGGGATTTAAAACTCCATCATCCAGAGCAGTGAAACTCCCTGTATCTATGTAGTTTATTTGTTTTTTAACTTCTAAATGATCCTGAGATTTTTTTTGAGTGTTGGCCAAGTAGCAGTTTATAGCATTAGGAGCTCTGAATGATTTTGGGGGATGCCTTTTGCATTGTTCAGGGACAGGTGTGAATGGTCTTGAACATGAACCTGTAAGTGCTCTGGGGGGATGCATGTTTCCTTTAGTATGATAAGTAGAGAGCATAATAGGCCAGTCAGACAGTATTGTTTGAATGTAGTAGTGGAATTTTGATTAGCATTTGCATGAAATTATAATACTTTGATGGAAAATACTTAGATCTCTACCCTTGATACATGGACTACCACCCTGTATTCTTTCAGTTTATCTACTACAATATAAGACCCATTTGTATTATTGTTTATTGTATTAATTTTTTACTTTTTCCATTTCAGAATGCCAAGATGTCATCGGAATACCCCCCACTGGATGTACGCAATGACATGATTGCACATTTCCCAGTAAAGAAGAGAGGACGCTGTAGACACTGCAATAATGGATACACAAATACACTGTAAGTGCAAAGTTCGCCTGTGCTTCTCAAATGAAAAGAACTTAGGGACAGTCTTAGGGACTATCACTGTAAAACACAGACTTCATTCAAACCACATTGAAAGTGATAGAAGAAAAAGTTTTATATTTTATTAATAAATGCTTTTCATAAAAAATATGATGTTGTGTGATTATTACTCATGATATATACTGTTATGGGGCTAAGTAAGCAATCAACCCTGCAAATGAATGCTTAAATGCTCTGTATATCTGTTCAGACAAAGTGAGTACAAATACAGAAATTCTGCTCCTATCTAGACCCAACGTTGCAATATTACAACATTTCCCTAAAAACTTACTAATAAGTAAAAAATTTGAAAAATCTTTAATTTCTACATCAGAGGCCTCCTAAAACAATATCTGAGAGGTCAAAAAAATGTTTGTGCTTTTTTTTTCTATATTTGGGTTTTACAGGGTTAAAAGCCAGCAAAGAATCAGTCTCACTTGGTTAGGTCGTGTAACTTATCGCATCTATTTTGAGCTGAAACTTCACAGACACATTCAGGGGACACCTCAGACTTATATTACATCTTTTAAAAAGACGTTTACGGCACCTTTAAAGCGGAGGAGAGGATTTCACATGCGCTCATGCTGCCACTTCTCTTTAACTGAGGCACTAAAGCGATCTTCACGTCGCATTAAACAGCGCCAAAACGGTATTTATGTTTTCGAAATCTCATAATAAGATGGACGTCATTGAAATCAGAGACTTTGCTTCATATCAAAAGTAACAAAGCACAAAGATTATTGTGATTTATTGGATGGGAGGCGCTACATATTCTGCTCACTCATCAACTGAAAACAGACTAATTGATTTTTGGGATTAAGAATCGATATCAGTCGTAAAAATGAGAATCAATTAAAAAAAAATTTTTACCCAGCCCTATTGAACAGTCAATGTCCAATGTGGATTTTGAGGAGGGAAAAGTTCTCTTTGTCTTGTCTTGTGGCTCAATTTGCATAATTTATGATGGTTTCAGAATTAGTAACTTTCACTTCAAAATACCTTAGAAATGGACTAATGCATGGTATCGTAACAGAACATACAAAGCATCCTGAGAGGATTCATTTAAGACCAAACATGACAGTGTGAAAAGACATAAAGACGGAGATACAGTCTTACACTCACATATAAAGGTTTAGGGGTTACAACTCACACAACTAAAGTCATAACTAAGCTTATATAATATGGATACATGCATGCACACTTGAATACAACAATGGGTGCACTTTGGCATAATCATATTTTGAGGCTAAATGTAAATACAGTCTCCATACGTGTGTGTGTGTTTGTGATGTGTATGGGGTTTTGGACAGTGTCTGTGGGCACATGGCCATTAACCCAACATGGGGTGATTTAGGGTGACTATTTTGAAGTCCCCGGAGCTGGTGAGAATGTCTTCTGCTTAGCTTCAATGAGGCAACAAAGATGACAATGGGGCAATCTGACCCAGACCTGCCGGAGCCATGGTCTGTGAGTTATATGAAGAAGGTCAAACGTTAAAAGCTTTCTTTAATTTAAAGTTGTGTTGATGATCCTGATCCTGTGCAGACGATTTCCAACTTCCTCCACATATCGCTCCAGTGGGCATTCCCTGATGGTCCAATCAGACCCTCATCCCAGGCCTCCCAAAAATAAGTCCTCTAAGAGGTCCAGACGGCCCCAGAAACCAGCCTTCCTCGAGCCCACTCCGGTCTGTCACGAGCCCACGCCAGCCTTCCACGAGCCGCCAAAAGAGACTGAATGGCTGATAGAGTTTTGGGTGGAACCGGCAGTCCTTCCAGCCTTCCACGAGCCCTCTCCAGTCTTCCACAAGGCCTCTCCAGGTTTCCACAAGCTGTTAAAGGAGGCGGAATGGTTAATAGACTTTTTGGCAGAACCAGTGTTCCCAACCTTCCACGAGCCCACATCAGCCTTCCCCGAGCCTGCTCTAGGCTTCCACGTGCCTGCTCCAACCTTCCACGAGTCCACATCAGCCTTCCCCGAGCCTGCTCTAGGCTTCCACGTGCCCGCACCAGCTTTTTGCTGCTGTGGTAACCAGTACCTGGTTTTGGGTTACAGCTTGGGGATTACGGAGTTAAAGAACTGTAACTCATAGTTTGCTTGTTGGTAAGGAGTATTAGGGCTGGATGATTACTCAAATTCAGAACCTCTAACCAACATCATTTTCCCTTGTTGGTTATTTAATCCTGTTAATACTTTCCCCTTAAAACATACTACTACTTCTAATAATAATACGTTTATTTTATATAGCGCCTTTCTACAAACTCAAGGTCGCTGTACAATATTATAACACAAATGACAACAGACAGGTAAACAATACAAAAACAAAGGCATAACACATAACATCATACAATCAGAGGTCAGAGAAGCAATAAACAAAAAGATCAGTTTTAAGGTGGGTTTTGAAATCATGTAATGATGAGAGATCTCAAATGTGCTTGGGAATGGAGTTTCAGAGTGAGGGGCTGAGATGTAAAATGCCTGACCACCAAATGATGAGTTTGTGATGTGGGATCAACAACAGACCAGTATCAGAAGATCTTAATGTGCACATAGGAGAGTAGGTTTGAATGAGATCAGAAATATACTGGGGGGCAAGACCATGAAGTGCTTTGAATGTGATGAGAGAGTTTTGTATTGATTTCGGAATCAAACAGGTAGCCAATGGAGTCTGTGTAGAATGGGAGTAATGTGAGAAGATTTCTTTGAGTAAGTGAGAACCCTAGCTGCAGAGTTTTGAATGTATTGGAGCTTATTGTTGTGTTTGGTAAACCATAGAAAAGAGAATTACAATAGTCGATTCTGGAAGTAATGAAGGTGTGAACTAGTGTCCCAGCATCATTGGTATGTAAGAAGGGATGTAAATGTGCAGCATTACGGAGGTGAAAGAAGGCAGACTTAATGAGTGAAGAGATGTGTGGAAGGAAGGAGAAGAAGATTATACCCAGGTTTTTAACGGAGGTGGAAGGTTGAACCAAGACACCTGCAATGTTAACACTGTCAAGACAGAAACGAGATACAGATTTCGGTGAACCAACAGTTTGTAGATCTGTTTTATCTGTGTTGAGTTTGAGAAAGTTACTGGTCATCCAAGTATTAATATCATGAATATTGTTACGTCCCACATAAGTCTAGGGGTAAATGTGGACGCAACAAAAGTAAATATTTTAAAGAGCGTTCATCTGAGTCCTGCCATAGCACCACAAGCAACAAATTTTCCAAAAAATACAAAGAAAAGAAAAAGAAGCAATAGCTTCAGGAGAGGGTAAAGCCAAAATAATAACAAAAATGTAATCTAACTGAAATATTTTAAACCTCTAACTAAACTAACAAAGAAAAGAAAAGAAAATAACAGAACTGTACCCTAACTCCCTTCCTGGCCCCAAAACAGGAGAAAATGGCGCCCGCCTCCCTACAGCTTCCAAATAAAACAAAAATGAGCAAAACACAAACAAGCAAATATTTAAGTAGCTGCTAAACCGGATGTTAATAGTAGCAGCTATAAACCAAATGATATAACAAACAGATAAAGGTGAAGGATAATATGAATGTTTAACTTTAACTCAAATAGCACAAGTAAGTGTTGGAGAATATCACAATGAGCAAATAAAAGAAAACACTACAATACCAAAGTAGAATATTAAGCAGCCCAACAACCACCAATTGTAACTGCAGCAACCAGCTAGGCAGGACAAAGACAACGCTCTGGAGAAAGCTCTTGGGGGAACGTTTTCTCAAAGTCCAGTAGCTGAAGCTACTAAGAAAAACACCACACATTAAAGAAAACAACTTTTCTAATAGATCAATAAAGACTTCGTCTCTGGACGTAACACAATATAAGCAGATATGGAGTTGATGAGAGAAGGAGAATTGTGTTGAAAACTAATATAGGTTTGGGTGTCGTCTGCATAGCAGTGGAAGTTGAAGCCATGATGACGGATAATGTTACCTAATGGGAGCATGTAGATGATGAACAGTAAAGGCCCAAGAACAGAACCCTGGGGAACACCGTGAGAAACAGGGGCAGTAGTGGACAGTGCACAGTTTTTAAGTAGGAGGGCTGGTACAAGTCCAGTAGGAGCAGGATCAAGACGACAGAAAGATGCATTTGATTTCTTGATTAGCTCAGAGATATAAGCAGGGGTTGGAGGGTTAAAGTCAGTAAGAGTACCAGGTACAAAATCAGAGGGGAAGTCATGCAAGGGGTGAGAGGAGTTAGTAGGTGAAAAGAGATCATATATGCGATTTATTTTATTTTGAAAGAAGTGTAAGAATGACTCACAGAGGTCCGCTGAGTTACTCATGACAGGTGCAGGAGGGTTGGTGAGTTTATTGACCACAGAAAACTGTTTTGGGACGAGAGGATGCATTAGTAATGAGGGTAGAGTAGTAGCGGGAGCGTGCAGTGTTTAGAGCAGATTTGTTTGACTGTATGTGTTCCTTGAAGGCAATAAGATGCATATTCAAACCGGTTTTCCTGTGAAGGCATTCAAGGTGGCGACCAGTAGTTTTCAGTTTGCGAAATGCAGGAGTAAACCAGGGAGATGTATGTGTCGAGGGTGCAAGTCTACATTTAAGAGAAGCGTGTATGTCAAGGGCATTGAAAATGGAGGCAATATTTTGGGCAAAGATTTCAGGGGCACTAGAGTGTACAGTAATATTGGACAGGTGTGTTTGTACAGATTCAGAAAACGTTAATGGATTGATAGAATTGATTGAGGTTACGGTAGGTTATGGTGGTTTTCACCCTAAGGCAGGGAAGAGGCATTACACAGTTTAGTTCAATGAAGAGGTGATCAGAAAGTCCCATTTGAGAGCCAAGCACGTGTACTACCGCGTGTGTAGTCGCATGACTCCGCTCCGTCCAGTCAGCAGCATGGAAGCAACAAGGAGGCAAACACTCAGACAACACACACAGTGTGTGAGAGGCGAGCCCCAAGGTGCGATGAATTTCACTTGCGTCTTCACTAAACTTTTTTAACTGTATGTGTTTTAAGGCTTGCCAATTTGGACATTCAAGTGATTTTAGATGAATGATAGCATGTGTATAATTATATTGAGCTACTGTCCTATGATTTATCAGTAAAGTATCTTTAGTATATTTTTCTAATTTTGAAGTAACTACTTGCAACCCACAGCTTCACAATTAAAACTGTAAAGCCCACTGTTGCAGAATTACAACATCACTTTAAACAATTTAAAAAGAAGGTTTGGGTTCTATTGTTTGTCCTCACAATGCTATTGAATAGAAGAAGTGTTTATAGTTCCAGTCATCTGGCCATGAACTCACTCTACCTTCAAACTTCGCGTTGAGCTCATCTCCTTTTTTTACATGACTGGATTTGTCAAGATTCAAGTAAGTAAAATTCCTTACATATTTTTTGTGTTTATTACAATGTCTAGAACACACAGATATTTAGTTATTTTGGAAAACATTAATCAAATTTGATTTAAGGTGCGTTCACATTTGTCATGTTTGGTTTGATTAAAACGAACCCTAGTGTGATTGCTCGGTTAGTGCGGTTCATTTGAACATATGTGAACGCTGCCATCCGAACCCTGGTGGGCACTAAACAAGCGGTCCGAGACCGCTGAAAAAAGGGTCTTGGTCCACTTCCAAATGAACTCTGGTGCGGTTCGAATGATATATGAACACAACACAGACCAAAGACATGTAAACTAACCAAAAACAGGAAGAGGAGACCCTAAAAAGGACAGAATCCTCACATATATCGTTTGTTTGTATGCATTGTTCAGAGATAGGTGTGAATGGTCTTGAACATGAACCTGTGCTCTGGGGGATGCATGTGTACCTTTTAGTATGATAAGTAGAGAGAATAATAGGCCAGCCAGACAGTATTGTTTGAATGTAGTATTTTGATTTTTGATTAGCATTTGCATTGAAAATAATACTTTGATGGATATAGATCTCTACCCTCGACACATGGTCTACCACCTGTCTTCCTTCAGTTTACTACAATATAAGACCCATATGTATTATTAACTTATTTATTTTTTTACCTTTTCCATATCAGAATGCCAAGATGTTATCGGACCACCCCCCACTGGATGTACGCACAGACATGATTGCACATTTCCCAGTAAAGACGAAGAGAGGACGCTGCAGACCCTGCAATAATGGATACACAATACACTGTGTAGCAAGTGCAGTGTTAGCCTGTACTTCTCAGATGAAAAGAACTGTCTTAGGGACTATCACTGCAAAACACAGACTTCATTCAAACCACATTGAAAGTAATAGAAGAAAAAGTTTTTAAAATATTTTTTTTTCCCTCAATATTTATTAATAAATGCTTATTCATAAAAATATGATTGTTTGTGATTATTACTCATGATATATACTGTTATGGGGCTAAGTAAGCAATCAACCCTGCAAATGAATGCTTAAATGCTCTGTATATCTGTTCAGACAAAGTGAGTATAACAAATATAGAAATTCTGCTCCTAATTAGGCCCAACGTTGCAATATTACAACATTTCCCTAAAAAACTTACTAAAAACTAAAAAATTGTCAGAGGCCTCCTAAAACAATATCTGAGAGGTCAAAAAAGAAATTTACTAATTTTTTCTATATTTGGGTTTTACAGGGTTAATAGAAAGATGGTATGACTAATTCACACAACCGCAATCTCTCTCTCATTAATGCATTCAAATAAATGTACTTGTACTGTGCTAATTTATCTGTATCTGGTTTACAACGAGCAGAAATCTGTAAGAAATGTTATGAACCATAACTAAAATAACTGCTTAAAGTGAGCTATGTCATGTCGGAGCACTCTTTCATTAGGAAAAAATATCATCCACCATTAATAATCAAGCATATTTATGGTACAAAACTTGTCTGTGAACTGAGGGCAAAACAAAAATTGTTCATTATACAAAGAAACCATGCCTAGTGTGAGTACACCCTTAATGCCTGTTGCTTTGCGTCATTTAAACTGGGGATAACTTTTTTTGTCTTTTTTTTGACTTAGACCTGATGCCGCTGAAAGAGGAGAGTCAAGATCTGAATGACATGAAGGAGAAAGATCTGAATGAGAAACAGCATGATTTCATAACTGAAGAAAAATCTTTAGTTGCTCACAGACTGAAAAGACATCCTCAAAAAAGAGAGACTAGAAGTCATTTAATCTGTAAACAGTGTGGAAAGAGTTTCAGTCAGCGTAAAAACCTTAAAGTCCACATGAGAGTTCACACCGGAGAGAAGCCTTACACCTGCCAACAGTGTGGAAAGAGTTTCAACCGAAAAGGAAACCTTAAAGTCCACATGAACGTTCACACTGGAGAGAGACATTATTCCTGCCAACAGTGTGGAATAAGTTTCACTCGAAAAGGAATCTTGAAAAGGCACATGGGAATTCACACTAGAGAGAAGTCTTACACCTGCCAACAGTGTGGGAAAGTTTTTAACCTAAAAAGAAGTTAATTGCCACATGAGCTTTCATACTGAAGAGAAGCATTTCAGCTGCCAACAGTGTGGAAAGAGTTCAGTCAGCACAAAATCATCAAAGTCCACATGACGAGTCTTACTCATCCCGTTTGATTGAGAACTTCCTTGTTCCCCATAACCTGACTAACAAGGTTGGAAAGCGGTTTCACCGATTTTTTTACTTATATAGGAACTTCTCTTAAGTCCCACTTCCCCATCAACTATTCACACGGAGAGAGTTCCGTTATTCCTGCCCAACAGGGCTTGGAATCGAAGTTCTATACCGATATACGGTAATTACGTGACAAAGCACCTCGGTGAATTCACCTAGATTTGACCGTACGTTATTTTACACCCTTTGCCCCCAACCACGTTTCTTTTTCGGTGGGAAAGTTTTTTCCGAAGCTAAAAACGAAGTATTAATTGCCTCCATGAGTTTCACTTCATACCTGGTAGGCTGATCGAGAGATTTTCAGCTGCCAACAGTGTGGAAATAAGTGTTCAATTCGAAAACGGTCCGACCTCTTAAGTACCCACAGACATTTTTACACTGAATGAGAAGCCTCCCTGGTTACCCTGCCTACTCAGTGTGGAAAAAGTTTTCAAACTAAAAGACCACCTGAAAGAAACATTGAAAAGTCTCACCCAGTGTAGACGAAACATACACTGTTGCCCTCAGTGTGGGAATATAAAAATTGTTTCAAACGTAAAAGGTATTAGACTTACCACTGTCCACATAAGAATTCTAAACTGGAGAGATGCCTTTCCACATCGCCCAACAGGTGGAAAACAGTTTCAATATACAAAGGAAAACCTACAAGAACACCATGATTTGAGTTCACAACCGGAGAGAAGCCATACCCAAATGCGCTCAGTTGGAAATTGAGTGCATTTACAAAGCGATCAATTAAGACCACCCATAAGAAATTCTAAACAGGAGCAGAAACCCCTTTCAATGCACCTCTAGTGTTGGTTAAAGATGCTTTAAACGCAATTACGGACGACGTAT
>JAOTNS010001155.1:0-42554 GCA_028476615.1 Culter alburnus | reverse complement strand
TTTATTATTTGGGGTCTGTACTGTTGCCTTAGAGCATCAAAGGAACCAAAATTTAGTGTGGTATGTCAAAACACATAAGCGTGTTGAACTTTGTATGCATGTTCATGACCCTAAATGAAAAAAATCACAAAATTTCAAGAAAAAAAACAGGTTAACTGATTTTCCGACAAAAATCAAAATGGGTCAAATTGACCTGCAACAGTACACAAGGGTTAAGATTACAGGTGGACATGAATTAAAAAAAAATTATATGCACAGATAAATCAATTATAATTAAAAAAAAAAAAAAAAAAGAAGAGTCAATTTTGCTTTCATGGTGACTTTAATCAAAATAACTTCCCCTCCCTCTTGCAGTGACATTTTTCTCTGATGTCACGTGAGGGCGGAGCAACCCGTCACTCACATGAGATCCACCAATAGCAAACACACACCCATCCAATCAATTCCCATGGTCAAAATCAAGCCCCACCCCACATTTGTTTCTTGTTTGAGAAGCTGTTTCACTTGGATATACAAAATAGCAAAGTAAAGAATATCACAACTTCCATTTCATGCCACTAATAAACATTTTGAGCTGATTTTAGAACACACACATTGTTTCATTTGTCATGCATCTCCTAGCAACAAGGGGGATCTTTCTGTGTGACTTTGTTGTGTTTGGAATGACTTGAAAGTCTGGTAGCGTGTGATCCTCAGTCATTTAGTGTTTGATGTCCAGTTTTTCCTGTGTAACCATTTACAAAGTTGACAAGTGTTTTAAACTTGATGTAAAATTAATTGCTGTGGATTGTATGCCAGTGATGGACATAATGATATGACATAAGAAATATTGACTTCTAATATTGATCTCATTTATATTCAATGCTTTTGTCTGCTGCCATAATTTATTTGATTTGTTATATATTTATATAAGTGATTATTCTCCAGTTTGCATGGTGGTGGTTGCATTGGTAAGGCCTCCATTTCTAATATGTTGTTTTTGCCTTCTGTGATGCACCTGCACTGACAAGCATTCAGTTCAAATCAGCACTGTGATGTGGAGATGATGGGAAAGAAATTGTTTGCTCTGTTCGATTTGCATCTGCAAGTCAATCAATGCATGGCAGCGATAGCATTGTGCAAGAGCGCCCCCCAGCTGCAGTGTACCATCCTCCATGACCTGACCTGCTCTCTTCAGCTTTTCTCACAGAATTGTTTGACTAATAACCTCCAATTATGGGATAATGGGTCTGGACAAAGTATGGAAAATAAGCATGTAGGAGAAATACATGAATAGACATTTGAAATTAATTTAGTGCATTTTCACGCCGTGTTTCAAGGACACAAACACAGTGTTGTTGACAGACTGCATGCAGAAGAATTCACATTTAATTGCACAAAGTGAACAAGATTTTCCTTGCCAAGGTTCATTAGGCATGAAAATCTATATTGTGGTTCAAAGAAACCAATATTCTTAAATAGAGAGTAGAAGATATTCCTTAACAAAACTTCATTTTCAAGGGTTAGTTCACCCAAAGTGAACTGATCCCTGGTTATCAAAGTTCAAGCATCCCAGGTGGATATGAATTTCTGTTCTTTCAGTAAAACACAAGCAGATGTTATTGACAGAGGGAGAAAAGTGGTGTACCCAGGCTGGCAGAGGGGCTCGACAGCGCCCCTTGAATTGGGTCCGAAAACGTGGTCCATATCAAACACGCTTGCACATAAAAGTATAAAACTCGGTACACATATAGACTTTATCGGGCCAAACAACTTTCGTACTCTAAGTTATACGTCACCTCAACAGGAAGTCAGCTATTATGGGTTGTTTGAAAAACACATGCTCTGGAATTTGATATACTCCTCCTAGGCAATTAATCCGATCACCACCAAACTCGGTCAGCATGAAGTCAAGACATTGATGATGAAAAATTGCCAGCGGATTTTTGATATCTTGAACGGTTTGGCTGTGGCGAGGCAACGAATTTATGGCGAGAAAAGGGAAACAGGAAATGTGTTATAACTTCTGCATACATTGATTGATCTTTATGAAACTTCACGAGTGTGTTGGTTGTAATAGTCAGATCACATGGATGTGACTATTGTGAGTCAAAGTTATACTGCCACCAACTGGCAGCAGGAAGCGTGTCACTTTCAAAATGCTTTGAGATCACCATTTATTTTTATCCGATTTGCTTCAAACTTCACCACAATAATGTCAAAACATGGCAGATGTAGACCTTTGAAAAGAATTGTGATATCTCAAACATAGTTGCCTTGGCAACACGTCAAACTTTTATAATATTCTTTGGCGTTTTTGAAGCCGTTAACATGCTTCAAATTGGATGAAACTCGACACACATCTCATTATTGTCATACAGTAGATATGGACAAAGCCTTAGAAACGGGCGGGGAGCAGGGGCTCTGCAGCGCCACCTTTTGACAAAAGTGGGGGGTTTAGTTTAACCTACAGTCACCAAACTCGGTACACTTATTGTTCTCATTAAACTGGACAACTTTCTCATTTACAGTCATTAGCTCTGACCAACAGGAAGTCAGATATTTTGGTTTAAATGTGGATTTTTCAAACATTCTTACGCACATACTTAAGCTCTCTTAGACGTAGGGTCTCAGTCCCCCTACCCCCACCCTCTGTGTGTGTGTGTGTGTGTGTGTGTGTGTGTGTGTGTGTGTGTGTGTGTGTGTGTGTGTGTGTGTGTGTGTGAGTGAGTGAAAGTGAGAGACAGAGAGACAGAGAGAGTTTTACAGCCTTTTATTGCAGACTCACTGTGCTTAAGAGTTTATTTCCAACCCTTACTCAAACACATCTGAAGCAGCTAATCAGGCCAGTTCATTTGTAGGCCACTGACAACATATTATATTATTAGTTTGATAATTAGGGTTAATTCAAATATAAAAACACACTGCAAAAGCATGCTTTTGGTGCATAAGATTGGGGCACAAACAACAGCTCAGGGAGGTCAAAAACATAAAGTGTGAGGATTATTGACTAGCCTTATTCCTGACTAGCCTACTGCGTTTCAGATTACGGGTTCCACTTCCGGTTTGGTGAACTTCCATTCAAAAAACTGAAACTTATCGTTTCAAATCATATGGTTGCCCTACAATTAAAGCTTATCTGTCAGCTTGACTGAATCAGCTGTCAATTTCTTTCATGTTTTATTTTCAGACATCATGAGAATGACATAACGCTTGGTATTGTAATATGTTATAACAAAAATATCTATGGCAAGAGCTCTTTTCAGCAGCTGCTTTCTATCCTCCAGAATATTTTATTTTGTCTCTTTGCATACTGCTGTAATAGTATGAAAAAGGACAGCATATACTGTACATTTGTGGTCTGTTCTCTCTATATAATTTACAATACATCCCATTAATAATTCACTGGAATGCACAAAAAATCTCCTCAAAGCCTCACGTCTCTTTCCAGGTTTGTTTCACAGGTAAATACAATTTATTAAAATGGAAATCACTTTGAAATAGTATCACACAATGCTGAAGTTCATGACCTTTTTTATTAAGGCAATGTATTACATAATGCATATATATATCACTATAGCATATGTTCAACCCATCCGTTATTGCTGTGGAAAAAAATCACACCTTTACATGGCTTGTTGAAATTACGTTGTTGATGCTTTCACACTTTTAAATGTCCATTTATTGTTCATTGGTTGAAGGGTGAGTAGAATAATGTCATCTTATTGTACCCAGTTTAAAAAGATCATAGTGTCTATCACTGACTGTTTACAGTTTAACGGAAATTACTCCCATAATTCGTGCAAAGCGTTGTGGGGCGTTGGAATAAGGTGGATACAACATCAGCAATCACAGACATTTGCATTAAGGCTAAATTAGATTTCTCAGAGCACGGTGGAGTTTGCACAAATAACAGTATGTAATTTGCTCTAGAATTTTTTTAGGGTTTGTCTGAGAAAAAACACAGACATGGCAGATTAGGATGATATTTTGCACTCATTGTTTGATTTAAATTAAATTACGATTGTATGTTTAGTAATTGAACCTGGATGAATTCAAAATGAAGGTACTATACTTCAGATCAGTAAAAAGATAAGAAAACTGTTAGTCTTTGTTTTTTTTTTAAGTTCGAATGACAAAATAGCTGTGTTAGGCACTGATTAAAGTGGATTGATTCTATGTTTTCATTGTATGAGTTTTAATGAACTTTAAAACTTGGAAAATAAAACTGCATTGTTTAGGGTACAATGCAAATATTTGTGTGTAGTTATTATTTGTAAATATTATGATATAATCAATGTTAAAATAATAGTTTGGTATAAACACAACATTTACTTATAGTGCACAGCCTTAATATGTTTGAAAGAAATATGTATAAATTTAATAAGGTAGTAGCAGTACGAGTAAAAAAAAAAATCATGTATTGTCATCTTAAAGGAGGCAAGCTGACAGGGAAATATGTACGAAAATATTTGTTATTCTAAAACTTGATCTATAGGGACAATTGTAGTGTAATAGCAGTCTTCTGGTAGTTGAAATGGTTAAAAGTTAATAATATGCTGTTTGGACAAAAAACACTAAAAACATGGCTGAAGTTTGAAGTAAAAGCTGCTGCAGTAAATGTGGTGTGATATTGACATAGTACTTTTATGTTTAACCGTTTTAAATGCCCATTGCCCGCTGTGCACAGTTGACCTGAAGCCACCGGGGTGGCGGTGCCACCGGCTTTGGCCCGTCATCGCTGCTCGCAGCTAAATTTATTATTATTATTCTTCTCCAAAGTAAATCGCATTTTAGAGGGCCTAAACGTGCTCGAAAACTCACTTTGCACACGCATCAGAAGTGGTGAAAATTTACGTCTGTTATGGGTTTCGGAATTGGGCATGGCAAAATGGCTTGATAGCGCCATCTAACGTACAGCCCCTCTCGCTACATTTCACTAGGGTTTTGAAATTCGGTACACACATTTATAAGCCCAATACCTACAAAAAAGTCTCTTGGAGCGAAATCCGAAACCGAAGGAAGTCGGATATTTTGAATTAATTCACCGTTTTTTGCATTTTCCAGACGTTGTACTTTAATGAACTCCTCCTAGAGCTTTTATCAGATCAATGTCATATTTGGTCAGTCTAATCTAAAGGCCTTTGTGACGTTAAATTGCGAAGATCTAGAGTTTTCACTGAAGGGCGTGTCCGTGGCGGCCTGACAAAATTTGATGTTTTCGCCATGAAACAGGAAGTTGTTGTAACTCAGACAAACAATGTCGGATCTGCCCCAAACTTCACATGCTTTATTAGAGTCCTGACCTGAAGACATCTTCATAACAATATTCAGTTACAGTCATAGCGCCACCTGCAGGCAACAGGAAATGACATGTTTTACACTGTGATTAACTCCTCATGGAGATTAACCAGATCAACATCATATGTTGTCAGTCTAATCTTAAGACCTTAGCGATGATAAATATCAAAGATCTTGAGTTTTCGGTGAAGGGCGTGTCCGTGGCGGCCTGACAAAGTCTGATGTTTCGCCATGAAAGAGGAAACTGTTGTAACTCAGGCATACTATGTCCGATCTGCTCCAAACTTCACATGTGTGATAAGAGTCCTAGCCTAAAGACGTCTATATGATAATATTCAGTTAGTCATAGCGCCACCTGCTGGCAACAGGAAGTGGCATGCTTTATACTGTAATTCACTACCAGATTCACATTTCATCATGCCACGAAGTACCAGACATGCTAGAAACACGTTAAATCCTGCAACACTTGGCTGAGTGCTAATGTATGCGATTAACGCCACGAAAGAAACAGGAAGTTGTTGTAACTCAGGCATACAATGTCCGATCTGCTTCAAACCTCACGTGTTCAATGATAGTCCTGGCCTGAAGACATCAACATGGCAAAATTCAGTTACGGTAAAAGCGCCACCTGTTGGCCGCAGGAAGTGTGGCATTTCGAAATGACTTTGGCAGAATTCTCCTGTATTCACTCACTTAAATGCATGACGCCCACTGTTCACTGTTTTCCTGAGGCCAACGGGTGGCGGTGACCCCGGGTGCGAGGGCCCTCTCAACGCTGCTTGCAGCTTTAATTTGGATTTGTTTTTCACTTTTCACTTACAGACAAGCGAAACAAGGGCCTTTCCTGTCTCTGCAGAAGACGACTGTCTGAAGTTTCAGATATGTTGAAAGAGGTGCTTCTTCAAAACAAGGCTGTTTTAGGCCCTCAGGGCTCTGCTATAGAACTGGAAGATAAACAGGAGAATGAAAGTGATTTCAGCAGTCCAGACACCAGTGAAAATGAAGAGGAGGAGTGCAGGTAATGAATATGTGAAAAGTGTCATTTTTTTTAATACCCTTAATTTATGTAACCTGTCAAATTGAGTAAAGATAACATTAATACTACATTTGTTTTCCAGAGTTTGAATAGGAACATGTTTAATGTCTACTCCTTGGTCTGTTTGTGTCTGTGTCTCTCAGGGAGGAGCTACCGGGCAGGTGTCTGTAATCGCTTGATTGCGGCCTGGGCAGTGTAAAAGGACTTCATGGCTGCCATTCGGGGTTCCTTCTCTCCTGTATCACATTGTTTTGCTTTTTGTTTGCCTTTTTGCCATATGACTGATTACGCCACACTTTCATTTCATACCATATCATTTATACTGATTATTGCTTATTTCTCATTTTTCATCTCACATATTTACTGTAATAAATCACTGTTTTTTGTATCTTTATCCACGTGTGGTCTCCCATTTCATGTTGCCTGGGCAAAAAGAAGCCTGGTCAGGGTTACACTGTTGTTCCACTTTTCTGGACTTGTAAGGTTTATATATGAGCTAAGTAAAATCACACCTTACACATTCACTGACTCTATAGTGCCTTCTAGAAATCAAAATTTTTCCAATCTTATGCTCCGCCTCCTGACAACACACAAGCAGCTGGAGGTCTAAAATTTGACTAACAAGTTTATTATTCCCTGTATCAAAATATGTGCCACATGCTGAAATTTCATGAAATAATGGGTGTAACACTTACCTAGGCCTGTCTGGCCAATATGGGTGTCTGAATTGTAGTTTATAAGTATATCCGGTGCATCAAGCTTGCCACGGCAGGTAAGGTCAATGAAACTGGGTTTATCTCAGCTCTCTGAATGGTAGTTTTTGAAGATTTCTTGTGTGTCAAAACTCCCACAGCACCTAAAATAAGGGTAATTAGGTTTATTTCACCACAGCGCACCTCTGTGTATCACAATCAATCAAAATATGGACATTTTAATGATTTGTGTATGATTTCAGAACTGATTTCAGAACTTTTGTTGACCAACAAAAAATATGCTCTCTGAACGGTAGTTTTAGAAGATTTTTTGTGGATTAAATGCGCATAAAACATACATCAAATGTATATGCTAATTCAGAGCAGCACTACAGGCATTAAATAATAATAATACTAATAATACATTTAATTTGTATAGTGCTTTTTAAGACCATAGAGCAGTGTTTCCCAACCCTGCTCCTGAAGGACCCCCAACACTGCACACTTTTTTTGTCTCCCTAATCAAACACACCTGATTCAACTCATCAGCTCATTAACCCATAGAGAGTACTGTTGCAGCAGTCCAGTCTGGAGGTGATGAGGGCATGCATGAGATTGATGCATTGGACAGTTAGTTTATCAATATAGAATATGGGGCTATGTATGCAGTATGATGCACCGAAGTAAGCAGGAAGATAGAACATGTCTTAATTCATATGAATTGACATGCACTGGCTTTTTGCATATGGGTATAGTTTACATAGCCATATTGTAGATTGAGGAACCAACTTTACAGGTGGTACACATTTTACCAATGAGGGACAGCTGATTCAAACCACCAAAACCATATATTTTTCTAAAAGCCTATAGCCTGTAAATGTTCTGTCAATGGTTGGAGAATTATTTAGGAAATGGAACTTTTCCCGAAAATTACTGCCCACATGCTGTCTTATGATCCGAGGATGTCTGGGCCCTTGACTTGCCAAAGCAGGTCAGCTATGAAAACTGGATATATTTTAGCAAAACATATACATCTGAATTTATTTTGCCAAATTGCACATATCTTTATGTTTTATGGTTGTGATTATTGTTCATGACATGCTCATGAAATTGTACTGTATCTCTGCATATGATATGCCTGGTGTGTGTGTGTGTGGCAATAAAATGACATATGTTTTTAACCAGATAGAAGGAAAGCATGAGGAAATCTTACTGCCCCTGGACCCAGGTTATATCAGTAGAGCCCACCAAAGGTGTAAAAAATGGCACATTCAAAAGGGCTTGAATCCTTGAAACACTGGTCAGATCTTTCTGAAATGTTTTATGCTACTTAGATGTGGTTTATAATGATTATATCTGTATGGTCCATCTCATGTGCAAACGTTATATGAACCACATCATACAATGACAAACAATAAAAACAGTGTAATTATACAAATATGTGTTTAGGCTTAACAGGCTGTTTTTGATTGGACAGCCGTGTGGTAAGCCAGGCAGGACCATCACCACCATTGTCCACTGGGATTCTCATCATCTTGGGTCTTCTTTTTGGGTCCTTCTACAGTCTCCACCACCACAATATAACAGGAGAGCCTAAAATCAAATTGGAAAAAAACATAGATTTTATGCCCAAAATGCTGGTCATTATTGGGAAATAAGTCCCTTCAGGATGAAGCAAGACCTGGTCGCCTTGTAGGGAGTTATTTTCAATATAATGACTGGCGTTCTGCACATTATCCCTTACTCATTAAATTACTACAGTCATTCACAGGCATATTGTGTGGCTGTGAAATGAAAGTGAAAGATGTACTTACCAAGGATCAATGACCAAACAGTGGAGGGGACTACTACAGGGAAGTGGGGCACGACAAAGACCAGCTTCTTCAGCTTGCTTCTGGTAGGGGGGGACAAATATGTAATGCTCAGCTGACATTTTCCAGTGGGTGTACAGAAGTTGGTAAAGTAAGAAATTGTCCAAAACAGTACAACACCAAATAATGGAGTGGGACCACATCAGCCTATCACAACCCCCCAAAATAATCCTACATTAACAAATATTGTAAATAATCACACTACATCACCTTCTATTGTATGAATGTTGGAAACTGGCAGGCTGGAAACTGACATGCATATTACATATGGAAATGTTTGTGATGACCATTATGGATATTGCACATTCATTTTAAATTATTAACATTGTCATTCGTGAGGGATTTTTTTTTAACTTACAGTAAATTGCATCTGACTTACAGCATGTACAGAGTCCTGCTTCCATTTGTGCACGCATTTTGCTCGGTTGAATAATTTACTAACCTCTTGATAAACCACATATCAAAGAAGAACATGTTTCTGTATGGAGTTAGGCATTCTTGAATTATCCAGTTCTGAAATGGCAGAAAATGTTGAACATCTACCATCTACCATAAACAACACTTTACTTTGTATAGAAATATCACAAAATTACTATAAAAAAACTTTATTGAATAAGCAATGTACAATAAAAAATAAAACAACTTATATTACAAAAATAATTAACTAATTAACCAATTAACTATTAACTAAAAATTAATTAACTACAAAATTAATTATTAATTAATTAATTATTAGTAGGAGTCCACTGTTTCCCACTGAAAACAGAAGGGAGAGAATTACATTATATGTGATATTTCAATTATTCGATTGGGAATGTTTCCTGTTTCATGTTTTACCATGATATTTAAAGTATTTTATTCAAGAGGCTGTAGTATATACTGTATACAATATTTACATTATTTGACTATTTCCCAGCTTTACTTCTGTGATTGACAGGTATTTTAACTTAACATCTTGACTTAAATCTTGACTAGTTTGACGAAATAGAACAAAAAGAGTAGTATGGTGTTCTGTTATGCAGTTACCTTCTCACTCTTTCTTTCAGAGCACTCCTAATTGGATAAACACCTAGGCCTGTGTGGTAGGAGCAATCTGAAGGCATCAAAACTCAGATTAGGAACACAACAACATCATTAACATATCCAGGTCAAGCATTCACATCAAAGTGATCAAATATCAAGTCTGAATGCAAATGTATTAAGTCATTTAAACTTACTTTTTTGGGTTTTTTTGCTTTTATCCATTTCTGCCTCTGTGGGATAGAAAAAACAGACATATATCCACTCAAAAAAGGCAAACAATTCAAAAACAGTCTTGCTCATCATAGCATTTATTACAAATATCGGTAACACTTTATAATAACTGCACGCTATGAAGCATTAGTTAAGCATTAGTAAATAGTTAATTCATCACTTATAAAGCATTAATAGACATTACTAAGCAGTTTAGAATTACAGCTATAATTGCTTTGTTCTTGATTTAAAAGCATATCTATAATGTGTTTAATGATTGTATTTTCATACTTTATTAATAATCAATTTATCATTTCTAAATTAAATATTACATTATTTACAAACCAGTTATTTAGTCAGTTAGTTAGTTGTCAGTGGTTCATAAAATCATTTAGGAAGTGTAAGTAAATGATTAATAAACTATTTTAACATTCATTTACATAATTATTTTAGACATACACGTAATAGTTATTAGGTGTTATAAATGCTTTATTAACACATATTTCCTACTGTAATTCATGATTAATTCAGGTAATTATAAACATTTAGAAGTGGTCAGTTTAACTATTTTGTGAGCTCATCTAAAGTGAGGACTATTTATGCTTTGTAAAGCTTTTATAAGTGAGATTTAAAGGTTCAGTGATCTTCTGCACTGCTGTTCTCTAATGTTTTAAAGTAGACTCAGGTAGTTTTGACACTAGGAATATGTGTTAATAAAGCATTTATTAACACACTAAGTAACTAATACTAAATGTCTAAATAATAAGATGCATAAATGTACATTTAATATTTTTTATTAATCTTACTTACACTTCCTAAATGATCTTATAACCACTAACAACTCCTAAATAACTGGTATGTAAATAATGTAATATATAATTTAGAAATGATAAATTGATCATTATAAAGTATGAAAATACAATTATTAAACTCATTATAGATATGCTTATAAATCAAGAACAAAGCATTTACAGCTGTATTTATAAACGGCTTACTAATGTCTATTAATGTTTTATAAATGATATAATTGACTATTTACTATTGCTTAACTAATGCTTCATAGCGTGAGTTATTCTAAAGTGTTACCCAAATATCAATATCATTTAAAAAAATGCAAATGCAAAACTGCCTGACTTCCGCTTTCTTTCCCTGTTGACCCTGTGGTTTGAAGAAGTCAGATGTACTAGTATGGAGTGGCAAACAATTAAGGACTATTTAGTTATATCTTTTTATACATGTTCATTAAAACAGGCACACATTCACACACTCACTTGCTCACTCACACACACACACACAGAACAATATGCACACAAACCCTCATGTGTAACCTATGTCATACCACAAAAATGATCATGAACACCCAATCTGAACTAAATCAATCGGTTGAGAAGTTGCCAAGCAAAATTGCTGAAAAAGTTGTTGGATACAGTACATACCACACTCTTTCTTATGTGTGCAATAACCTCCATTGTAACAACTGACATCATTAGCTTAGCTTGGCCAAATCACAGGAGTACTTGGGCCAAGCTAAGCTAATGATTTCAGTTGGAGACAACTAGCCTTCAGCTTACATGCTAGTCGGCCCCTCCGACTTCAACTGAATTAGGCTAATAGGGGGATATGTCGAACTGGGATGTTGCATGCAAATACAAAAAAATTATATGTCCCTCCCTAATCTAACTCTCTGGTAGACAGCAAGTGAGCGAATTAACCAAAACACAGCGGAATGTTGCTTTAAGAGCTTTAAAAGTTAGCTGTGAGTTACCTTTTTTAGGTAGCTGTATTTCACCCGCCTCCTCCACGAGGCCTTCAGCCTCCACATCAGGGCTTTTAAGCCCCACCTTCTCCAAAAGGCCTGCCGTCTCCACAGCAGGGCCTTCCAGCTCCGCCTCCTCCACAAGGCCTTCATTCTCCACAGCGGGGCCTTCCAGCCCCGAGGCCTTCAGCCTTTATACCGGGGCCTTCCAGCCCCACCTTCCAGCCCTGCCTTCTCCATGAGGCCTTCAGCCTCTACACCGGGGCCTTCCAGCCCCGCCTCCTCCACGAGGCCTTCAGCTCGTCACAGGGGGTGAGGGTCAGGGTGAGGACAGTGTCCTCACTCGCCTTCCAACCTGTTCAAATTTGATTAGAAAAAAAGTAGGAATGAGGCTGAAATATAATGTATTATAAAAATTCAAAAAGGCAGATAATTTGACATTCCCGCACACAAGAATTTTAAGACTATATTTCTTAGCTTGTATGCATTTACATATTTCTGAAACACAGGCAAAAAATGGGCTATAGGCTATTTTTCACACTGGATGCAAGTTTACATGATGTTTGGTTAAGGCGTGAATAGCTAAAGGTGAAACAATCGGGAAAACAGGGAAACTTGGTACAACATACACCAAATATCGAACTGGCATCTAAAGAAAACCCAGCTATGTTTTACCAAATTTTCAGACTACACTTGGTAACCTATATTAACAGGGCTATGTATTGAACATGGCTGGAATTATAACCTTAAAACACCAGAGTATTGTTTATTTATTCATTTTTCGACTTAACTTTTGTTCGACTTCAACAAAAAGTAGTTCTAGCTTCAGTGGACAGTGTCTTGTTTGCCACAATTGTCTCGTCCATGTAACCAACATTCCACAACGTTGAAATGTAATAAGGTTGTCATTTGTTGTATAAACCATAAATATTTGATAAGTGTAGCTGCTCAAGCTGCAAAGACATTTATCTGTAAAGGATAAAAAAAAGTATGTTATCAAAAAACCAAAGTGTAAATTCAATTTGAGGCAAGATTTGAAATTTGTTTTAAGACCAAACATTGACAAAAAAACTGCCCATTATTACATGTAATATTATACTATGTTCCTCTGATCAGATTGACAGAATTTGAATGCACTTATGACCAGCAAAAGGAAAATTACTGAGTCATCCTCAAAAGTGAATTTTCTATTTTGTCAAATTTACTGTGTATGAAAAATAATCTCTGGCTTGAATTTGATGTTAGAATTATTAACAGATCAGGACTCAACGTTAAATTTTAAAAGTGGTTAAAAGTCAAAATCTGGTTGCCACTTGTATGAATTTTGGTAGCCAAGGGCAACCATTAATGTTAAGCCCTGTAGATGTATAGATTTTTTCCATCCATCTTTCATATTTACCACCCCAAATGAATAGGTTTACACTGAAAATCAAAGCATTTCAATACATTGCAAATACATAACAGGATTAGTTCTACGAGGAGAAAGGTGAACATCTAGGATCCAGGATTTAGTAAAATATACAATATAGCTGTGTTCTTTACTTTGGTGAACCTATTCATACTGTATGGGTTTTTTTTAAGTTTAAGTGCTCACGAAATAAATGAATTTTTGGTTGTTTTTTGAATGTTGTCAGGGATTCTGCATTCTGGACGACGGTGGGGAGATCATTCCACCAGCATGGAACCGTGAATGACAATGTTCTGGAGAGTGAAGTGAGAGTGGCAAAGGGTACTTAGTTATTAATATGCATTTCAAGTTAACAGTCAGTGACCTTAATGGTTAAATCTGCTGGCCTGTTCCCAAAAAGCCATAACCAATTTGAACTTTTACAATTAAGTTCTTGATATCAACAATTAAGTTCTTGATATCAACAATTCATATCCTGAGAATGAATAAAAGTCAAAACGGCTTGCCGAAGTGTAGGTAAGGCGCGTTAAAAATAGTTTTGACGCAAATTGACAGAGGTTCGAATCCGCCTTTTGCCGAACTCGCTCTACTTCCTCTTCCCATCCATCAGATTTGAAAGGCATTTATCTTCAATAAAAATGAAGATATTCGAAAAGTGTCGAACTACGAACTTAAGAACTTAAAAAGACGAACTTACATTTTGTGGAGCGATTTCTGCGGTTTGTGCATTTTATAAATCAAATTGCATCGTTGACAAAATGGATGTAAACTGACTACAACTCATGGAAGTGTAGTGTTCAATTCATTTAGTGCATTTATGTATATTGATACACCGTTTACTCTTTTATGAAACTATCATAGTTAATGAAGCCCAAGTGCCTACAGGCCTATTATGTGAAGTGTAGGCTGGTGAAATGGTGAAAAAGAAAGGACTTATATGTTACTATTTTTGATAATTATGCAGCATTATGGAAAAAGTCTTAAACTCATCCTGCATTTGTCTGATCAAAAACAGCAAAAATAGTGAAAAATGATTACAATTTACAATGATGGTTTTCTATTTTAATATACTTTAAATATAATTTATTCCTATATTTATGCTGTCTTTTCTAACGTTTATTCATCAAATAATCTTGGAAAAAAATTAAAAAAAAAATAAAAAAAATATTAGCAGCACAACTGTTTCTAACATTGATAATAAATCATCATATTAAAAGGATTTCTGAAGGATCATGTGACACTGAAGTGTGGAGTAACGATGCTAAAAAAAAAACATAACTAAAATTAAAAAAAACATATTTTATATTATATATATATATATATATAATATATTATATATATTTTTTTTTTTTTTTTTTTTTTTTTTTTTTTTTTTTTTTTTTACATTGCCCCTTTTTTTACACTGTGTAAGTAGCATATAAGAAATGGTGTTATTTTCACTAAAGCTGGGGACACACTTAACGACTAGCTGAAACATTCTAAGACTGAAATCAACACACTATATGATTTTAAATGCTGGCTATAAACAACCGACTGAACGCAACTGGCTCTGACTCGGCACGTTTGGGTATGATCAGTCGTTAGTATCAAATTACATTCATAATCGGCCTTACAATCGTTAAGTGTGTCCCCGGCTTTAGTGTATTGCGATGCATGTAGTGTAGTGTCACTTAAGATATTGCTATTTCACTTAGTGGAAAATTAAATGTAGGCCTACCCTGGAATATCCAATCTCTGCGCTTAGATTTGTAAACCATATCGGTTTTTCAATCCGCATATACCCAGAAATTTGTAAACCGTGCCAACCTCGCAATCCGTTCCCACGGGTTTAAACTGTACTCGTCCAAGAGGAGAACAGGATCCCGGGTTATCGCAAATAAAATACTGATATTTTTACATAGAAATAGAATAGAATGAATCTTAGGCAAATAGAATGAATCTTAGGCCAGTTTTTTTTTTTTTTTTTTGTGTAGGCCTAAGTGGAATGCATCAAATTGTCTTAACTGCATGCTTAAAATAATTCTCTGAAGCACTTTTTTTTCTAACTCAGAAGACACCCATTTTAGGGTAAAGTCTAGAATGGATACAGCTACGGACACTGGGAATGCGCTAAATTAATATTGGGTCATACTGTATGAGCACGAACAGCCCATTATCAACACATATCCAAACTTCTAAAAACTTTGTAAACATGGAGAACAATAAATGAGCACACATGCTGAGTTTTATGAATTTATGATTCTGGTGGTGAGTGAATCATTTCACCGGGAAGATTAAGGCTGTGATATTAATGTTGGCCACTAGAGAGGGCCATACGATAAGGAATCTTTTAATCCTAATCTTTTTTCTATAATTTTTTTTTGTTTGTTTGTTTTTTCACTTTTACATGCCCCAATAAAATATTATTTGTCAAGTTTCCAGACATGATTGCTGTACATTTAAAATGAAGAGACTATTTTATTCATCTCTTTTAACATAACATATCTCGATTCCGTTCTATTCCGTATTGTTTTGCAGGTAAAAGCTCAGTAAACTAGCTACAATCACCAAAACAACACTTCATGATAACAATGTAATGGAACAGTAGAGACACCAAAACAGAAAAAAAAAATACGAATAAAGCGATCATTAGTTATTTAAATCTACTGTTGTTAGATTTTAAGTAAACATTATAGTTAAAAAGTAAAACAACAATAACAACGACAACAATAATAATAGCAGGCTGACAACCCGATGGGCAAGATTACATTCCTATTAAATCATTGTCTATTCCACTCCGAACCCACTGCAATTGAGAGACATTCCGGATGCATATTTCATTCAAATATATATGCAGCTGGCAAACATGAAAAAACGACATGAGGTTATTTTTCTTATGTTTATGTCAATGGTAAAATAAATGATACATGAATGCCTTGTTCATTTTTTCCGTTAATTCTTCGAAGGACCCGGTGGCCAATAAAAACAAACAGGATGAAACTACTTTTTTTAACAATTGACAAAAAAAACAAAAACATCTCATTAATATTCATAACTCATTACCATAGCTATTCTTACCTGTAAAAATTGCGTTTTTAAATATCAATAAGTGTATTTTCACTAGTTGCAAGAGCAATTTCAGATATCAACTGTCTTTGTTGATATCAATAATTACATTGTTACTAGAAAAAATGCGAATTTTTGATATCAATAATTCAGTTGTCACTAGGTGAAATGTTAGTTCTTGATATCAACAATTAGATTGCTAAATTTTCATTTTTGATATCTGAAAATGTATTTCTAATATCAATATAATTTCAGATATCTAAAATGGCTTTCTTACTAGTAAAAATCACATTCATGATATCAGAAACTAACACTGTAGTGAAAATCAAATTATTGATATAAAAAAATTAACATTGTTACTAGTAACAATTCAATTTTTAATATCAAGAACTGACATTTCAACTAGTGACAACTGAGTTATTGATATAAAAAAAAAATTATGATTTTTACTAGTAAGAATTGTATTTCTGATATGTGAAATTGGAATTTCAACTAGTAAGAAATCAATTCTTGATATCAACAATTGAATTTGAATGGCAGCCTATGGTGACATTTCACTAGTGAAAATACAATTACAGATATCAAGAATTCTAGTTTTTACTAGTGGAAATTCAAATGTTGATATCAAGAATACATATTTCTGCGAGTGATGACATCATTGTTGATATCAAGAATTAACATAGTTAATCTTGAATTAACATAGTTAATAATCTAAGAATTAACATAGTTTATATCGTTGTGCAATGAAGAATAACATATAAGCTATGCACTTGCGTTGCAGTGCATACAAGATATCACACACACATTGGAATGAGTCCATTGAGCATTTGAATTGTCGTATTGTGCATTACAATGCATAGAAGATGCATTATAATGCAATGCATACAAGAACTAACTTATTCCGTTAAGATAACATATGTGCATTGCATTACACATACGATCCAACTTTGTGCAATGAAGAATAAATAAATGAACTATGCACTTGTTGCGTTGCAGTGCATACAAGAACTAAGTAATTCCGTTGTGCATTGAAGTTTTTATTCAATTTTTTACAAGGCAACGTTTATTTGCTACATTGCACACACGATCTAACATGTCTTCTTATCTTGAAGAGATTTGCTGATGCATTCATCATATTGAGCATAAATTTGCATTTCAGGTGTTATTCTTAAATGCACAACCGAGTAACTTTAAACATAAAGTTAAACGTGTGCTGTTGAACAGATAACACATATAATTGCATAGAAGATCGAGCTTAATCATCTGTGCACTGAAAAGACAATACCTAAGGTATGTGCTAACGCATTGCTTTGCATACAACTCCTTTTACATGTTTATTGAAGAGATAACATATCATGAGCCTTTGCATTACAGTGCATAGAAGATTCTTTATAATGCAATGCATACAAGAACCAACTCATTCCGTTAATATGACTTATGTAATCTTGCATTGCATTGCAAATACGAAGCAACGTTGTGCGATTGAAGAATATAAGCAACTCATTCCACCCTGCTGTTGAAGAGAGATCACACATAGAATTGCATAAAGATCAAACTGATCCTAGATCCTTAAGATCTAGAAAATATTTAGACAACATGTGCTTTCGTATTGCTTTGCATCCAACTTAAATTATACATTTGTGTATTGAAGAGATAACAACATGAGCCTTTGCATAACAATGCATAGAAGATGCATTATTATGCAATGCATACAAGAACTAACTCATTCCGTTAATATGACATAATGTGATTATGTGATTATGAAATGAAAGAATATGAAGAATAACATGTGAAAATGTGAAATGAAGAATTGCATTTGCACATACGATCCAACGTTGTGCAACTGAATAACATAAGCTATGCACTTGATTCGTTGCATACGATCACTAACTCATTCCACTGTGCACTGATGAATTAACATGTGCTGTTGAAGATATAATACATAGAATTGCACAGAAGATCTAATATACATTTTGCATTGAAATGCATAGATCTATTTCCTTTTGTTGTGCAAGATAGAGATAACGTGTGCTGTTTCAGTGCCATTGCGCACAGTTCACTCTTCTTTCAGTTCACAGTTCCATTGTGCATTGAAAAGTTAACGTATGTGCTGTTGAAGAGATCACACATAGAATTGCATAAAGATCTAACTGATTAATCTGTGCACTGAAAAGACAACACACGTGGATTGCTTTGCATAAAGCATAAGCATAACTAACTTATACATTTGTTGTATTGAAGAGATAATATAATATGATCCTTTGCATTACAATTCATAGAAGATGCATTATAATGCAATGCTTACAAGAACTAACTCATTCCGTGTGCTGTTGAAGAGACAACACATAGAGTTGCACAGAAGATCTAACTCATCTGGTTATGCAAAGAGGAGATAACGTGTGCATAAGTACATTGACCTAACACAGGAGTTGTGAAACGAAGAATAACGTATTAGCTATGCTCTGTGCACTGAAAAGACAATCCATAACATATGTCCTGTCACATTTCTTTGCATACAACTAATTTATATATGTTTGTATTGAAGAGAGATAACATAATAAGATCCTTTGCATTACAATGCTTAGAATATGCATTATAATGCAATTCATTGAAGAACAAACTCATTCCGTTATGACATATGTAATGCATTGCATTGCACATACGATCCAACGTTACGCAATGAAGATTTATCATATGTGCTGTTGCTGTGCATTGCACATAGGACCTATCGTTGTGCAATGAAGAATAACATATAAGCTATGCACTTGCATTGTAGTGCATACAAGTGATCACGCACACATTGGAATGAGTCCATTGAGCATTTGAATTATCGTATGTGCATTACAATGCATAGAAGATGCATTATAATGCAATGCATTCAACTAACTCATTCCGTTAAGATGACATATGTGCTTGTTGCATTGCATTGCAAATACGAAGCAATGTTGTGCGATTGAAGAATACAAGCACTAACTCATTCTACTGTGCATTGAAGAGTTAACATATGTGCTGTTGAAGAGCTACACAAAGAATTTGCATAAAGATCTAACTGATCCTAGATCCTTAAGATCTAAAATAACGTATAAACTATGCACTTGCTGCATAGCACAATAAAATATTTAGACAACACAGTAACACATGTGCTTTCGCATTGCTTTGCATCCAACTTAAAATGATACATTTGTGTATTGAAGAGATAACAATATGAGCCTTTGCATAACAATGCATAGAAAGATGCATTATTATGCAATGCATTAAGATAACAAACGATTGTGCACTTGCACTTTTTTGATGCATTGTATACAAGAAATTCTCATTCCGCTGTGCACTTAACGTATGTGCTGTTGAAGAGATCACACATACAATTGCATAAAGATCTAATCTATTCTGTGCACTGAAAAGACGATACATGTGTTATCTCATTGCTCTGCATACAACATATACATTTGCGTATTACAGAGGTAACAACATAAGCCTTTGCATTACAATGCATAGAAGATGCATTATAATGCAATGCAAACAATAACTAACTCATCCCGTGTGCTGTTGAAGAGACAACACATAGATTTGCACAGAAGATCTAACTCATTTGATTGTGCAATGCTGTTGTAGTGCATTGACCTAACACAGGACCCAACGTCGTGCAACGAAGAATAACGTATTGGCTATGCTCTGTGCACTGAAAAGACAACCCATAACATATGTCACAGAGGAATAAGATCTTTGCAATTCTTTGTGGTATCTTTTCATATATATGTTTAGCTATATGTATATATATATTTAGCATATATGTTTAGCTCTTCAATGCACAACGGAATAAGTTAGTTCTTGTATGCACTGCAAACGCAACAAGTTATTCTAAATTGCATCATCAATAGCACATATTTTATCTCTTCATTGCACAACCAAATTAGTTAGACCTTCCATGCATTGTAATGCAAAATGCTCATGTTACAAGTTATAGCTTCGATATACAACGAAAGAAGTTTAATTGTTTTATGCAATGCAATGGATATTTCAACGCATATTTCAATGCATATTTCATTTGTTATTCTTAAAATGCACATCTGAATAATTTAGTTCTTGTATGCAATGCAATGCATGTGCGCCACATATTATGTCCAACATGATCACATGAGAATGCAGAAAAGAATGTTAGCTCTTGTATGCAAATGCAACAGCACATAATGTTTTCTCTTCAATGCGTAAAAGAATACGTGACCGTGAATGCAAATGCAATGCAGCAAATATGTGATGTGTCATTTCTTCAACGTACAAAGTAATAGCATGCAATAAAACATGCAAGAGAACATGCGTTGTGTTATTCAATGCAAAAGTCAATAAAAGTTATGTTATGTACTTTTCAATGCACAACGGAATGAGTTAGTCCTTGTATGCAATGCAATGCTACAAGTGCATAGCTTATATTTTATTCTTCATTGCACAACCAATAGGTTCTGTGCGCAATGCACTGCAACAGCACATATGTAATCTTTTCATTGCACAACAGAATGAGCTAGATCTTCTATGCTTTGTAATGCAAAATTCTCGTTACATGTTATATACAACGTCGATATACAACGGACGTTAGCTGTTTTATGCAATGCAATATTACATGTGCTATTCTTCAACGCACACCAGAATGAGTTAGTTCATGTACACAACACAACGGAACAAGTACGTATATGTTATTTTTCAATGCACAACGGAATGAGTTTGTTCATGTATACAATGCAACGAAACGAAAGTGCATAGCTTGTGTTATTCTTCAGTTGCACAACGTTAGATCATATGTGCAATGCACATGTTATCTTAACGGAATAGTCCGTTAATACATACTTCTTGTATTCATTGCATTGTAATGCATCTTTATGCATTGTAATAAGGCGCGTGTTATGTTATCTCTTCATTACAACAAATGTATAAGTTAGTTGTATGCAAAGCAAAGCTATAGCATATGTTATGTGTTTTTCCACATATGTTATTGTCTTTTCAGTGAACATTGCACTCTTCAAAAGCAATTTGCATGCATTGAAAAGCATGAATTGTATAGCTTATATTTTATTCTTCAACTGCTCAACAATAGGTTCGATAGGTTCTGTGTACAGTGCACTACAACAGCACATATTTTACAATGCATAGAAAACAAAATTAGTTTTCTATGCATTGTAATGCCTAAAAGCTCATATGTTTCAAGTTATATCTTCGATATAACGGATGTTATTTGTTAATTCTAAAGCATTCTTCAATAAAAAGTTGAACGCACTGCATAAAGTGCATAACATATATGTTATTGTTCAATTGCATATGCGCTTTTGCATGGCATTGTGTACAAATAATAAGTTACTTAGTTGTGCATTTAAGAATAACACATGAAATATGCGGTGTTTCATCACATTCCATAACACAACTAACTAACCCGTCGTATGTTGAAGAGATAACATATAAAACAAGAGCTTTTACATCATAGTACATAAGAATAACTAACTCATTTGGATGATCATTGAAGAAACAACATGTCCTATTGCGGTGCATTGCTCACAGGATGAAGAATAACATCAGCTATGCACTTGTTAGTTTATCGTGTTAGCAGTCCATATATTTCTGACCCAAGATTCCTCGATCGTGAACTTTTTATACATACTTATTGACTAATTCTGATGTTACGTCAGCCATACAGCAGTCCATATTTGACCTATTGAAAATATTTCAGGCCAAGGAGTCGTCGATTATGAACTTTTTATACACAGTCAAATAATTCTTTGGTTACATCAGCCATGCAGAATCGATATTTGAACGAATTTACTATAACATACTTATTGACTCCTTTTGATGATATGTCATACATGATTGGTCCATACATGATTGGTCCATATTTGACCTATTGAAGATATTGTTAGACGACGAATCTTCATTTGTGAATGTATTATCCATAATCATAGGCTCGTTCTGAAGTTAAATCAGCCACAAAGAAGTCCATATTTGACCATCTGAACATGGCCCATGAGTACTGCTTAATGAACTTTCAAAACAAACTCATTGACTCTTTTTGATGTTACATCAGTCACAGAGAAGACAACATTTGACTTACTGATCATATAGCTGGCAAACGAGCCCTCAATTATGAACTTGCTGTACATTCTCATTGATTCCTTCTGATGTTACATCAGCCATTCAGAAGTCCATATTTGACCTAACAGACATAGATCTGGCCCAGGAGTCATCGATCATGAACTTTATATTTCTAGCCATTGATTCCTTCCAATGGTAAGTCTAATGGCTATGGCTATACAGTAGTGTATATTTGACCTAATATCTGGGCAAAGTGTACTCGATCTTGAACTTTTTTATACATAATGACTAATTCTGATGTTACTTCAACCATACAGAAGCCCAAATTAGACTTAATGAAAACATTTCTGACAGATTAGTTAGAACTTTCTAACATGATCTAACATATTTATGGCAAACAAGCCATCAATTATTAACTTGCTGTACATTCTCATTGATTCCTTCTAATGTTATGTCAGCCATTCAGAAGTCCATATTTGAACTAATGGACATATATGTGGTCCAATAGTCGTCGATTTTGAACTTTCTTTTTCTGTTCATTGACTCCTTCTGATGATACGTCAGCCATACAGTAGTGCATATTTGACGAACTTAAAGTTTTTTTCTTTAAGAGTCGTCGATCATGAACTTTTAGATCCTGTTTATTCAGTCCTTCTGATAAGACGTCAGCCATACAGTTGTCCATATTTTACCTAATGAACATAATTTGGGCAAAAGAATACTCAATCTTGAACTTTTTTGTACTTATTGACTTTGTCTGATGATACATGAAGCCATAAAGTAATCAATATCTGACCAACTGAACATATATCTGGCCCAATAGTCCTCGATCATGTACTTTCTGTACATTCTCATTCATTTCTTCTGATGTTACATCAGCCATACAAAAGTCCATATTTGAACTAATGGACATATATCTGGCCCAAGAGTCCTCAATCATGAATTTTCTATACATACTCATTGACTCCTGATGTTACATCAGCCATACGTGACCTTATGAATACATTTCTGGCCCAAGAACTTTCAAAACAAACTCATTGACTCTTTTTGATATTACATCAGCCATAGAAAATACCATATTTGACCTATACTGATCATATTTCTGGCAAACAAGACCTCAGTTATGAACTTGCTTGTAGCTTCTCATTGATTCCTTCTGATGTTACGTCAGCCATTCAGAAGTCCATAATTGAACTAATGGACATATATGTGGCCCAAGAGAACTTTCTATTTCTGTTCATTGACTCCTTCTGATGATCCGTCAGCCATATTTGATGCATATTTGAAGAACTTAAAGGTTTTTCTAGCCCAAGAGTCCTCTATCATGAACTTTCTATAACATACTCATTGACCTAATGGACATATATCTGGCTCAAGAATTCATGAATATCCAAAACAAACTCATTCACTCTTTCAATGTTACATCAGCCATAGAGATGTCCACATTTGACCTACTGAACATATTTCTGTCAAAACAGCCCTCGATTATAAACTTTCTGTGCGGTCTCATTGACTCATTCTGGTTATGCATCAGCCGTTCCATATTTGACTATCTGAACATATTTCTGGCCCGAGAGTACTCGTTCATGAACTTTAAAAAAAAAACTCTTTTTTTTTTCTTTTTTTTTCTTTTTTTTTCACACTTTTCAATGTTACATTAGCCATAGAGATGTCCACGTTTGACCTACTGATCATATTTCTGGCAAACAAGCCCTCAAATATGAACTTTCTGTACATTCTCGTTGATTCGTTCTGATGTTACATCAGCAATTCAGAAGTCCATATTTGACCTAACAGACATAGATCTGGCCCAAGAATCATCGATTATGAACTTTATATTTCGAGCCATTGACTCCTTCTAATGGTAAGTCAGCCATACAGTAGTGTATATTTGACCTAATGGACATATATCTGGGCAAAGTGTATTCGGTCTTGAACTTCTGATGATATGTCAGCCATACAATACAGCATATTTGAGCTACTAAACATATTTCAGGCCCAAGACTTTCTTTCTACCCATTGACTCTTTCTGATGATACGTCATCCATACAGTAGTCCATATTTGACCTAAAGGACATATTTTGTGCCAAAGAATACTCAAACTTCAACTTTTTTATTCATACTTTTTGAGTCTGTCTGATGATACGTCAGCCATAAAGTAATCAATATTTGACCTACTGAATATATTTCTGGCCAAAGATTCTTCAATCATTAACTTTTTATACATACTCATTGACTCCTTCTGATGTTACATCAACCATACAGAAGTCCATATTTGACTTTCTACTTTTGACGCTTCTGGCCCGAGTACTCATTCATGAACATTCAAAACAAACTCATGGACTCCTTCTGATGTTACATCAGCCATTCAGAAGTCCATATTTATGTTCAAAATTTTTATTGAGTGGAAGGTAAAAAAAAAAAAAAACATAATTGAAACAACTGACAATAAGTACATTCCACATTTTTAAACATGTACAACAAGGAAGAAAAAAAAGAAGAAGAAAAAAAAAAACTAAAAAACAACAACAAAACCCGGGAGGCGGAATGGCAGTGACATAAGGGAATTCAGTCAACAGGTAAAATTTTAAAAGAGTGAAAATATGTTATAAAAGGTTGCCATTTTTCATGAAAGGACTCATAACGGGGATACTGAGAGCATCTTATCTTTTCCAGCTTCAAAAAATACATAACATCTACAAGCCACTGTGAAAAACCCAGTGGCTAGGTGGACCTCCAAAGAAATAAAATCTGTCATCTAGCCAATAGGGATGTAAAAGCAAGTACATCTAACTGTTTAGATGTAAACCGAGTCCAAACTTTAGGAATCCCAAAAATTCCAGTATTAGGGCAGACATCAGCCGTGGTTTTAAATATTTTGGACATAGTCTCAAAATAGTTGTTCCAATAATTAAAAAGCTTTGGACTGAAAAAAAACATATGACTCAGATTACAGGGTGACGTGACATCTATCACAACTGTCATCAACAGTAGAGTAAATTGCAGAAAGCTGAGCTTTGGAGTAATGAACCCTATATAATATTTTAATCTGTATGAGAGCAAGCTGAGCACATACCGAACTTGTGTAAATTCTATTAAGAGCACACGTCCACCAATCGTCTGCAAACTCTTTGCCCAATTCATGTTCCCAGGCACTTTTAGCTTTTATAATGGTGCAGTCCTCTAAATCTATAAGCTGACAATATATTCCAGAAATAAGTGACTTTTGAAAATAATTAATAACAAGAAAGTCTTCCCAAACCAGCTTAGGTGGTAAACAAGGAAAGTTTGGAAGTAAAGAGGCCGAACCGTGCCTAGCCTGAAAGTAGCGAAAGAGGTGGGACGATGGCAGTTCAAATTCAGTAGACAATACAGCAAAACTGTAGAAGGTACCATCCTTGTATAAATCTCTGAAATATCTTAATCCTTTATCAATGCCACATCAGAAAAACAGAGTCCGTGATTGATGGGGGAAATGAGTGATTCATAAATAATGGCATTGAAGGGGAGGCAGAGATAAACTTAAAATATCACCTAAATTGGGACCATGTAGAAGTGACTGGAAAAGTGAAGTGGAGAAACATGACTTTGCCTCCAGGCTGCACCAGGGAGCATTAGATGAACTGAACCAATATGTCATCTTTTGAATATTAGCTGAACAGAAATAGAAATTAAAGTTAGGTAAAGATAGCCCACCACTAAGTTTACAATTTTGGAGTACTGCTTTATGAATTCTGGGCACTTTACCATTCAATAGAAAAGGAGTAACAATTTGGTCAATAGACTTAAAAAAAAACTGTTAGGCAAAAACAACGGAATACACTGAAATAAGAAGAGAAGTCCATATTTGACTTACTGAGCATATTTCGTGCCAAAGAATCCTCGATCATGAACTTTTTATACATACTAATTGACTCCTTCTGATGTTACATCAGCCATACAGAAGTCCATATTTGAATTTCTGAATATGCTTCTTGGCCCAAGAGTACTCGTTCATGAACATTCATAAGAATTTCATTGACTCTTTCTACGTTCTATGTTACATCAGCCACAGAGAAGTCCACATTTGACCTACTGATCATATTTCTTTCAAAAGAGCCATCCATCATGAACTATCTATACATTCTCATTGTTTCTTTCTGATCTTATATCAGCCATACATGTCCATATTTGACCTAATGGACCTAATCTGGCTCAAAAAATGCTTGATCTTGAACTTTCTATTTCTCCTCATTGACTCCTTGTGATGATACGGCAGCCATACAGTAGTCCACATTTGATCTAATGGACATATTTCAGGCCAAAGTATACTCTATCTTGAATTTTTGTATATATACTTATGAACTCCGTCTGATGATATGTCAGCCACAAAGTAGTCAATATTTGACCTACTGAACATAACTCTGGCTCTGGCCTTGATCTTAAACTTTCTATTTCTACTTATTGACTCCTCATGATACGTTAGCCATACTGTAGTCAATATTTGGCCTATTGAACATATTGGGTCCTTGATCATAAAAGGGTCCCCGTCAAGGGTCCTTGATCATAAGCTCTATACATACACATTTACTAATTCTGAGGTTACATCAGCCACACAGAAGTCCAAATTTTACCTTATGGACATATTTCTGGCTCAAGAGTTTTCTGCTCATGGACTCCTTCTGATGTTAAATCAGCCATACAGAAGTCCATATTTTACTTACTGAACATATTTCTGGCAAAAGGGTCCTCATAACTGAATGTTCAATACATTTTCATTGGCTACTTCTGGACTCAAAGGCTCAGAGTATGTAAAAAAATTTCATGATCAAAGACTCTTTTGCCAGGAATATTTTCAGTTGATCAAATATGGACTTCTTTATGTTTTATGTAACAGCAGAATGAGGCAATGATTATGTATTAAATGTTCATGATTGAGGACTCTTGGGCCAGAAAGAATTTAAGAATTGTAAGTATTGTAAGTATTGTAAGTATTATTGTCTGGCTGATGTAACAGAGGATTTTTATTTATTTATTTATTTTTATTTTATTTATTTATTTTTTTGCTGTTCAGAGTAAGTCAAACATGGACTAATGTCTGTCTGATGTATCATTTAGAGTCATGAATATGTATAGAAAGTTCATGATGAAGGACTGTTAAGCCAGAAATAATTGTATTAGGTAAAATATGGACTACTTTTGGCTGACATTACATCAAAAGGGGTCAATAAGTATGTATAAAAAAGGTCAATAAGTATATATAATAAAGTTCAAGATTGAGTACTCTTTGCTATAAGTTCATTAAGTCGAATATAGACTTCTGTCTGGCTGATGTAACATCAGAAATAGTCAATGAGACTGTATAGAAAGTTCAAGATTGAAGACATTTTTGCCACAAATATGTTCAGTCGGTCAAATATGGACTTCTGTATGGCTGAAGTAACATTAAAAAGATGCAATTGATACATACAAAGATGTATGTATAGAAAGTTCAAGTTTGAGGACCCTTTTGCCAGTAATATTTTTAGTAGGTCAAATATGCGCTACTGTATGGCTGATGTATCAGAAGGAATCAATGAGTATGTCTAATAAAGTTCCAGATCGAGCACTCTTTAGCCAAAAATATGTCCATTAGGATAAATATGGACTTCTGTATGGCTGATGTAACATCAGGAGTCAATGAGTATGTATTGAAAGTTCATGATCGATGACTCTAGGGCCAGAAATATGTTCTGAAGGGCAAATATGGACTACTCTCTGACTGATGTAACATCAGAATTAGTCAGTGAATATGTATAGAATGTTCAAGTTCGAGGACCCTTATTCCAGAAATAATTTCAGTAGGCTGTATGGCTGATTTAACTTCAGAAGGAGCCTATGATTATGGATAGTACATTCATATTTGAAGACTCATTGACTAACAAAATACGTTCAATAGGTCAAATATGGACTAAGGTGTGGCTGATGTATAATCAGAAGGAGTCAATGAGTATGTTATAGAAAAGTTCATTTTCGAGGATTAATTTGTCAAAAATGGGTCTAATTTGAACTTCTGTATGAGATGGAGTCATTATGTATAAAAAATTTAAAGATTGGGCACTCATTGGCCAGAAATATGTTAATTATGTCAAATATGCACTACTGTATTTCTGATGTATCATCAGCAGGAGTCAATGAACAGAAAAAGAAAGTTCAAGATCGACGATTCTTGGGTCAGATATATGGACATCTCATATATGGACTTCTGAATGGTTGATGTAACATCAGAGGGAATCAATGAGAATGTACAGAAAGTTCATAATTGAGGTCTCATTTGCAAGAAATATGATCAGTAGGTCCAATATTCTCTATGGTTTATGTTCATGTTCAAGGATTCTTTGGCATGAAATATGCTCAGTAAGTCAAATATGGACTTCTGTTTGGCTAACATATTATCAGGACTGAATGAACAGAAACTGAAAGTTCCAGATCGATGACTCTTGGGCCAGTTATATGTCCGTTAGGTCAAATATGGACTTCTGAATGGCTGATGTAAAATCAGAAGTAATCAAAGAGAATGTCCAGAAAGTTCGTGATCGAGGGCTGTTATGCCAGAAATATGATCAGTAGGTCAAATATGGACTTCTGTATGGCTGATGTAACTACAGAAAGATTTGAGTATGTATACAAAGTTCTTGATCGTCAACTCATGGGCCTGAATTATGTTCAGTAGATCAAATATTGACTTCTCTATGGCTGATGTAACATCAAAAAGAGTGAATGAGTTTGTTTTGAAAATTCATGAAACAGTACTCTTTGGCCATAAATATTTACAGAGGGTCAAATATGGACTATTCTCTGACTGAAGTAAAATCAGAAATAGCCAAAGAATATTTATAAAATGTTCAAGTTCGAGGACCCTTTTTCCAGAAATATCTTCAGTAGGTCAAATATGGATTACTGTGTGGCTGACGTATAAGGAGTCAATGAGTAGTAAGACAAAGTTCAAGACAGTTCTAGAGCCAGATATATATCCAGTAGGTCAAATATGGACTTCTATATGGCTGACACAACTTCATAAGTAGTCAATGAGTTTGTATAAAAAGTTCATGATCGAAGATTCTTGGTCCAGAAATATTTTCAATAGGTCAAATATTGACTACTTTATGGCTGACGTATCATCAGACGGACTCAAAAAGTATGAATAAAAAAGTTCAAGATTGAGTATTCTTTGGCCTGAAATATGTCCTTTAGGTCAAATATGGACTACATACAGATGACGTATCATCAGAAGGAGTCAATGAACAGAAATATGAAGTTCAAAATGTATGACTATATGTCCATTAGTTCAAATATGGACTTCTGAATGGCTGATGTAATATCAGAAGGAGTCAATGAGTATGTATAAAAAGTTCATGATCGAGGACTCTTGGTCCAGAAATATGTTCAGTAGGTCAAATATTGACTACTTTATGACTAATGTATCATCAGACGGACTCAAGTACGTATAAAAAAGTTCAAGATTGAGTATTCTTTGGCCCGAAATATGTTCATTAGGTTCAAATATGGACTACTGTATGGATGACGTATAATTATAAGGAGTCAAAGGGTAGAAATAGAAAGTACATGATCAATGACTCTTCGACCTGAAATATGTTCAGTAGCTCAAATATGCACTATTGTATGGCTGATGTGTCATCAGAAGTTCCAGATCGATGATTCTTGGGCCAGATATATGTCCATTAGTTCAAATTTGGACTTCTGAATGGCAATGTTATGTATGGTATGTATGAAAAGTTCATGATTGAGGACTCTTTGGCTTGAAATATGTTCATAAGGTCATGTTGGGGATAAACAGTTCTGGACCCTTGAAACCAGATATGTTGAATAAAGACCCGGAGTCAAAGTTTAAAAAAAAAATTAATAAATTGAATAAAAATTTAATGAAGAAAAGTTTGTAGTTTCATCAGCAGAAGCCAGCTTCAGGTCTCACAGGGAGTTCGTAGGCCGCTCTGCGTACATTCACATTTCCATAACAATTATACTCTAACAGAGTCAACTAACTACATCATTACTTCAGGTTGGATGATTCTGATTGGCTAAGAAAAATAGAAAAGATTAGAAATTTTCCACACGTGGACAGATAGTAAGACGCATATCTCCCTTCATCACGGTGCTGACGAGGGGACCCTGGATTTAGGTACTGGATGTCTTTTTGGGGTCATGACATGACGTCTGCTGGTCTCAAGCAGAGTGCCAGTTGTCCACCAGTAACAAAGGACCTGCACAGAACACTTAGCACACATACACAGATACACATAATCGCAGCTTCTCCAAGGCTGAAGGTGATCTGAGCTCTGCTCTGAGCAGGAAACTTTCCCAAAACATACTGATAACATGTTCTTATCTCTCAGTGAGAGGTACAGACAATATTAAAACTTATTTTCTAGTGTTTGAAAAGGAAAAGAAATGCTTTAACATACGTTGAAAAAGTCATTCAAATAATTTAAAAGAAAGATAAATGTTGATTAATAACTTAAAAGATATATATTGAAGCGGCAGTGGAATCAAATATGGACTACTGTATGGCTGATATATTATCTGAAGGACTGAATGAACAGATATTGAAAGTTACAGATCGACGACTCTTGGGCGAGATATATGTCCGTTAGGTCAAATATGGACTTCTGAATGGCTGATGTAACTTCAGAAGGAATCAATGAGCATGTCCAGAAAGTTCATGATCGAGGGCTCTCTTGCCAGAAATATGATCAGTAGGTCAAATGTGGACTTCACTATGGCTGATGTAACATTAAAAAGAGTCAATGAAATTGTTTTGAAAGTTCATGAACGAGTACTCTTGGGCCAGATATATGTTCATAAGGTCAAATATGAACTACTGAATGGCTGAAGTATCATCAGAAGGAGTCACTGAACAGAAACATAAAGTTCAAGATCATTGACTGTTGGGCCAGATATATGTCCATTATGTCAAATATGGACTTCTGAATGGCTGATGTAACATCAGAAGGAATCAAAAACAATGTACGAAAAGTTCATGATCGAGGGCTCTTCAGCCAGAAATATGATCAGTAGGTCAAATGTGGACTTCTCTATGGCTGACGTATCATCAGAAGGAATCAATGAGAATGTCCAGAAAGTTTCATGATAGAAGACTTTTGGCCTGAAATATGATCAGTAGGTCAAATGTGGACCTCTGTGGCTGATGTAACATCAGAAAGTGTGAATGAGTACATATGGAAAGTTCATGAAACCATACTCTTGGGCCAGAAATATGTTCAGAAGGTCAAATATTGATTACTGAATGGCTGATGTAACATCAGGTGTCAATGATTAGGTTATAGAAAGTTCATGATCAAGGACTCTTGGGCCAGAAAAAAAGTTTAAGTTTGTTAAATATGGAGTACTTTATGGCTGATCTAACATCAGATGGAGTTGATTAGTAGGTTATAGAAAGTTCATGATCAAGGACTAATTTGGCACAAAAATAATGTTCATTAGGTCAAAATATGGACCTCTGTACGGCTGATGTATCATCAGACGGATTCAATAAGTATGTATAAAAAAGTACAAGATTGAGTATAGCCCGAAATATGTCAATTAGCTCAAACATGGACTACTGAATGTATGACGTATCATCAGAAGGAATCAATGAGAAGAAATAGAAAGTTCAAGATTGATGACTTTCGGGCCAGATATACGTCCATTAGGTCAAATATGGAATTCTGAATGGCTGATTTAACATCAGAAGGGGCCCAAGATTATGTATCGTACATTCAAATTTGAAGACTCATTGAATAACAATATGTTCAATAGGTCAAATGTATGGCTGTTTGGCTGATTTAATATCAGATGGAGTCAATGAGTATGTATAAAACGTTCATGATCGAGGACTCTTGGGCCAAAAATATTATTGTATTGTAATATAGTATTGACTATTGTATGGCTGATATATTATCAGAAGGAATCAAAGAGAAGAAATGGAAAGTTAAAGATTGATGACTCTCGGGACAGATGTATATCCATTATCTTGGGACTCTTGGGCCAAAAATTTTGAATGTCTGATTTAAAGTATCAGAAGGAGTCATTAAGTATGTATAAAAAAGTTCATAATGAAGCACTCTTTGACCAGAAATATGTCCATTAGGTCAAATATGCACTATTATATGGCTGACATATCATCAGAAGAACTCAATAAGTAGAAATAGAAAGTTCAGGATGAACGTCTCCTGGGCGTGAAAAAAGTTCAGTTTGTCAAATATGGACTACTCTCTGTCTGATGTAACATCAGACGGAGTAAATTATTATGTTATAGAAAGTTCATTATCGATGACTAATTTGTCAAAAAATATGTTCATTTGGTCTAATTTGGACTTATGTATGGCTGAAGTAATTTCAGGAGTATATGAGTATGTCTGAAAAAGTTCAAGATCGAGTACACTTTGCCCAGATATATGTCCATTAGGTCAAACATGCACTCCTTTATGGCTGACGTACCATCAGAAGGAGTAGAAATATAAAGTTCATGATCAATGACTCTTGGCCAGAAATATGATCAGGAGGTCAAATATGGACTACTGAATGGCTGATGTAACATCAGAAGGAATCAATTAGAAAGGTCATGATCGAGGGCTCTTCAGCCACAAGTATGTTCAGAAGGTACTACTGAATGGCTGATGTAACATCAGAAAGAGTCAATGAAATTGTTTTGAAAGTTCAGAGTACTCTTGGGCCAGAAATGTATTCAGAAGGTCAAATATGGACTACTGAATGGCTGATGTAATGAGTCAATGAGTATGTATAGAAAGTTCATGATCGACAATTTTGAAATATGCTGAAATATGCCTGAAATATGTTCAGTAGGTCAAATATAGACTACTGTCTGTCTGATATAACATGAAAAGGAATCAATGAGACTGCACAGAAAGTTTAGAATCAAGGGCTGTTTTGAAAGAAATATGTTCAGTAGATCAAATGTGGACATCTCTATGGCTCATGTAATGTCGAAAATAGTGAATGAGTTTGTTTTGAAAATTCATGTTTTTTTGAGTCAGATATATGTCCATTAGGTCAATGAATATGTTATAAAAAGTTCATGATCGAGGACTCGTCAAATATGCACTATTGTATGGCTGACGTATCATCAGAAGGAATCAATAAACAGAAAGTTCAAGATCGATGACTCTTGGGCCACATAAATGTCCATTAGTTCAAAAATATGGACTTCTGAATGGTTGAAGTAACATCAGAAGGAACCAATGAGAATGTACAGCAAGTTCATAATTGATGGCTAGTTTGCCAGAAATATGATCAATATGTCAAATGTGGTCTACTCTATGGCTGAGGTAACATCAGAAAGAGTCAATGAGCTTTTGTTTTGAAAGTAAACAAGTACTCTTGGGCCAGAAATGTGTTTGGAACGTAAATTATGGATTACTGAATGGCTAATATATGTCCCATTACATCAAATATGGACTTAACTATGGCTTATGTAACATCAGAAAGAGTTCTGAACTGTCTTGAAAGTTCATGAATTCTTTGTACTGTTTAGCCAGAAATATGTTCAGAAGGTCAAATATGAACTACTGAATGGCTGAGGTAACATCAGAAAGAGTCAAGGATTATGGATAGAGAGTTCATGATTGATGACTCTTGGGTTTGAAATATGTTTAGTAGGTCAAATATGGAGTCATGAAAGGCTGATGTAACATCAAAATTAGTCAATATTTATGTATAGAAAATTCATGATCATGGACTCTTGGGTCCATTAGTTAAAATATGGACTTTTGTATGGCTGACGTAACATCAGAAGGAGTCAATGAGTATGTATAGAAAGTTCATATTTGAGAACAATAGTTCAATAGGCCAGAAGTATGTTCAGAAGGTCAAATATTGACTACCTTAAGGGTGACGTATCATCAGACGGACTCAATAAGTATGTATAAAAAAGTTCAAGATTGATTATTCTTTGGCCCGAAATATGTCCTTTAGGTCAAATATGGACTACTGTATGGATGACGAATCTCTATAAGGAGTCAACGGGTAGAAAAAGAAAGTTCATAATCAACAACTCCTGGGCCTGAAATATGTTCAGTAGCTCATTCAGCTATGCACTGCTGAATGGCTGATGTAACATCAGACGTGATATCATGGCCAGAAATATGTCCATTAGGTCAAATATGGACTACAGTATGGCTGACGTATCATCACAAGAAGTCAATGAGTATGTTACAGAAAGTTCATGATCAAGGACTCTTGGGCCAGAAAAAAATTAAGTTCCTTAAATATTGACTACTTTATGACTGATGTAACATCAGAATAAGTCAATAAGTATGTATAAAAAAGTTCAAGATTGAGTTTTCTTTGGCCCGAAATATGTCCATTAGGTCAAATATGGACTAATGTATGGATGATGTATCATCAGAAGGAGTCAATGAGTATGTATAGAGAGATCATGATTGATGACTCTTGGGCCTTAAATATGTTTAGTTAGTCAAATATGGACTACTGAATGGTTGATGTAACATCAGAAGGAGTCAATGAGTATTTATAAAAAGTTCATGATTGTGGACTCTTAGACCAGAAAAAAATGTAAGTTCATCAAATATATATTATGGCTCATGTAACATCAGATGAAGTTAATAAGCATGTATAAACAGTTCATGATTGAGGATTCATGGGCAAGAAACTTGTTCAATGGGTCAAATATTGACTACACTATGGCTGACATATCACCAGACAGAGTCAATATGTATGTATAAAAAAATTCATGAACGAGCATTCATTGGCCCGAAATATGTCCGTTAGGTCAAATATGGACTTCTGAATGGCTGATGTAAGATCAGAAGGAAACAATAAGAATGTACAGAAAGTTCATGATGGAAGGCTCTTTTGCCAGAAGTATGATCAGTAGGTCAAATGTGGACTTCTCTGTGGCTGATGTAATATCAGAAAGAATCAATGAAATTGTTTTGAATGTTCATGAACAAGTACTCGGGCCAGGAACTTATTCCGAAATTCTGCATGGCCTGATTGCCGATTCATCGCAAGAAGTCAATGAGTGTTACAGAAAGTTCATGATTGAGGACTCTTGGGCCAGAAAAATTTTATGTTCATTAAATATTGACTACTTTATGGCTGATGTAACATCAGAACAAGTCAATAAATATGTATGAAAAAGTTCAAGATTGAATTTTCTTTGGACCGAAATATGTCCATTAGGTCAAATATGGACTACTGAATGGCTGATGTATCATCAGAAGGACTCAGTGAACAGAAACTGAAAGTTCCAGATCGACAACTCTTGGGCCAGATATATGTCCAGTACATCAAATATGGACTTCACTTTGGCTTAAGTAACATCAGAAAGAGTCAATGAAAGTGTCTTTTGAAAGTTCATGAACGAGTACTCTTTGGTCAGAAATATGTTCAGAAGGTCAAATATGGACTACTGAATGGCTGATGTAACATCAGAAGGAAGCAATAAGAATGCATAGAAAGTTCATGATGGAGTGCTCTTTTGCCAGAAAATATGATCAGTAGGTCGAATGTGGACTTCTCTGTGGCTTTGATGTAGCATCAGAAAGAATCAATGAAAGTGTCTTTTGAAAGATCATGAACGAGTCAGAATTATGTTCAGAAGGTCAAATATGGACTACTGAATGGCATATTATGGCTCATGTAACATCAGATTGAGTCAATGAGAATGTTAGAAAGTTCGAACTAATCTCTCATGTTTTCATTAACTCTAATTTGGGCTTCTGTATGGTTGAAGTAACATCAGAATAAGTCATTATGTATAAAAAAAGTTCAAGATCGAGTACACTTTGCCAAGATGTAAGTCCATTAGGTCAACTATGCACTACTGTAGGTCAAATATGCGATACTGTATGACTGACTTACCATCAGAAGGAGTCAATGGCTAGAAATAAAAAGTTCATGGTCGAAGACTCTTGGGCAAGAAAATATGTTCAGCGGGTCAAATATTGACTTGTGACATTGATATTGTGGATGGCATATCATCAGATGGAGTCAATGGGTACAAATAGAAAGTTCATGATCAACGACTCTTGGGCCTAAGAACTAAGTTCAAGATTGAGTATTCTTTGGCCTGAAATATGTCCATTAGGTCAAATGTGGACCACTGTATGTATGACATATAATCAGCTGGAGTCAATGAGTAGAAATAGAAAGTTCATGATCAACAACTCTTGGGCCTGAAATTTGTTCAGTAGGTCAAATATGCACTATTGTATGGCTGATGTATCATCAGAAGGAGTCAATGAGTATGTATAAAAAGTTCATGATCGAGGACTCTTGGGCCAGAAGTATGTTCAGAAGGTCAAATATTGACTACTGAATGGCTGATGTAAAATCAGGAGTCAATGAGTATGTATAGAAAGTTCATGATCGTGGACTCTTAGGCCAGAAAAAAAATGAAGTTCATCAAATATATATTATGGCTCATGTAACATCAGATGGACACAATGAGAATGTCAGAAAGTTCTAACTAATCTCTCATGTTTTCAATAAGTCTAATTTGGGCTTCTGTCTGGTTGAAGTAACATCAGAATAAGTCATTATGTATAAAAAAACTTCAAGTTCGAGTACACTTTGCCAAGATATAAGTCCATTAGGTCAACTATGCACTACTGTAGGTCAAATATGCGCTACTGTATGGCTGACTTACCATCAGAAGGAGTCAATGGCTAGAAATAAAAAGTTCATGATCGAAGACTCTTGGGCAAGAAATATGTTCAGCGGGTCAAATATTGACTACTGAATGGCTGATGTAACATCAGAAGGAGTCAATAAGCATATATAAACAGTTCATGATTGAGGATTCATGGGCAAGAAATGTTTTCAAACGGTCAAATATTGACTACTCTATGGCTGACATATCATCAGACAGAGTCAATATGTATGTATAAAAAAATTCAAGAATGAGTATTTTTTGGCCCGAAATATGTCCATTAGATTCAAATATGGACTACTGTATGGATGACGTATCCTCATAAGGAGTCAATGGCTAGAAATAAAAAGTTCATGATCGAAGACTCTTGGCAAGAAATATGTTCAGCGGGTCAAATATTGACTACTGTGTGGATGGCATATTATCAGATGGAGTCAATGGGTACAAATAGAAAGTTCATGATCAACGACTCTTGGGCCTAAGAACTAAGTTCAAGATTGAGTATTCTTTGGCCCGAAATATGTCCATTAGGTCAAATGTGGACCACTGTATGTATGACATATCATCAGATGGAGTCAATGAGTAGAAATAGAAAGTTCATGATCAACGACTCTTGGGCCTGAAATTTGTTCAGTAGGTCAAATATGCACTACCGTATGGCTGACGTATCCTCAGAAGGAGTCAATGAGTATGTATAAAAAGTTCATGATCTAGGACTCTTGGGCCAGAAGTATGTTCAGAAGGTCAAATATTGACTACTGAATGGCTGATGTAACATCAGAAGGAGTCAATAAGCATATATAAACAGTTCATGATTGAGGATTCATGGGCAAGAAATATGTTCAAACGGGTCAAATATTGACTACTCTATGGCTGACATATCATCAGACAGAGTCAATATGTATGTATAAAAAATTTCAAGAATGAGTATTCTTTCCCCCGAAATATGTCCATTAAAAAAGGTCATGATCGAAGACTCTTGGGCAAGAAATATGTTCAGAAGGTCAAATATTGACTACCTTATGGCTGACTCAATAAGTATATAAAAAAAAATTCAAGATTGGGTATTCTTTGGCCCGAAATACGTCCATTTGTTCAAATATGGTCTACAGTATGGCTAATGTATCATCACAAGAAGTCAATGAGTATGTTATAGAAAGTTCATGATCAAGGACTCTTGGGCCAGAAAAAATTTACTTTCCTTAAATATTGACTACTTTATGGCTGATGTAACATCAGAACGAGTCGATAAGTATGTATAAAAAAGTTCAAGATTGAGTTTTCTTTGGATCGAAATATGTCCATTAGGTCAAATATGGACTTGTCTGTCTGATCATCGTTGAGGACTTATTTGCCAGAAATTTGTTCAGTAGGTCAAAATGGGTTCATATATGGCTAAAGTAACATCAGAGTGTGGCTAATGTGATATCAGAAAGCGTCATTAAGTAAATATAAAAAGTTCAAGATCAAGTACTCTTTGGCCATATATATGACCTTTAGGTCAAATATGCAATATGCTATGGCTGACATATCATCAGAAGCAGTCAATGAGTATGTATAGAAAGTTCATGATTGAGGACTAATATCCTTAGAAATTAGAGTGAGGCAAAGAGCAAGTAATATACAAAACTCATGATCGAGGACTCTGGGGACAATTTATTTATTTATTTTTTTAAGTAGGTCCAATATCGATTTCTGTATGGCTGAAATAAAATCAGTAGTCCGTGAGTTTGTATAGAAAGTTCCAGTACTCTTGGGCCAGAAATATGTTAAATCAAATATAGACTTCTATATGGCTGAAGTGACATCAGAAGGCGTCATTGAGCATATAAAAAAAAAAATCAGTTTTGAATAATCTTTTGGCCAGAAGTATGTTCAGCTGGTCAAACATGGACTACTGTCTGGCTTATCTAACATCAGATGGAGTCAATAAGTATGTATAGGAAGTTCATGATCGAGAACTAATTTGCCAGAAAAATGTTCAGTAGGTCAAAAATGGCCTCATGTATGGCTCAAGTAACATCAGAGTGAGTCAATGAGCGTTTATAGAATGTTCTAGATTGAGGACTAATTTGCCAGAAATATATTCAGTAAGTCTAATATGGATTTCTGTATGGGTGAAGTAATATCAGAAGCAGTCAATGGTAATGTATGAAAAGTTCAAAATTGAGTACTCTTTGGCTATATATATGACCTATGGCCTATGACGTATCATCAGAAGCAGTCAATGAGTATGTATAAAAAGTTCATTATTGAGGACTAATATCCTTAGAAATATGTCCATTAGGTCAAATATGCAATACTCTATGGCTGAAGCAACATGACAGAGAGGCATGTTATATAAAGTTAATGATCACGTACTCTTTGCCAAGAAATTTGTTCAGTAGGTCAAATATGGACTACTGTCTAGCTGACGTAATATCAGATAAAGTCAATGAGTGTGTATAGAAAGTTCATGATCGAAGAGTCATTTGACAGAAATATTTTCAGTTGGTCAGACTCATGTATGTCTGAAGTAACATCAGAGTGAGGCAAAGAGCAAGTAATATACAAAACTCATGATCGAGGACTCTGGGGACAATTCATTTTTTTTTTTTTTTAAGTAGGTCCAATATCGATTTCTAGATGGCTGAAATAAAATCAGTAGTCCGTGAGTTTGTATAGAAAGTTCCAGTACTCTTGGGCCAGAAATATGTTCAGTAGGTCAAATATAGACTTCTATATGGCTGAAGTGACATCAGAAGGCGTCATTGAGCATATAAAAAAAACTTCAGTTTTGAATAATCTTTTGGCAATACTGAAATTTGTGCATTGCATTAGTTATGTTCAGCTGGTCAAATATGGACTACTGTCTTGCTTATCTAACATCAGATGTAGTCAATAAGTATGTATAGGAACTTCATGATCAAGGACAGGAGTCAATGAGCGTTTATGAATGTTCTAGATTGAGGACTAATTTGCCAGAAATATATTCAGTAAGTCTAATATGGATTTCTGTATGGGTGAAGTAACATCAGAAGCAGTCAATGATTATGTATAGAAAGTTCCTGATTGAGGACTAATTTGCCAGAAATATGTTTAGTTGGTCTAATATGGACATCTGTATGGCTGAAGTAACATTAGAAGGAGTCAATTTAGAATGTATAGAAAGGTCAAGATCGAGTACTTCTTGGGCCAGAAATATGTTCTTTAGGTCTATTCTGGACTACTGTTTTGCTGATGTGACATAGGAATCAATATATGTAAAAAGTTCAGTATTGAATACTGCTTGGCCAGAAAATATGTTTAGTATGTCAAATGATTACTGTCTGGCTGATGTAAATGAGTCAATGAGTCTGTATAGAGGGTTCATGTTTGACGACTTTTGCAATGCATCAAGAACTGTTTCAGTTAATTGCAAACAATAGTTAACTTTTAAGTTGTGCATTGAAGAAATTAATATAACATATGTGCTGTTTGCATTGCAATGCATACAAGAACTAACCATGTAAGTTATATTCTTTTTCCTTGCATTGTATACAAAACTAACTTATTCCTTATGCATTGAAGAGATAACGCATAACGAGTGGTGTTGCGATGAATGAACTAACGCAATCCGTTATGCATTGAGATATCGTGTGCATTGCATTAGTTTTGCAGTGAAGAGATAACACGACAGATGCTTGTTGTACTGCTTTGCATACAAGAACGAACACGTATATGATGTGGCATTGCAATCCGAGAACTGTTTCAGTGCATTAAGCTTATTACGCTGTGAATAGAATACATTGCTATAACACATGTGCTGTTTTGCATTGCAAGGCATCAAGAACTGTTTCAGTGCATGGCAAACAATAGTTAACTTATTACGCTGTGAATAGTAGAAAGTTATGCACTGTTTCCTTGCATTGTGTACAAAAACTAACTAATTCCTATTGCACTGAAGAGATAACACGTAACGTGTAGTGTTGCGATGAATGATCTAACGCATCCGTTATGGATTGAGATTAACACATAACATGTGCATTGCATTAGTTTTGCTTAGGTGCTTGTTGTACTGCGTTGCAAACAAGAACGAACACGTATATGCTGTTGCATTGCAATGCAAGAACTGTTTCAGTGCATTGCAAACAATAGTTGACTTATTGCGCTGTGAATAAATACATTGAATAGTAGAATTAATATAACATTTTCTGCTGTTGCATAGCAATGCATACAACTAACATGTTAGTTATGCACTGTTTACTTGCATTGTATACAAGAACTAACATTGCTTATGCATTGAAGAAATAACGAGTGGTGTTGCGATGAATGAACTAACGCATCCGTTATGCATTGAGATTAACACATATCATGTGCATTGCATTGCAGTTACGTAAAAGCGTTTTGCGGTGAAAAAGATAACACGACAGGCGCTTGTTGCACAGCGTTGCATACAAGAACTAACTATTTCCTTTGTGCAACGAAGAGAAAAGAAATGACATATGGTGTTGCATTGCAATGCATCAAGAAGTGTTTCAGTTAATTGCAAACAATAGTTAAATTATTAAGTTGTCCATTGAAGAAATTAATATGACATATGTGCTGTTACATTTGCAAGGCATCAAGAACTGTTTCAGTGCATTGCAAACAAAAGTTAACTTATGTTGTACATAGAAGAAAAACAAATCAGGTGCTTGTTGCGCTGCGTTGCATACAAGAACTAACATTTCCTTTGGGCATTGAAGAGAAAACAAATCATATATGCTGTTGCATTGCAGTGCAAGAACTGTTTCAGTGCATATAATAGTTCACTTATTACGCTGCGAATAGTAGAAATTAATATAACTTTGTCTGCTGTTGCATTGCAATGCATACAACTAATATGTAAGTTATGCACTGTTTACTTGCATTGTATACTAGAACTAACTTATTGCTTACGCATTGAAGAGATAACACATAACGAGTGGTGTTGCGATGAATGAACTAACGCATCCGTTATGCAGTGAGATTAACACATATCATGTGCATTGCATTGCGGTTACTAAAAGCGTTTTGCGGTGAAGAGATAACACGACAGGCGCTTGTTGCACAGCGTTGCGCATACAAAAACTAACTATTTCCTTTGTGCATCGAAGAGAAAAGAAATCACATATGGTGTTGCTTTGCAATGCATCAAAGAACTGTTTCAGTGAATTGCAAACAATAGTTAACTTTTAAGTTGTGCATTGAAGAAATTAATATAACATATGTGTTGTTTGCATTGCAATGCATACAACAACTAACCATGTAAAGTTATATACTGTTTCCTTGAATTGTATACAAAAACTAACTTATTCCTTATGCATTGAAGAGATAACGCTTGGTGTTGCGATGAATGAACTAACGCATCCGTTATGCATTGAGATATCGTGTGCATTGCATTAGTTTTGCAGTGAAGAGATAACACGACAGATGCTTGTTGTACTGCTTTGCATATAAGAACGAACACGTATATGATGTGGCATTGCAATCCGAGAACTGTTTCAGTGC